>OZ005658.1:157409769-158009769 GCA_963930645.1 Salticus scenicus
GCGTGGAATTTCTATAACATGAAGTAAAAAATAATTGTAAAAATATTCCGGTATGAGCGAGCTTCCCCCTTAATCAGGCCCTGTATACACAGACTAACAGATAAATAAACTAATTAACTGATTAACAAACGAACTGACAACTTACTGAAGGAAATTTCATTCATTTTATCATTTTATTAATTTTACGATTTCAAAATTGATAAAAGCGGCGAAAAAAAAAAAAAAAGGGGTGGGGCTTAATTTCTGAGAATACAAAAGTTCCCCGATACCCAGGGCCTGATTATCGAAAAGGCTCAGGATGCCCAAGCTTCCTCTCTAAAATTTATGAAGTGCCTAAGAATGATTGAAAAGGGTCTCGTTTTTCACTCTTAGACTAATAAAAAAAATTTTCGAGAAAGTTCACGTATAGTAAGAGGAAGTCCGTGCTTTTTTTAGCAAAGTTATATTATTTAACCACAAAACAAGGGCTTTTGGGAAAGAGCGCGGTTTGGGGGGGGGGGGGGGCTCAAACTTCCCTTATTGGTAATTACGATATTTCTTTTAATGCTAAATGAAAGAATCACCTATTTAAAACCAAAATTTAAGCCTTATAAATGTTTATAATTAGTGATATTTTGTAATTATTACTAATAATTAGTGAATATTAATTAACATTTAATTATTAATTGATTTTCTGAAAAATAATTTTGAGTGATTTTGAAAATGAAATTTTTTTTAGCACCTAACATAATTTTGAATTTCTACGCCCCTGCCACAAAATCTTAATATTCTGAATCAATAAGCTGTTAACCAATCATAAATATGGCGTCGGAACTAAGCACCCAGACTTAAGAATTAAAAACAACTATAAACACATATATTGAACTATTGTATTTAGGTAGATTCCTTATAAGAAATCTACCTATTGGAATAGTCCTCATAACACGACTTCTAAAAATTTCTTCATATTCACCGATCATGACTCCTAGAACGCAAAACCACCCTCCGTTCAAAAGTTTATATATATATGTATAACGCTTTTTCCCATAAGTATAACGCTTCCCCCCCCCTTTTTTAAGTTGTGAACACGATAACTGGAGTAATTTTTATTTAAATTTGACCAGCTCGGGATGTGTTGTCAGGACAGTAAAAATCTTGGTTGAGTTCGTAGATGGGGTATCCAGCTCAAAGGGGGTGGAAATTGTGGGGTGGTGGAAATTTTCATTTGCACATAATTTCTTTAATATTGAAAATAGGAAAATACTTCAAACCAGGTGAATCACCGCCTTACCATGAAGAACAATTTTTGTATTTAAACTTTTTGGATAGCTTCAATTGCTTAAAAGTTACAAGTTAAAAAGTGAGTTTTTGTCAATTGGGATGAAGCCGACTTTTTCTGTAGCTTTAATTGCTTAAATTTATAATCTGATGCTTACGTCACGTGCAAACGATAATAAAAAAGATCACTGAAAAAAAAAATATATGGTAACTGCTTTAATTAATCATTTAAAAATATAAAATAATAATACGTTAGTCTTAATAAAAATATCGTTTGTGTGGTGAATAGTTTAGAACGCCGGTTTAGGCAAGAATATAAAATTTACGATTGAAATTGAGAGTAATACGTTACAGCGTCTTTTGACTTTTCATCTTGTGGTAACAAGATATTGGCCTGTGAAGAGATAAGAGGTTTTCGCGTGAGAAGAAAATATAATGACCCCAAAGCGCCATTCTCCATCGCCAAACTCGCCAAATTTTGTCGTCAAATAACGAATTTCGTCGTTAGCTAGGAAATTTTACCGCCACATCACAAATTTCATTGCTAAGTCGCAAATTTTGTCACCAAAATCTCGCCAAATCATATAATTTACTAAATTTGTAACAATTAGCAATGAAATTTAGTTGTGCCCAAATGGTCCAAATGTCAACTAATGTTAATGTTAATGTTGAAATTGAAAGTTGAAATGGTAATTCCATACAATGTAAAGGAATCTACCTTTGCCTTTAAGCTTGCCGAAAAGGGATTTTTTTTTTTTTTTTTTTGAGTCTATATATATACTAGCAGGCTACGCCCGCTTCGCTGGCCACTATATTTAAATGAATCTCCAAAAGAATTGGATCATTATTTATTTTTAACATCACATTATAAATAAAAACTAAAATAATTACATTGGAATCGCTCTAGACCTCGCATCGGGTACTCACTGACTACGGCAGCTCTTTCTCTGGCCGCAATGTATCGGGAGCAGGTTCCCACTGCCTGCAGAAATCCCTTTCCTATGTATTTCAATATGGGTATTTATTGACGATAGGTGGGTCTGCCATTATTTAAGAACTACGATTTTAAAAATAACTGTATCTCAGCGTCTATTAAATATTTTAGTTTTTGAACCAAGTATTTTATTGCTCATGCTATTTACACTGTATTGCAATTTGATTCCGTCCAATATAATGAAATAAAATAAAAAGTACGAGGGCTATTTTTTTTAAAACCTCCGATAGGCTATAAAAGAAAAACGGGTAAATATTAAAAAATGATTTTATTGTCAGAAGTAATGTAGATTAAAGGTTACTTCTCTACATAATCACCTTGACGATTGAGGCATTTGTCACATCTGTGAACAAGCCTTGAAATACCCTCTTCATAAAATGTTGTCGCCAGTGACTTGAAGTGAGTTATGACGGGTTTTTTGAACTCCTCGTCAGTTTGAAAGCGTTGCCCTCTAAGCCACTTCTTCAGTTCCGTCAAAAGATGGTAATCGCTGGGAGCTAGGTCGGGACTATATAGTGGGTGTTCGAAAATGTCCCATTTACTCGTAAATGGGACATTTTCGAACACCCACCATCTAGTCCCGACCTAGCGCCCAGTGATTACCATTTTTTCACGGAACAAAAGAAGCGTCTTAGAGGGCAACGCTTCCAAACTGACGAGGAGTTAAAAAAAAACCGTCATGACTCACTTGAAGTCACTGGCGGCAACATTTTATGAAGAAGGTATTTCAAGGCTTGTTCACAGATGTGACAAATGCCTCAATCGTCAAGGTGATTATGTAGAGAAGTAACCTTTAATCTACATTACTTCTGACAATAAAATCATTTTTTTATATTTACCCGTTTTTCTTTTATAGCCTATCGGAGGTTGAAAAAAAAAATAGCCCTCGTAGATTTTTTTTTTAGAAGGAATTAAATACATAAAAAACAAATAAATTCCAATCAGTTTAATCCTTTCTACTATATACTACCATTATTTCTTGACAAATACTATAAATTAGAAAAAAAAAAAAAAAAAACTTTTAAAGAAATTAAATTAACAAATGAAAAATAATTGTTGTTACACTACAAAAATTATCCGAGTTTGTAATGATCGGTAGATGGCGCTTTTTCAGCTCTTGTTGTTAGTAAATATTACAGCCACGTGTATCTATTTTTGTTCTTTTTGTTATTCTACTTAATAATCGTACTATAATTTCTCCGCCATTACATCATGGAAAATTGATTGCTTTTGGAAAAAAATATTTCAGTTTATTCAAAGTTCGATCGAAAGTACACTGTAAAAAATATGTCCTATTTGCTGCCAGAAATACTCTGTAATTTGAGAAAATACGCGTAATTTACGAAAAATTTACGTTGTCAGAACATATTTTCTCAAATTACAGAGAATTTCTGGCAGCAAATAGGACATATTTTTTACAGTGTAGATATTTAACTGAAGCTGAACAAATATTAGTTTCAAATCATCGGATTAATTCTTTACTTCCATTAGCCGAAGCAACTGAAGTTTAAAATTTGTCATTTGGAAATAAATGGAAGCTTAATTCTGGATTTCTTGGTCTTTTGGAGTTACGCTGGAGCACACAACAGTATGTGTTATCTTTTTTACCGGATTTATTCATTTTTATTCAATAAATATATGTGAAACTAAACATCGGCTAGCAATGGCGGCTTGATGAAATTCGAATTAAAGCATGTTTATTGTAATTTCCCCTTAGCCCACCAGAGGGCGAACATTTCATTACAATCGCGGATACATAAACATAACTGTTATAAATACGTTTTTAAATTTTTAATTTAATATATTTAATTTTTTTTACTGCATTACCATTTTATTTTCAATAAATATAATAAATTAAAAAGAGAAAAAAGAATCGCCCTCAAATAAATGTATTAAATAAAAAATAAATTACATAATATAGCCGTTGCTAAGATACGCAGACGATTACAATCAAAGAATAAATTCATGAAAAATGAAACATAAAAGCCAATGTTTAAAATTGAAAAAACATTAATTTAAAAAATTCAAATTCGAAATTCGAAAAAATCTCGATGAGGTGCACACCTGCAGGGTCCCAGGTACCTATATGCCAAATTTGGAAGCTCTGCGATCAGTAGTGTGTAGTAGTACTATTCATGTTTAGATAAATGTATTTATTTTCCTGTTGAAAAAAAAAATAAACTCGTTTTTTTTTTTTTTTTTTTTTTTTTGCAACAATTAAATTATAGATTAAATTTAAATGGCTAATTTTTTGCTATTATTAGCTTATTATTTTCATATTTTTATTAATTAAAAGAAAACTAAACAGAAATTCGAAATTCTGACTTCGATGTGCACAATGGTCCTTCGGGGATACCTTTGTGTTAAATCTCGTGACTGTCCGAGCTACCGTTTTCGAGAACAGTGAAATATACAATTATTGCTCACTTAATAGTATAAGATACAACCGTATTTTTATGTAACAATATACAGGGGGAAAGAAACTTTAATTCGAATTATGCTAAGGCATGTATGGAAATAAAATTTATAACATTAAGTTTACTTCGATATGTGTAGAGATTGGAAGCTTTTCTCGAAATGAAAGGGGCCCCCAAAATAAAATAAAGAGCTTCCCTTGTGTTCAAAGCTTAATTAGGCCCTGCCGATGCCTATAGTCTGGTGGCGAACTAATAAAAGAACAATATTTGGTAATAGGGCATAGATTCCAACATTTTAATTTATTCCGGAGCATTTTTAGCCCTGCCTTTATTTCGCACCACTTAATTTATAGAATACTTTTGTCCCATATGTAGCTTGAATAAAATAAGAAAAAATTGCTTTTAAAATAAAAGTAGTATAGAATAAAGGCGGGGCTAAAATACTCTAGAATAAATTAAAATGTTGGCAACTCTGATGAGGGTTGTAAAAAGAATCCGCATGATACCAATTTTTTTTTTAATTTTTGCCGATTCAACCTTTTCGAAAATCTTACGAAATTTTTAAAGTGTTGATATTCAGTAATGTTCATGGCAGTATCATAAATGGTATTTTGAAACCAATCCGATTTTTTTACGATAAAATATAATCCTCATAATGCACGTTTTTAAGAACGTTTGACTTATCCATGTTAAGGGGTCAAATATCTTTGAACAGTAAAAATATCAGCAAAAAATGACTATAATTTTATCTACAATTATCAGGCTTTGCTTGCTTCGCTGGTCACTAAATATAAATGAATTGTCAAATAATAATAACAACTAGCAAACCCGTGCGAAATATTTGCAATTTGTTTCTTTTTTTATTTACCTATAAAATTTGGAACTTATAAGTCATATACCAATTTCATCATATAATTTAAATTTTAATTCACCAGAAGCGAAATTATTATTAATTTTTGTGGGATCAAATGCTAATGAGAGTTAAACCAAAATCGTTGAAAGAAATGTTTTAAAATAAAATTCACATTTGACGACCCAGTTTTCATACTTTCCCAGGCCGGACAGCTTTAGTATAGGACTTCTATGGTGACTTTTAAATTTTTGTCGCCGTGTTGGTGATGCCTTTTAATTCATTTCTTTATTTATGCATTTTGGCATATATACCGGGTGATCCAAAAGTCAGGACAAACTTTAAAAATGAATAATTCGAAAACGAATCAAGATACAAAGTTACGGTTTGCACCAAACGGATGAAAAAGAAGCCGGGTTTTGTGTGGCAACGAAAAAAAAAATAGTTCACTTGGCGACCAACAGATGGCGCTGTCGGATTTCTGATGTAGGATTATGCAAAGCAACAAACGATATAAAAAGGAGCAACTGCGGCAGGTAATGGTTGTCGAAGCTTACATGCATCGAAATATCGCATTCTCAGTCGCTACTTTAATCACGCATGGCCTCCAAGGTCTCCCGATCTGACACCCTGTGACTTTTGCCTGTGGGGATTCTTGAAGTCAAAAGTGTACCGCGAACAACCGGAATCACTAGCAGCACTGAAAGATGACATCCGCCAAAATGTGTCTGCCATAACGCAAGAAATGCTACTAAATCCTCTGAACGGTGTAGTGAATCGTCTCACAGCTGTACTTTTGAATGATGTACAGCACATTGAGCAGTTATTGTAGTAGTACTAATTAACTGTAATTAAGCTGACTTGTAAGTTATCAACACTTTTTTCATTTGTAAATCATCTTTTGGTGAAATAAAACACTATAGCGCCATCTGTTGGTCGCCAACAGAACTAATTTTTTTTTCGTTGCCACACAAAACCCGGTTTCTTTTTCATCCGTTTTGTGAAAACCGTATCTTTGTATCTTGATTCGTTTTCGATTTATTCATTTTTAAAGTTTGTCCTGACTTTTGGATCACCCGGTATATATATATTTTTAAACTTAATACCTATTTTGATAATACTTTTAATTATTGCGTTTTTTACTCAATTTATGACAAAAGTTCATATTTTGTTTATATCTTTAAAGTAGTATTTCTAGGTATAAAATGACACTTGCAAAGATTGTAAAAGACGCAATTTTTTTTTTTTTTTTTTTTTCTATAAAATGACCTCATTAGACAATTGTCGTCTTCTTTTTTTTTCTGGTTAGACTACTGAACTAAGTCCGCGTGCTTAAATATCTCTTATGTATTATTTTTTATCTTTGCGTATTTTATTTAGTCACTATCGCATCATTTCTACAAAATTTAATCGTAACTGGACCACGTTAGAAAAACATTACACAGATAATAATACATTTTTTGTATTGCTTTAAAAATGAAAAATTAAAAGTAAATGTTCATTGAAATCGCTCAAAATTACGTTTCGGATCTTCGTGGCCTTCGGCAGCGCCTTTCTTGAGCAAGTGGTGTTGCTATTATTCAAGAACTATGATTTTACTATATCTCAGCATCTACTAAATTTTTAGTTTCTGTACCATGTATTAGCGAGATTTTGTGGCAAGATTTTGTTTTTCTAGCCTTTGCTCGGTTATATTAAATCTGTAAGTAAAACAAACTTGTTACATTATTATTTATTTTGTATTTCATTATAAAATTATAATACAATTAATATATACAATAATAATAACGCAATATAATTAATTTATATTATATTAATTATTATTTAATAATAATAATAATTATTATTATTATTCATTATTATATTAATAATTATTTTAATTATTATTTTATCCATTCGCTTCTCAAAATTTCTGTGAACTGTTTCACATCAAATATAGTATTGCGATATGCTATTAGCCTTATTTCAACCCTATATAAGGCAACTAAGTTTGTAGTGGTTGACTATCACTTCCCACTTTAAATATTTTAATTTGATTTATTTACTTTAATATGCTTGAAAAAATCCGAGTAATTCTTCGCTAACTACGGCTTCTTTAATTTTAAGCTAATGCGTAAAAAGGTAAAACGTAATTAAGTCCAGTAATGACCTCGATTAAAGGATAATCTGTTTTAATAGTAGCCAATTTTTCTACGATATTGACTTCCACTGTTTCGATAAAAGCCAGGTTTTGCAAGTGGAAAAGGAATAGACCTGGAAATTCATATTTTAATTAATTTTTAAAAATCTAATCAAAAGTTGGTGTCAGAGCTTTAGTATAGTCGACATTTAAATATTTTTCTCCACTTTCGTGAGGGAATTTATTTTTTATTTATTTAAATTTATTTATTATTATTATTTTTTTTTTTTTGGGGGGGGGGGGGTAGGGGAGGGGATATAATTTTTTATTAAAAATTTAATATCTCTAAAATACGTTTTTCTTATGAAAAAGCTTCTGCTGCAGAACGGACTGCAGCACAGAGAAATTACAAAAAGAACGATAGTAAGAAACAAAAAGAAACTGAAAAAAAAAAAAAAATATATATATATATATATATATATATATATAGAAACGTCATTTTAAAATTTCCCCTGGTGTTAGTGCTGATATGTTTCTCTTGCGGTCAATTATTTAATTTGTTCCTGGTCCTCTTTTTACTTTTGGGACAAAATTTCTCTGAAATATATTAATCATAGCATATTCTTTACACTCCTGAAATTTAAAAATAATTCGTCAAGTGCTTATAAAGAATGAGACGGAAAAACGTTTTACGAAAACCACAGCACACTAGTTGTAAATACTGTGAATTAGCCATATAGTTAAGCTAATCTGGTGTAGTTATCATAAAACTCGCCTGTTTTATACAGCAGATATTGCCTACTTCGCTGGTCATTATGTTTTAATGAATAACTTATAAATATAAAAATATAGTTCTGTTGGTCAATATAATGTAATGTTGTCGGTCCGATCTTAGGAGGAGGTCATCGTTGTCTTCGACAGGATCTTCCCTGTCCGCAATATGCGGGGTACAAGTGCTCAATGCCTGAGGCAACACCTTTACCCAGGGTCGCGTCGAAGGCACAGAAAAAAAGGGGAATTCTCGCATGAACCTCGATTGAGGTCCCCGCTGTCTTTGGCAACGTCTTACACTCTTACACTATCCTGGGTATGTAAATAAAAGAAAATCTTTGCTAATAGCAGACATTACTATGAATGGGCAGAGTAAACTTTGGACATAATTTCAAAGTGATAGGTTCAGTAAAATGAAATGTAGGTACAGGGAATCAAACAAAACTCCAGCTTAATAGATGCCATTACTATGGTAACATAGGATTTGTCGAAATTTCAAAGTGATACGATCAGTACTAGGAAAGGCAGGAACCAGTGGCGGCTCGTGCACCGAAAATAGGTGAAGAGGCACACTGTATTTTACACTGTATTCATTTTTATAGAATATAAATTTACATTTAAATAAGTATTTTTAGTTAATTTTAGTTAAGACCATACTTAATAAAAGTCATGTATTAAAAATACTTCGATATTATTTTTGAGCTCTTCACCTATTTTCGGTTCACGAGCCGCCACTGGCAGGAACAGGTGACATCAAAAACTAAAAGGCGGCTTGAAAAAATTGGTATTACAATAATATTTAGAGTCCTAATTTCCTTCATGCTAGTCAGATCGGAAATTTCAATATTTTTAAATCTTCTCCGATAACGTAGATCATTTTGTAAGATACCCATCGTAAATCAGTCCGGTGTAGTTTTTAACACTCTCTAACAAAATTGAAAAGTACTTATGACTTCAGTCGTCTGTTTGCTTGTCCGCATTGTAACGTCCGCAAATATTTTCAGAATTTCTTCAAACTAATACGCCATGCAAGTTTATTATGGCATGTTCATTACTGAAAATAGTATATAAATACCACGACTGATTTGCATACAGGCAGAGCCTGATTAAGGGGGAAGCACACATTATTTATACTTACACCGTTATTTTTTAACAAATACTTTCCTCCTATAATAAACACAAAATTCTCATTAAAAATTATTTTAAAAGAATTCTGGTGTCTAATAACGGTGAGTAAATTGGATTGTTTCACACCGTTCATTTTTTATAAAAAATATTTCCTCGTCAAAGCGTGGAATTTCTATGACATGAAGTAAAAAATAATTGTAAAAATATTCCGATGAGAGCGGAGATAATGTGTGCTTCCCCCTTAATCAGGCTCTGCATACAGGGACACTCTGAAGAATGCTAATGCACAGCGCTTTACGAGAGGCATTTTTATAAATCCTATTTTAATTTGTACTGTACCTTTATACAGAACAAATCCTAATAAAATATTTATTTATTTTTCAAATGAAAATGCACATGAAATGGATTTAATGTTTACAACAATAAACACATCACAGCATCCCCCCCCCCTTCACTGATTCATGCGACATAAATTTAATCAGCATGGTCTTATATAATAATTTCATTATATATACAATATGATGTAATAATACGACTTAGAGACTTAGGGCTATTTTGAAAAATGTTTATATTATACTCACCTGTTATGTGATACGAACATAGTTGTTAACTTTAGCACTTTTTCTTACCGCAAAATTTTAATAATACATTTTATTTTATTTAATCAGTGAAAACTGTTACTCAGATATGAAAATATATAAAAATATATATATTAATAAAATCAGACTTTTGTCTGTAAATTTGTCGGAATCAAAAAATTTTGCGATATCTTCATGTTTTAAACCCCATGAAAGCCGAAAATGACTTCAGAAAATTTTGCCTGTGTGTGTGTGTGTGTGTGTCATCGTGGCTGTATGTCGCTTTTTGTCCGGGCATCACTCGAGAACGGCTGGACGGAATTCAACGGCGTTTGGCAGAAACTTAGGTCTTCACTTAACTTAAAATTATATCTATAGAAATTTTCAAAATTTTGATTAGTTTTTGAATTGTGGGTAAAAAACGCCTGCGAATGCGCCACAAATATTTTTTTCACTAAAACGCTTTGAATGGAAAAATAAAATATAAAAATAAATTTTTAAGTTAAAGGCTTTTCCATTCGCGTGATTCGCACTGCAAATTATGAAAAGATTGAAAAGAAGTGTTGCTATCTAAATTTCATACTTTAGTTAATTAAAAAAAATCTAATAGTCGTATCGAAAAACTGTTTACACCCCAGGATTCAGAAAAATCCCTCCTTTCATTTGGTTCTGAATTTGTAACGATAGGTCTGATATTTCTAATTTATTTTTTCCTTTTTCCGTTGCCACTTAAATTTCATACTTTAGTTATTTTTCAAAAATCTACTTGTCGCATCGAAAAACTGTTTGCATCCCTGGATTCAGAAAAATAGCCCCTTTCATTTGGTATCAAATTTATAAATATAGCTATGATATTTCTAATTTATTTTACCCTTTTTCCGTTTTCAACCCAGATTCGGTAGAAGGTTATATTTATATAGACGCATTTAAATATATTATTATTTTCTAGAAATAAAATGATATATTTTTAATTTCACGTGAATAATAATAAAAATTAGAGAGAAAAATAAATAGTTGACCTACAAAAGTTGGTGATTTTTTTTTTTTTTTTTTGTGAAAACTTCTTTAGGCGCGTTGAGCACTTTTGGGGGAACAAAAATCATGAAACTCGCGGTCAGCTAAGGTTTTCCATTTTAAGTGAAAACTTCTTTAGGCGCGTTGAACACTTTCGGGTGAACAAAAATCATGAAACTTGCGTCATCGTCAGCGAAGGCTTTCCATGAGAATCGAAAGTGGAATTCGAGATTTCAGCTGATTTACACGTTTTGATGTGTCCTGCATGGATTTTCTTTTGTATCTCAGCTACTAATTAAAATAATTTCACAAGAAATACATCATTTGAAAGCTTTGTTGAGTTGGAATCGAACAGTAACTTACAGAAATTTCTACCGCCAGATGGCGCTGTAATATTTTAAAATTTCAATATTTCAAATTCTAATTATTATTAAATTATTTTTAATACATCATTCGAAAGATATTTTAAAGTTCTTTTATATTATCGAAAGTGGAATTCGAAATTTCACCTGATTTACATGTTTTGGGGTGTCCTGAATCGGTTTTCTTCTGTATCTTAGCTACTAACTAAAATAATTTCATAAGTAATCAATATTTTTACCTAATATAAGCTTAGTTCATTTAATTTGGGTAGCTACAAATATTTTTCCGAATCATATAATACAGATCATAAACACTTCTTTACAAACCAATAATAATTCGAAAATAATAATCTAATAGCTCGACGATACAATTCACAAGTTACTTAGTTTTCACTTCTATCGGCAGTCCCAAACACTGCTTTGATTTTTTTTTTTAATCAGGAATTTGTATGTGGATAGATATTTTCATAGAGATATTTGGCATTAGTTTAATATTTTTATTTAATTCAGCGGTACTTTTCCTTCCTGCAGTAAAACAAAATTTTTTGTTGTTATTATGTACCTTATGAGGTTCTTTTATGTTCTCCCCTTAATTGTAAATGATTATAATTTGGATCTTATTAAGCTTTTTTATTTTTATTTTGTAAATATCAGAAAATAATTTTATTTTATTTTATTATTTTATTTATTTATGTATTTTGTGTATGGAACAGCTTTAGTATCGGATCCCTTTGGCAAAATTTGAAATTTGGCACCGAAGTAGCTCGGACGTTTCTCGCCAAGATCTTTAATTGCACAATTGAGATAGCCAATTCTTCAGTTCATCGCAAAAAGGGCTTAAAATATTTAAAGTCACCAAATGGGTCCCATACTAAAGCTGTACTTTTTGTATTTATTTATTTATAATATTTTCTATTAAAGATTTCTGTGGTCACGAAATTTGGTGCGTAAATTGTTTGTATGCATCCAGCGCTTATTGTAACTGGATTTCACGATATTAGAACCCCCCCCCCCCCCTTCTCGGAGTCGGAGGGCAATAAACATGTGTAAAAATATCATTTTCAGTTTGAATTCGCTTTGAATTATCTTAGAATGGCGAATTTTGGTGTGTAGATATTGATTAAGTGTACGCATTACGTATATTAGTGTGGGATTTTGCAAAACTTCGAACGCACCATCTGAGGATAGGGAAGGAAGAAGTGGGTAAGTTGCTGCCGAAGGCATTGGGGATCCAGACTCCTCACGTTGCGAGCGAGAAAAACCTCTACCAATCACAGCGAGAACTTAGGTTATTAATAAAGATATGGGATTTTGACAACTCATTTATGTTTTATGTCCAGCGAAGCGGACAAAGCCTGCTAGTATATATATATTACTAAAATTTCAATATCGCCAAAAAGTGCTAAAGTTGGCAATTATGGACAAGAACCAAAATTAAATCTCTGTTCTTTCTCGTTATGAGAGTTTTATAAATTAAATTGAGTACGATTACATTCAATGCTTGCTGGGATATACCATCAGGAAAACTGAGAATACTGCAGTAAGGCTGCATGTACATGTTGGGTGATATATATCAGAGATCTATAATTCATATTAAGGCACAATTAAATGTATAGTTTCATAGATTTCCATGTACTAGTTAGAATATATAAAAAAGAATAACTTGTTGATACACATGGACCCTCAGACAGATAGTTTCTTAAAGCCTGTCCCTCACTACCTCCAAGGATGAAAGAATTCCGCTTTTTCTGCCACCAGTATTTCTATACAGAAATTTTTATCATATTTTCAAATTTATTTTTGTGATTTTATAAATCTGAAATTTTTGTAGAAAAATCCTGTTGACAAAAAGAAAAAAAAAAAAAGAAAGAAAGAAAAGTGGAACTTTTTCATCCTGACTAACTCTCCGTTTTCTCGCCAAGTCTAATATAGGTATCTACAAGAATATAAATCCATCAGAAACTAAAAGTGAAAAAATTTAATTTAATCAACACTTTTTTTCGAACTTTATAGAAAAGGTTAAATAAAAAATGTTTAAGATTCAAAATAGCAATGGAAAATACTACATAACCAATGTATATTAACACTGTTTATCTCCGTGTTTTCATCTAAGGTATCAAAGAAATTAATCTCATATTCAGACTTCTTGAGACTATAGCAACAAAATTCCTTGAATTACAGAAATCTACTACAGGTATTCCAGTTTTGTTTATAAATAAATCAAGAGATCCAATCTAGAAAAATCTGAAATTAAAATAATCTAATTGATGGAAGTTTTGCAACTACCTGTCGATTTGAAAATTAAAGCGCTAAAGACATATCCCAATTTATGGTGATAAATATATCGAAGCCCTTAATCCTTATTTGAGCACGTCCAGAATAACGTCACAGAAACGTCACCCGCTAAAAAGTGAAAGTGTCATCAAGTCCCCACGAATCCTAGTCACGTGTGTAAACTACGCGGCCCTCAGAGTGCAACCTTCATCTAGAACTGCCTAAGGCTTCACCTATATAAACATGTCAACCTAACACATCTTTTTCATTTACTGAAAAACCGAGTTTTTTAAAAGAGAGTCTGGGAACTGAACTATTAAACTCCGAGCATTTATAAATATCCAGCAATCGTTTTGTGAGGTCCTTCTTCTATAACTGCTAACCGTATGTATATAATTTTTTTTATTTGTTATTGTGCTTTTGTTAAATTGAATTTAATATTTATTACATTAAAATTTTAATATTTTTAATCCAAACATAAATTTTATAAAACAGATTAAATCAAAATCATGTAAAATCTTTATTTGTGAATTGAGATTTAAGTTTTTTTTTAGAGACATAATTAATTAACAATTTTTATTTAAAAACAGAATTTTGCTGAAAAGTTTAAAAAATAAAAATTAATTTTAATAATATATCATAAAATTTCCTATTTTGGGGACTGAAAAAAAAAAAAAATAAAATAAAAATAAAATAAAATAAAATAAATCAATCCACAATCAGTATTAAATACTAAAATAGTGTAAAATCAATCATATTTTGAGAAATAAAATTTGATTTTTATTAAACACAGCTTTAATTTAATATATTTGACTTAGAAACGAGATTGTATTGCAAAGCACAAAATTTAAATTGTTGTTAAATCCTCATAAATAATAGAAATTTTAAAATTGAAATGTTTATTCAATAAGAATTCAACTAATATTATTAATTCAAAATTAATAATTTTAAATTGTAATTATAAAACAGAAATTTCATCAATCCTTGCATTATTGTCCTCTCTAACTGTCAATTTATTGTTGCATTGTTATTGTTGATTTCATGAAATGGAATTTATATGTTATTCGAACTGAAATTTGGTATTTTTTATATGAAAATAGAATTGCATTGAAAATTATGTAAAAACAACTATGATTTGTGAAATAAAATTCAATTTTTCTTCACACACACACACACACACAAATTAAATTAAATTAAATAAATAAAAGAAAAGAAAAGAAAGAAAGAAAATAAATAAATAACACACACATTTTAAAATATGTTTTCCATTATTCATTGCCCGTAGCGGTCCTATATTTTCACGTGTGTTTTATTATTTTAATACAGTGGAGCACCTTTTATACGTTTCTCATTTATACGTTTTTCTCATTTATACGTTTTTTGACTTCGGTCCCAAATCATTCCATTGAATTCTAATGTTAAAATGTTTCGTTTATACGACACGAATAAATTCTTAATTTCACTTATACGTTTTTTTTTCTCCTTGTAGAATCCCAAGTTTGAGTTTCATTCCAGGATAAAAAAAAAAAAAAAAAAAAGAGGAATGCTCTTTATGTTTTATTCTTATTTTTTTTTTTTTTCGATTATTTTTTCTAAGAACTATGGTAACAAAGTGCGGCTATAGAACAAATTGCGACCTGCATCGGTAGCCTGGGGCAAGGGGGATGTTTTTCAGAGATAAGCAGTTGGCAACTGGGTTGAATGGTAGGGTATACAAGTAGCCAGTGGCCATTTGAAGACCTCCCACTTACTCTTTTAATTGATTCCAGGGATGGGATATGAAAGGGAAAAACCCACAACTTTATAGGCATTTTGTAAACTTGAAGATTTATTACTCACCTCCATTGGGCGACTTGGAAGAGAAGTTGGAGAAACAAGGATCCCCCCCACCCCCCTTCTTTTAATCGTTTGCAAAACTGTCATCTTCGTTCAGAGAACGAAAGGCTTTGTCTTTAAAGGTTAAAATCGAAATCTTGAGAAAATTTTCTGAATTTCTGTATTTTTAATTATTATTTAAATTTTATTCTACCTTTTAAAAATATTTTAAATTTAATTAAAAATATATCCTATTCAAATAAATGTAAAGAAAATCATGAAAATTGATTAGACTTTTATTATTAATATGACACTTTATTGTGTATTAATGTAAAAACTAATTTTCAGTTGTACGTTTTTTTCAGTTATACGTTTTTTAGGAACGGTCCCTTGAAAAACGTATAAACGGTGCTCCACTGTACCACTATTTTTTTTTTTTTTTTTTTTTTTTGTACATTTTTGGTCAAGATTTTAAAACTAAAGCAATATGTAAAATTATACTTATTGATTAAAGTGGTGGGAAGATAATAAAATGAACGTAAAATATATGCCTGCTGCGGGCACGGCATTAATATTCTCCATTCACTACTTATCTTAAATATATATATACATATTTAATTTAGTACAACAGGACTACTTATATTTATATTTTAACATCTTATACAAAAAAAAAAAAAAAAAAAAATCTGAAAATACTAGTTCAAATAATAAGAAAATATTCAACTGAGACCCGTTTGTTCTATGGTCAGAGTACATAACTACTAACCCGAAGGTTGTGAGTTCGATCCCCACCGATGGGCAGAGCCTGATTAAGGGGGAAGCACACATTATTTATACTTACACCGTTATTTTTTAACAAATACTTTCCTCCTATAATAAACACAAAATTCTCATTAAAAATTATTTTAAAAGAATTCTGGTGCCTAATAACGGTGAGTAAATTGGATTGTTTTACACCGTTCATTTTTTATAAAAAATATTTCCTCGTCAAAGCGTGGAATTTCTATGACATGAAGTAAAAAATAATTTTAAAAATATTCCGGTGAGAGCGGAGATAATGTGTGCTTCCCCCTTAATCAGGCTCTGCCGATGGGAAGTGAAAAAAAAAAAAAAAAAAAATGTATAAGTTTTACAGATTTTGCAAAATATTTTAAGATAGTGTAAAAAAATTAAATGGTAAAATTGGATATTGACAGGCATTTTCGAAGTGGAACACTATAAACTGGATACTATGGAAAATGAAAGATTGAAAGAAATAGTCCTAGTCGTACTTGAAAAAAAAAAAAAAAAAAAAAAAAAGCTTTAAAAACAGAATTTTGAAAAGCCTAAAAGTAAAACTTGTTACAAATCATCATCATAAAAAGCATATTTCATTGAGAATTGAAATATAAAAATTTTGACCAACTTTTAAAATTAAATAGGGGGGGGGGGGGGGGAATGTGTAAAACCAATATACTCTGGGAATTATAATTTAATTTTTATCAAGTAAAAAATTATATTAATACTTATCGCTTGGGTAAAAGGAAAAAAAAAAAAGTAACTGAAAAGTGTACAAATTATAATGATCATATATGATCATAAGCAACCAGAGCCTGATTAAGGGGGAAGCACACATTATCTCCGCTCTCACCGGAATATTTTAAAAATTATTTTTTACTTCATGTCATAGAAATTCCACGCTTTGACGAGGAAATAATTTTTATAAAAAATGAACGGTGTAAAACAATCCAATTTACTCACCGTTATTAGACACCAGAATTCTTTTAAAATAATTTTTAATGAGAATTTTCTGTTTATTATAGCAGGAAAGTATTTGTTAAAAAATAACGGTGAAAGTATAAATAATGTGTACTTCCCCCTTAATCAGGCTCTGTAAGTAACCACATTCAGAAGTGACATTCTTCGCCTTTTTTATTTTATTATTATTATTATTTTTTTTTAAGGGCACTTTCAGGGATGAAAAATTTCCGACTTTTTTGTAACCACTATTTTTTATAGAGAATTCTTTGTAGTACTTTTATAATAATGTGTCGTGATTAGGCAGGTAGAAAGTTTTCTATAAAAAGAGTGGTAGTGAAAAAGGCAGAAATTTCTCATTCTCTAAAGTGCCCTAAAATAAAGGTGGAGAGTGCGACCTCTGCATATTTTGCGAATTTATTGGTAAATAATAATTAACTAACAACATAAGATTAAAAAAAAAAAAATAAATGAATAAAAATTTCTTAAATAACAATTACAGATTATTATTATTATTATTTCGATTGAAATTTAAAAATTTTAATCAAATAAATATATTTTTTACAGTTTAAATAAAAACTATTTTATATTAACATACGTTTTGCAGAGCACGTTAAAAGTACGTTTTTTAAAAAAAAACAAGTCCCGACTTCAGGCGATTTTCTAAATCAATATTTTACTTAAAGAATTTTGCGTATTACTGTTAAGCACTTTTTGTGTCTGCTGCGTATATATACGACAATGACATTTAGGGTATCGATTGCTGGAGATAAAGTTTTATGACTCTAGCCATAAATACATAAAATCATTTTGTTACAAAACGTAACGTTTTAGAGAAACGCACAAAGGCGGATTTGACTGTTCAAAATAGTCTGTAATGTAGCATAGCTGCCAATATTTTAATTTATTCTGGAGTAATTTTAGCCCCGCCTCTAATTCATACCACTTATTTTTTAAAAGTAAAATTTTCTTATTTTATCGAAGTTATGAAGAGAATTTTTCTATAAATAAAGTGGTCCGAAATAAAGGCGGGGTTAAAAATACTCCGGAATAAATTAAAATATTGGCAGCTATGATGTAGTACTCTTGCTTTGTAAAATAGAAGTTAATGTTATTAAGAAGAAATATTATTGAATTTACATTAAATTGAATTAATATTTTTAATTTTAGAGCAGAATTTTTCAGGAAAGATAAATTCTAAATTGCTATTTTATGGAAAACTTCACCAAATATTTCATAAATTATTTTCTGAGTTTTTATTTGTTAAGTTCGGGACAGAGAACTTATTATTTATTCAAATTAAAACGAAACAGATTTTATTTAAAAATAAAATTATTTTGTAATAAATAAAATTAAAGTGTCATGAGATCAAACATGCTATTAAAATTTTAATTTTTATCACATACAAATTGTAATAATAATTCTAATAATTTTAATCTTAAAAAAAAAAAAAAAAAAAAAAAAAAGGATGCTGCTGTAAAAAACTTAATTCAGCAAATTTAGTTTTAAAAAAAATATTATTTTTTTTCTTTTATGTTATTATTAGTTATATAGTAAAGAGGCAATAAAGAGCATATGTCCTCTTATTTGATATTCATTTTTATTTTACAAAATAAATAAATGAAAGAAAATAATTAAATATGATAAATATAGTTTATTAAATTGTTTAAATAGCAGGTTCTTTAGTTATGTAAAATTTTTGGAAAAAACCGATCATTGTAAATGAAAATCCTTTTTGATTTTAAAAGGAATTATTCCGTTATCTTGAGGAAGGAAACTTAAAGAAATATAACTTGCCAAAATTATTTAAAGATAAAAATTACATACACTATTGTACAATACTATTGCGTAATACCTGCACTCTTAAAAAAAATCGAGTTAAAATTACTCCGAAGGAGCAAAATTTTACTCCTTTTCGGAAGTAAAAGTGAACAACTCTTTAGGAGTTATTTTTATTCTATTTTCGGAGCCATTCTTTCTTCCCACTTGCTATTTATCGGAGGGACAGGAAAGAGAATACTCCCTGTGTTAGTACATATGTAGTAAATTTTACTTCCTTTAGAGTTAAGAGGAGAATTTTTGAAATCGTCCTCAGGTGGAGTAAGAAAATAGTTCCATTTTTTTTAAGCGTGCGCATCATCTAATTATATATCACACCTGCCAACATTGCATTTACAATTAAATGAGTGTAAATTACCTCACCCCTCAAAAAGTTAAAAAATAAAAAATAAATAAAAAAGGCTTTGTTACATGATGTTATTTTGATTATACCAATTTTTGGACATCGTTTCTATCAAAACAGTGAGTAACTATCAAAATATAAAAAGTAATAACTTCTGTTATAAAGAACGGTAATGCAAGTTCAAACCGAGATGCAGCTTGATTTCCAAATCTACACACACAAAAAAAGAAACAAAAAATCATATTGTTTACAACTTAAACAAATAAATAAAAATGATGCAAATGCCTCCAGAAAACTGAAGAAAATGAAAGGAGGTGAAACCCTGTGTCTGGAAAGTTCACATGAAATGCCACAGAGACTACTGATGAGTTTTCTGCTATTGGCTTCAAAATTTATTCTTTATCCTTTATTTTATTTTTCTAAGTTTTCATATTCTTTCATGTATTATAAGCATGGTTTACTTCGCTTTAATAACACAGAAAAAAAAAAAAAAAAAAAATCATAGAACTTTTTAACTGTTTCTCATAGATTTTTTTTACTAACAAAACAAAACAAAAAAAAAAAAAAAAAAAAAAAGAAAGAAAAGAAAATAATAGCAAAAAACTTCTGTCATGTCAAAATTTTTTTTTTTTTTTTTTTTTTTTTTTTTGCCGCAAAAAATTCATGCTTTTAGTCGAATTTTTCGCAAAATAATGGTATCTGGTAAGCTATTATTGATTATAATTTTTTTATTCAATAATTATCTCTTAATTAAAAAAATATATTTATAAAAGTGAATCTGAATAATAATGCAAATTTGAAAATAGGGTAAATGGGAGGGGGGGTGGAGAAGAGGGTCGGTGGATGGGGTAAAAACGGAGCCGTGTTCGGAAGGATGTCAAAAAGAACACAAAATGTTTTAAAAAAATGATGAAGGAATTGTTTGTCTATTATAAGAAAAAACATGTCTAGTTCACTGTAATAAAATTAGTGATTTTTTATTGTAAACCTCTATTATTTTGGAAAATTATTATCGTAATCAGGTTCGTTCGGTAAAAGTGAAGATTTAGTGGAGTGTATGGTGTTTGGCAATAACCGTAACAGCACACTTATCCACAGTAGATCTTCAGGATGCTTCTGGGACGTCTTTTCATCCTGAAGACATCTTGAAGATATCCTGGGGAGAAGATGTGCTGTTAGTGAAAAAGCCGATTGACTACACTTGGGTCCTTAATCGCGAATGATTAATCGCGAATTGCCCTTATTCGTGAATGATTGGCATACTACTGATTTATATACTTAGCCACTTTGCTAAACTTTAAAGCCCTATTTTTGAATATTCTAAATTGGGAGTTTTAATTAGAACTTTTAATAAATAAAATAGATAAGTAAAAAAAAAATATTATTCTTTAAAATAATACTTGTAGGCCTCGAAATACATGTTGCATTGATAATGCAATTAATATCATTCTAAAACGTATATTTCTGAAGGAAAAAAATATATTTAAATTTTATTTATTTTTCTCTCTTTTTTATAATTCTGCTCACACCAGTATTTATATTTATTTTCTACTTTGTTTACTTTTGCTCTTCAGATTAGTAAGTTTTGTGTATTGCTGCTTTGTTTGCTTTGCAGCACTCGTGCTTACATTTTTCCGCTTGACGAAGGGTCGTGTTTTCTTTCGACCCGAAACAATTGTTTCGAGTTCTTACATTTTATGGGGTATATTCAAAGTTTTGTACTTATTAATGCATCCTTCTAAAACTATATTTTTTACTAGCAGGCTTTGCTCGTTTCGCTAATAACTATATTAAAACAAAAACAAAAAATCATGCGGTACGCATTGATTATTAACATTTTCAACTGTATGTACTAGTTCTATCATTTAGCCTTCAATGTTTTTTGCATAAGTTATCACACAACGGACAAACAAGACAAAAAGGTAGAAAGAATCACTCTTAAATATTGATGGAAAATGTTAAAAATGCTTAACATAAACGGAAATGCAATTCCAGCAATTTCGAGTTACAGTCCTTAACGCATTTGAATATTTTAGTGTAGTCCTGTAAATCTGAATTCTAAGCAAATCACAATCTACAGAAAATATTATTTTAGAATATTGACAATAAATGTCAATTTTGTGGTTTTTTGCAGCAGAAACTTATTTAAAAGTGATTTATAAAAATGTCTGTCCTAAAACGCAATGCATTGGCATATTTTTGGGTGTCCCTGTACACAAACAAGTTACACAGAGCCTATTAATACCATTTTAAATAGGGAACATTCCTCAGTGAACACGAATAACATATTTTATTTTTTAAGAATTCTAGAAATGTTTACGAATTCTGGCAGCGGGCAAACAGAGAGATAGACAGACAGACAGTCAGAGAGATACACTAAATCAAATCAAATTCACTTTTAAAACGTGTTAGTGTCAGAAAAGCTTCATGTAAACGAAAATGTGATTCTAGCAAATTTACAATAAAGCCCTTAATGTAACTGAAAATTTTTGTGTGGCCAGTTAAATCTTAATACTTATCACGAACCATACTCTATAGAAAGCATTCTTTTGTGCATATGGATAATAGATTTCAAATTCATTAAGATTTGGGAAAAGTACAGTTATTAAAACATGGTTTATAGAAATACTTCTCATAGAACGCAATGCTTTGGAATAATTTCGGGAATCCCTGCACACAAACCAGTGATGTTATTTACTCCATTATTCAATGGGAAACATCCGATAGTAAAGTTGAATAACATATTTTAATTTAATTAAGATTTGAGTAATGTGAAGGAATTAAAATATGACTTATAGAAATACCTCTCAAAAAAGGAGTGCTTTGAAATAATTTCGGGTGTCCCTGTACACAAACCAGTAGTAGTATTTATTCCATTTTCAACAGAGAACATCCGATAGGGAACTTAATAACATATATCTGTTTTAAGAAATTCCATCAATATTTACGGGAGTTAGAACTCGGACAGGCGGACAGACGGACAGACAAACCGAAGTCATAAACATATTTCAACTTTGTTGAAAAGTGTTAAAAAGAAGAAAATAAAGCTTTATATATATATATATATATATATATATACACATATACATTGCTTTATAAACAAAAGCTAATAGGGGAAAGTATTGGAATTCAAAACCTCGCTTCGGATTGCCGAATCTCGCATCGGTTTTGATAGATACGCTTTTACTATTCAAGTAGGTATAAATAAATATATTCTAATCATATTTGAATAATACTTTGTGGATGCATTAGTAAGTTATTTACTTTATATATGTATTATGAATTCTAAAATTTAGTGCGAATTTTAGCTTTAATTATGATAAAATAAGATGGGGAATAAAAGTTAAATAGTAGGGAGAATTTTTACATTATATATATATATATATATATATTTCTATATACAGTGAAACTTGAATAATTCGAACTTGTTTAATTCGAAATTCTGGATAATTCGAATTTTTTAGCCGGTCCCTTGAATTTTGTATTAAAATAATGTTAAAAAATCATGGATAATTCGAATTCGATTTTGGATAATTCGAATTTTTCATACGATTACCTTTAAAATATTACAGTAAAATTTGTTCCCGAGATTTTTCTCAGCTAAAATGCATTATTTTTTTAAACAGTCTTTTAAAAGAAGGATAAGGAAATACAAGAGTATTTCCTACCTAAGTGCATCACAAGATATGATCCACATACATGGACTTCGAGGGTTTTTTTTAATTGAAAGTCATGTCTATTGTAGGAGATTCTGTTTTTGCATCAATTGGTGGGTTGAAGTCATATGCTATGACACAGATTGTACTTAAAGAAGCAATCAAAAATATGTGACTATTTTAAAAATGTGTTGAATAATTAAGCTCGTAAAAAAATATTGATTTAATGAGAGGGGCTTAATGATGCAGTATTCTTAGGTATAAAGTTTATATGTTAAATCTTTGATCATAGTTTTATATTTTTAATTTATCTCTTCTTTTTGACAAAATAGTATATGTAATTCTAATTTTTGGATATTTCGAATTTTTCTCTGGTCCCTTCAACTTCGAATTATCCAAGTTCTACTGTATAATATTTTTATGTTTTGATGATAAAATTTAGTGCAAATTTTAACATTCAAACATAAAAATATTTTTTAAATATGATTTACCAATGAATGCACAAAGTAATATTGAAAATATAGTTATAGAATTTAGGAGGATAAAACTTAAACAGTTGAAAAAATTTAATTTTTTTTAAAAATTTATAATTTTATATTATTTCAAAATTATCGAAAATTTTTAAAATACACAGTTGTTATATATTTAAGTTATATATATATATATATATTTGTTTGAATGCTAAAATTTAATACATATTTTAACATTTAAACATAAAAAATAAAAAAATAAAAAAAGAACTTGCTGATGAATACACATAGTAATATGGAAATACGGTTAAAACCTATTGTTTAACTATAATAAGATACGGTGGGGGATGAAAGGAGCATTTTTAATTAAAAATATTTTTTTGTATATTTCAGTGCTAAAACTTTATAAAAAAAATTAATTGTAACTACTGAAACATAAGACGATAATTAATTAAATAATGAATTAACATTATTTAGCAAAGCAGAATTTACAAAATCGCAGATATCTGGATTTCACATTCTATTTAAAATCCGTCCCAAATTGAGTTACTCCATGTCTTTCTAGAAATTTCTAACAGGTCGAAAACGGTCGCAAGTAATTCCACGAAATTTAGCACATTTTGGAGTCATAAAAATACTTGTGACTTGAATAACATATTAGGTCACACAGAATGTTAATGACGTGTGTTTTGAAAACTTAAAAGATAAATAAAGTTAATAGAAGATAGTCTATTTCAGATATCTCACTATATCTTGAAAATTTATGTATCTATATTTGTTTATTTACCTAGTAATATTATTTGCAAATAGGGTAGGTGTTCCAGTGATTGGCATGCTCCAGTAATTGACATCTATCCCGAAATAATTAATAAATAAGAAAAATAATAAAATCGTATATTTTACGTATAAGAATTTTAACATTTTATGTCAAACACTGGAGCATAGGGTGCTAATAACTGGTAAAATGGATAACTAGCAGTGCCAAACACTGGAACATAGGGTACCAATTACTGATAAAATGAAAAACTGGCAGTGTCAATTACTGGAACATTGAGTGGGTGTCAAATAAAATTCATAAAATAATAATAATAATAATAATTGTAATTAAATGTATATATTTTAACATATATGTGGTTTTGAATGTTTTTCGTGCCATATGTATTAACTTAAGATTTCTAAAAATATTTTCTGATGACTAGAACATTAAAAACATCAGAGATTGCTCTAAAAGTGGTAATCACTGGTGCACTTACCTTATTATAGATTTGCAATCATTTGTTTAAAAATTTAAAATTTTGTGAATTTAATTGTGTGTTTAATTTATAAAATTTCTACTTTCTTCTATGTAAAAGAAAAAAGTATTGGATTCTTGAAAATTTTTGACTTCCGGTTTTCGGTAGATTTACACGTTTTGAGATATCGTGAAAAAGATTTGATCGTTATTAAAAAATATCCTTGTCTGTGTGGGCGTTACCAAAATGTGCTGTATCTCACGAAATAAAGGACGAAACTTTACACTGCTTTATATTTAGTTACACCTTCACATAAACTGGTGCCTATTAACTTTTGGTAAAAATCACTCAACAGATAGCACTGCTATGCTGCGATTTATCCCATTTAGGGAAAGGCTATATCTAAGCGCATGTTGTGTATAAGTACACCAAGATATATGCACCAAGCTCATAAAAAAATATACTGATTTAATTTTGGCTATACTGAACGACAGATGGCTCTGCTATGCTGGAATTTTTCATGTTAGTTAGAAGGCTGTGTATTAGCCGGGGACCCCCGGACCCCCTTGATGGCTCTTAAATTTTTGTTATTATTTTTGCGATGAACTAGAATGGCCATTGTAATTGCATTTGTAAAAGTCTTGGCGAGAAACGTGCGAGCTACTTCGGTAAGAAATTTAAATTTTGTCGAGGAATGCTATATTAAAGCTATTCCATTACTTTAGAACGACTTTTCTCAATCTTATTCATGGGAATATTAAGCAGCAATTTAATAAAAATCATATTTTGTTTACATTACAGGCGGGACATAATGTACGAATACATATTATTTTATTATATAATATATCAACTTTGATCAACTTTTTCTACTTTATAACTCCAGTATGAAATATTAAAAATTAAATAAACAAACTTTGGAAAAAAAAAAAAAAGGCAAATTTAATTATTCTAGATTTTTTGATAATAAAAACAGAATTATAAAAAAAAAAATCAATAATTCTTATAACAGTTTACCCTATATAATAAAATGGGATTCAGCTGTTGTCAATGATATGTGAGGGCCTCTGAGAGTTACAGGCACCTCATTTATACAGATTATTCAACCATTATGCATGCAAAACTGTTATTAAAAATTATAACTCTCTAGCCTTACACATGTTTAAAAACCATTAAATCACAATTTCTGTGTTTTTTCTTTATTACTTTCTTTTTGAATTGAATAAATTTTCATATTTTTCTTTGAAAAGTTTTGTTTACTAGTAGATTTTAATGCATTAGTTTTATTTTACAAAACTTTCGTAATTTAGAGACTGAAAACTTTCTGGAAAATTTTCCATTTCAAAATTTTCCGGAAAGCCCACATCCCTACTCACACGACTTTCTCTTACCTTGAAATTTAATACTATAAATACATATTAGAGATTAAGGGGTGAGATAACGAGTACTATTATGCAAACCCATGTGAAAACAATTCAAATCAGGCTTCGAAACAGCTTTATTTGACAAATAATTCTATGTGAGGGGCTACCTCAGCCCCCCCCCCACACACACACACCCGTTTCATTACTGTACCTACACTTATATAGAATTCAAATCTGTTATTAAATTCAAAAGTTCATTTAGAATTATTCAGACAACTTTCACACGCAAAATTCCTTGAAACTTATCAATCTTGATCAAACTTTTCTAGTAACAAACGTATTAACTTAAAAAAAAAAAAAAAAACATTTGAATCGCCTGAAATTATTTGTTTTTAATTTTCTGTAACAGACACAGGCAAAGATCAAACGTTAAAAAACGTGACTTCGGTAATAGGGAAGCCTCAAAACGTGTAAATATACAAAAAGCAAGCGATGAATATTTAGCTTAAAATCGTACATTATTTAACCATATGGATATGAGGAATTCATTTCAATTCCTGAGCAGATTTCCTGATATTGGTAACATATTATCGTAAAACACTTTCACTAACAATAAAAAGAATGTTATCGGTTAAATATTTGCAGCCTTTTATACCTTTTGAAGACTATGTACAGACCACATGATGCACCTAAATAAAATCCTATAGTAATAATACACGGCACAACCTGAAATACACTTCTATCAATTTTCAACTACTACCGCTGCCGCACTATAATCTAGTTCTTTTGTGTAGCCCTGTAAATGAATAGTGAATGAATTTCTTACCATATTCTACATGAGACATATTTTTACGCATATAAAAAATATATATTCATTTCATTTGGTTTAGTGCAGTCTATAGATGATAAACTCTACTTACCTGCAATTCCCCCCATAGACGTAATGTATTTAAATTTTCTTGGGTGTCCCTGTACATGAACTATTTGTTTCATCTCAACGAAAAGCTCAGTGTAGCATCCCTATGTGATTCCAGGTTTGAAATTTCTGCTACAATTTATTCTTGAGATATGCTGATAACTGACAGACAGACAGATACACACACAGAACAACAGCTAAAAACATGATTTTCGGATTCAGGGGACCTCAAAACGTGTAAATATAACAAAAACTCTCTTTGGAAAATTTGACCCGAAAACTATACTTTCTCTACTTTATGGGTAAGAGAAAGTAAAAAGTTTTGGGATGGCCATAACATAGTCTTTTTTTTTTTTAACCAGAACTGAACAAAATATTTCAAGACACATAAATGAAAGAAAAGAAAAAGAAAAATATATAAACTTATCTTTTATCTAGCCTTGATGAAATTCGAAACAATTTCCGATACTTCCTTATGAACCGTACGCCTGTCCTCCAGTGCTATGGGATTACATAAGTCAATATACTTTGGGTTCCTTCCTCTTTTTAGATACCTTGACCTGAGACGTGATTGGGTTTTCATTTCATCAGGACATTTTAAGAATTACTTTTTTCTGATAAGACTTTATGGCAAAGGTAGGTATCATTCATATAGGTATTCTTCCTGGCATGCATCTTGCAACAGAAACCATGTTGTTTTCAGTTTCAGTGAGTGGGGCATTTCATTCTGGATCATGCTGAGTGATCGGCTCAGCATGTCCATTCTTTTAGCATGACTTTAGTATGGTCTATAGTAGAAATTTATTAGATCAAATATGAGGTAAAGCTTGGAGAGTTTGCGCACAATTCAACAAAGCAATATAAAAAATCCAAATATTAGTTTTTTGCTAAACTATTGGTGCATAATTTTGAATTCATCCTTTCCCTATGCATTTCCATTACTATTTTGTTGTTACGCGATAACTTAAAACAACAGCTGTAATAAATCCTAGATAGCTATTTTGCGCAATCTCACCTTATAGGGTACGGGCGATTGCGCACATGAGTAGGACAGATTGCGCTTAATTATAACTACGATTACACTGTTAATAATAATAATTGCACTTCAATGACTTTATTGTAAGGTTTTTACAAATAAATGTTTTTGTGTTAAGGGTGGATATTTTAATTATATATATATATAATCAGAAAAAAAAGAAATTTTAAAAGAATTACAAAAATTTACTTAAAGAAAAAATATTACAGAATATATATATATATATATATATGTATAAAGAAAAAGAAAAAAAAAAAAAGGGGGGGGGGTAAGAAGAACAAGACCAGATAAAATTATAAAATAAAATTAAGTTACTAGATAACACGCTTAACTTAAAATTAATAAATTTCTTTTTCAGCTTGAATGGTTTCTTGTTTGCTGACCGAAATTCTCGTTGTGTACAATCGTTGTATTTATTTCTGTAAATGGTGCAACTTTCGAGCAACCACTTGCCACAAGTTAAAATACTCTAGACAGAATGCACACTGTGGGTGCATTTTCGAGGCAAAAAGTCGGGTAACCCACCATGTGTTCAATGATATATAGCTAGTTCCGCCCACTCTTTATCATTTATTAACCGTTTGCTGGTCTTACTTTAATTTCACTTTCTGGTCAGTGATGCTAAATTTAAGAACATTTTTATTCAACATCCACCACTAAATTTTAACTGTAACGGTTGGCCAATTATTTTGAAGGTTATTTGTCTATTATGTATATCAAATATCACTTTTCAAAATTATTGGTGGAAGTTGAATAAAAAAGTTTTTAAATTTGTCAAAATTTTTTAAAGCGTTTTAGAGCTTTTGGGTCGGCAAAGGGTTAATTTTTTTTTCTCTAAATCTTCTACACAAAAATGTTCAAAACACAAAACCTAAATTTCCCTTGGTTTGAAATCTTCTCATTTCAACTTTAAAATCTTTTAATTTATTTTATTTTATCGTTTAAGAGCATAGGTATCTTAAACGATCCTACTTGCCCACTTTGTGATTCTGGAGAAGTAATGGACAGGGACCATCTGTCCCGTTGTAAGGCTCTCCGAGGTTCTACAGAAGAGTCGAGATATTGGGAGGCAAGATCGCTCCTTAGGCAATGACTTCGGTCTTTTGTTCTATGTTATATTGTCTATAATTTGTTTTGTAACTTTATAGTTCTCTGTATCTTTTGCCTAGCCATTGGAGAAAAAATATATATATATTGAAATTTAGACGATTACAGTTTTTAAAAAGAAGTTTGAGAATTCTGATATTTTTTGTCGGCATTCAGTTTTATTCCTTCTGTTTAAGAAACCGATAGCTGCCCAAGACTTTACCATTATACTTGAAAATATTAGTAACTAAACAGATGTACAATAACATTTAACTACTTTGCGATAAATTTCCTATAGGATAACACTGGCATTTGAGAGATAAATCCCACCAGAAGGGTGACTTTTGTCGCTTGTTGCCACTCCTGAATAACATCCAATTTCGGATTCTGAAATGGTCTCCAAAAAGATGCGCCAACTCGAATGGTTTGAACTAGTCCAGTCACATGTCAAAGTTATTTCCTAGTACAGTTCCAAACATTCAACAAATTCGTCCTCATTATCTTGTCCTTACCAATAGGCTGCGAAATCTGTAGTAGTACAGAACTTTATAAAATCAATGCGCAATCTCTCCAAAATAGCAAAATTGCAAACTCTTTCATTTTGGTAGGAGAGACTGCGCAACATTTTATTCAACAATTATTCATTTTTATAGAGAATCGTTGCGCTCGTAGTCAAGATTAATAGCTTATAAGAAATCATTTACTTAAAAAATATTTTTCACTACTATCCTTTTATAGACATTCCTGGGAAGTTTATTTTTCCGACTGAGTGAAAATAATGCCTGGACCGGGAGTCGAACCCTAGATCTTTGACTTTGTAATGTCCACCGGTTGTCGGCCTGGATAGCTCAATTGGTAGAGCCTTGACCTTGTAAGTCAAAGATCTGGGGCTCGACTCTCGGTCCAGGAATTATTTTCACTCAGTCGGAAAAATAAATTTCAATAAATGATTTTCTTCCCAATCAGTTGATTGTGTGATTTTAATATATTGTATTCCTGGGAAGGTTTATGAAAATTCAAGCATTTATATTTGAAAACGAGGCAAAATAACCACATTTTATTAGACTCTTGAAGCAATCACATGTATATTTAAGTCAGCACTTCACCATTAATGTTGTATAACTATCTGAAATCGTAGTTCGGCCATTCTACTCTTTCCCTCTGAACCGCTCTATGTGCAATCTCTCCTACTACACGACTTCTCCTAGTTTTACTTTATGATATGGGACTCATCTCAGTCCACTTATGTCAACTAGTTGTATTTTTCTTTAATTTTTATAAAACGTTTTCAAATTTCCACAATCGTTAAATTACTACTCATTTTCTGATGTTGACCTTAAGCATTTCATATACATCAATATGAGATAATTAGGAAGCTTCTCTTTTTCTTTTTTAATCTTTCTTCTTTTGAGATAAATCATTAAACAAATAGATATATAAACATGAAATTTGAATGGCCTGTTCCATTTCAAATTATTAATTGAATTTGATACGAATTGCTTTCTTAGCATTACTTTATGATATAGGACTTATCTGAGTCCACCTATGCCAAGTACTTGTATTTTTCTTTAACTTTCACAAAAAATTTTCCAAAATTTCACAATCGTTAAATTACTACTCGTTTTCCGTTGCTGACTTTAAGTATTTCATATACATCAATATGAGATAATTCAGTAGAAAGCTTTTCTTTTCCTTTTTTAATCCCTCTTCTTTTGAGATAAATTATTAAACAAATAAATGTATAAGCAAGAAATTTAGATGACATGTTCCGTATCAAATTATTAATTGAATTTTATATTATTTGACATCGGCGATAATTTGTAAACTGATAAAAAATATATTTCTTTTTTTAAGTTCCTTTGTGTTAGAAAGGGTTGGTTTAAAAAGTAATGGTTTAAAAAATAAAATTATTTGAAAGATGGTATTAAAAATGTGTCATAGTTAAACAAAAGTACAAGATATACCAATTTCATGTCCACGTGTTCATTTGTTTGAAATTGTGCCCAAAAGAAAAAGTAAAGATAAAACAAAAACAAAAACAGATTTTTGTTTAACTTTTTGAAACTAATGTTATACCATAGCCTCCTAAACTAGATGTCTGTCGCGTAGCTCGGAATCTTGGCAACAGTTGAAGCAGTACACAGCGCCACCTGGTACAGATTGCGCGACTTTTTTTTATTCAACAACCACCAAAAATTTTTTAAAGTAGGATTTGATATATATAAAAGGCGAATAGAATCGAAGAAACGTCAATTATATATCTGTACTGATAAGTATAAAGGATTAAAGTCCATATTCTTGATTTTTCAGGAGACGAAAAATAAAGTCAAACTGACTAAAAACTAATCAGCAGAATCGATTAGGAAAAAGGGATTATGTTGGTTTATACGCTTTATACCATTCAGTGATTGTCAATCTTCATTTAATAAAGGGAAAAAATTGAATTAATTATTTTATATCATACATTAATGCTAAATTTCAGACTTGAATCGTTTTTTACCAATAGATTTTCTCAAAGACTAAATGACATGGATTTAAATCCTTTATACCAATCGATAGAGAATTTTTTTCTGAGTCTGACTATGTAATTAACTCAAAATCGACATTTTTGGACTTAAACCCTTTATACTTATTAGTACAGATATATCATATATCACTTCTTAAAATTGTTGGTGACAGTTGAATAAAAATGTCGCGCAATATGTACCAGGTGGCACTGTCTACCGCTTGAACTGTTGCCAAGATTTCGAACCACGCGACAGGCATCTAGTTTAGGAGGCTATGGTTATACTTGATTAAAATAATTTAAATTGTAAATATTTTGTTTTCTTTGTTTCAGATTACTTAGATTCTCTCACCTGTCAGACCTGTTGCTCTTTGCTGAAAATATTATCAACCTTATGTTCATTCCTTCTGTTCAGGAAGAAGATAGCACCTCGCATGCCGCTAGTGTTATGAGCACACGTTTCCTCAACTATAAGCTTTACTGTTTTCTTCACTTTTTGGGTCGCATTCGGACTAACGACGAAAATTAAATTAACCCACTACTAAGAAGGCTGTGATATTTTCTATAGTCAGAGTGGTCATCCGGCAGACAGATTGCTCAAGCAATTAGCCTTCAATAATATCATCACAAACTTTTTGTTGTTGGTTTTTTGCCAGTTTTTCTTACAAATCCATTTGTATTGGAAAATTTACGTAGAGACTTACGTTAAGCATCTACACATAAAGACGACCCAATTTATTTTTTCAAATAAGTGACACATATCTGTTGAAAGTTAGATACATTTTGCTGACGTGTTGGTTTCATTTTCAAAGAAAACTCCTCAACTCAACTAAAGTTCGTTGAAGTGAATTTTTATCCTTTTTAAAAAGCTTATTTTCATTTTCCTCGTTAAGTTACTTTCTTTGGAAGAAAATGCCAATTAGAGTATCAGCTACCCTCACCGATCCTCCTGAACTTCAGAGACAAGAACAAAATTCTCGAAGAGGATGGAATGTTAGACCGTCAAATTTCGCAACGGGTACATTGAATCCTATTCGTTTGGTGGTGGAAAATATGAAATTAGCCCCTAATCCTGAAAAGAAACTCATATCTTTGTCAATTGGTAAGTAAATTAATATAACTTAAACTTTTTGTACAATATTATAAGTTTATTATTTGTTTAATTTGTGGATTAATTTGTAAATACTAACTAGTATACTAACTGCAAAAAAAAGGAAGTGAAAAATATTTATACTTTATTTAGAAACAAAAATAAATAACAAAATATTTCTTATTTATTTCTCCTGGTTGTTCTACTGAATTATTTTACAACTGGAATTTTTAATGCAGTAGCACCTGCTTATAACGAGCCCGCATTTACCGAAATTCCGAATTTAACGAGAAAAATGCTAATAAAAATAAGAGCACTAATAATAACAATAATAATAATTGAAAAAAAAAAAAAAAAAAAAAAAAAATGATTGCGGAAAAAATCTCAAAATTCTGCAATAATTTAACAGAAAATATTGGAAATTTGATACTTTTATGAGTTTTCATTTATTTATTTCTTTCTTTTTTTCCAATAATAAGTGTTGATATACAAATAAGAATTAATATATTTACGTATACATTTTCATGTGTCTAGTTAATAGAAAACGAACTTCAAATACCACAGCTGTCAAATCTCCCGCTTTCTGCGTACCACTATTTCTTTATAAAAATTTACTGTTTGTCTAAAGCTGGATTTCTGTACAATTAAATAACATTAAGTTAACTATATATTAAAAATAATAATTAAAAAAAAATGTGTGTTTTAAAAAATGGGAAACTTGGCAGCTATGAAATACAATCCTTTTTAATTTTTATTTATTTATTTTTTAGAAAATGCTTTTTTATATACTTGATTGTAATATACAGGGTAAGTCAAAATGAGTATAGCGATTACAAACGGCTATAACTATTTAATGGAACAGAATTTATCGATAAGATTAACACAGAATGTAGACGAAACTCCAAAATTTTGTATACATACGCCATAGATGTTCTATGTGACTGCCCTTGGTCACACGGACAACATTTAGACGGGTGTCCATTTCACGCTATACATTCTGAAGCATGTCTGAAGTCACCGACGCAAGCGCATTACAAATGCGTACTTTGAGACCCTGCGATTTTTATCTATGGGTGTGAAAGACAGGGTGTATGTGCTTCCCATGCCCAAAACAATTGAAGAACTCAAAGTACGCACTTGTAATGCGCTTGCGTCGGTGACTGAACATATGCTTCAGAATGTATGGCGTGAAATGGACTACCGCCTAGATGTTGTCCGTGTGACCAAGGGAAGTAACATAGAACATCTATGACGTATGTATACAAAGTTTTGGAGTTCCGTCTACATTCTGTGTTAATCTTATAGATAAATTCTTTTCCATTAAATAGTTATAGCCGTTTGTAATCACTATATTCATTTTGACTTACCCTGTATATACCCTAACAGCACACTTATCCATATTTTGTGCTGAGGATGTCCCTTGGATGTACTTCCATCCATAGGATATCTTGAGGATGTCTTCTGAATGAGATGTGCTGTCAGGGTATATATAACATATTTCATTACGTCAATGCGAAGAAACAATAAACAAAGTACAACACGCATTTTTCAGAAAATATTTTGAAAACATGTTTAATAATTATGTGTATTTACAAGAAACTTACAAGTATTTGTACACAAAGTAAAACTTCAATAATTAAACTTCAATATCAAATTTGTAAAATAGTCATGAACATCTTAAAATATACCGGGTGTTGTGTTCCATAAGTCTGTCAATATATTAAAAAATTATAAAAAATGGAAGGAATTGGAAGAATTGAGAGAAGTTTGTGAAAACATTTCCCGTGAAGGTAATTTTTTTTATTATTACTTATATTTTGGTAAAGAAAATAAAACAGTTTCAATTTTCATAGATAAAGTGCGTTACATAGATGCAGTAACAGGAAATATGCAAATAGAATCCTACACTGTTAAAAATGGTTTCTTAAAAATGAGCTAAATTGTCTCAAAATTGCTCCGAAACAATATATACTTAAATTTGAAAACCTATGTACTTATTTTTGAGTATATTGGTATGTCAGACATGGGGATATTGGGATTCTTATTGGTCATCCCCATTTTTGAGCTTGTCAATATACTCAAAAATGAATACATGGATTTTCAAATTTAAGTATATATTTTTTCGGAGCTATTTTGAGACAATCTAGCTCATTTTTAAGAAACCATTTTTAACAGTGTATAAACTGCCTGATTTTACGATTAACAGCTCATTTTTTATTTTTCTTCCTATTTATTCGTACATAAAATTTTAATTTAATCTATCTTCTTCGGTGCAGTTATGTAGAGGATGCCATTCGTCCTGAAGTCTCTTGCATCCAGTCGGATATACTACTGCATACTGCTGTTATCGATGTTGTAATTCGCTTGTAAACTATGATTTGTGGTAATGATGAGTGCGTGTAATAAGAGCGATGCGCTTGTAAACATTTCCCTCTATACAAATAAATATAATATTTCATGGAAATGTGCGATTTGCTTTGGTACAGCGCCATGTATTGACGAAAATTTTAACTATAGTTTTTTCTTAAAAAAAAAGAAAAAAAAAAGTGTGTATATATACATAGCTGCCAATATTTTAATTTATTCCGCAGTACTTTTAGCCCCGCCTTTATTTCGCACCACTTTATTTATAGAAAAATTGTCTCCAATATATAAATTCGATAAAATAAGAAATAATTACTTTTAAAAAATAAGTGGTACGAAATAAAGGCGGGGCTAAAAGTACTCCGGAATAAATTAAAATATTGGCAGCTATGTATATATATATATATATATATTTATATGCCTATTCACGAGAATAGCTTTTTCACAAACTGCTTCCAAATCTACTAATTATTTCACTTTTTATGAATTTTTAAAATATCTACAAACTTATGGGACACTATACCTTTCATGGGCAGCAGCTAAAGCCCATGTTATTCAGTAAGAAAATTTGGTGTAAGAATTAAACATTATCTCGTCTACTTTAAAAAAATTTCGTTTTCGTTTTCGTATTTCGAAAATTCGAAACGGCTACACTTGTTCTTGTTTTCCAAAAATTGACCGATTGATTTATTTTTGTTATTATTATTATTATTATTATTGTTCATTTTTCATTTTGGAATATGAAAAATGAGAAAATTGAACAAAATTCATTTTTTATACTTTAAGATATCAATATAAAATATTATAAATAAATAAATTGGTCAATTGTAATTAATTTTTTAGAAAACTGGAGCAGATTTAACAGTTATAATTTTTTCAATATAAAAACGATTAAACAAAAAGGTAATTAGTAATTCTATAAGCACATTATCCCACTGAATGAGTAGCTTTTTCTTTGAGCAGTCTTTATGACGAATTTTCTTTTAAATTTTTTAAAAAACGAATCGAAAATGGGAAAAAAAAAAAAAAAAAAAGATTAGTTTGGGAGAATTTTAGACATTTACTCCTCAATCAAAGTTGGTGCTAGTTGACCTAGTAGTTCAGTGTTTTCAGTGGTTTTCCTCAAAATAGCTTAAATACAGGCTATGACCCCTTAGACAAATTCCGACGGAGGACAGTTTACTCAGGACTAGGTCCTTAGGGTAATCAGGCCTCAACCCACACAACCACAAGCTAGAATACACCAATATTCCTGAAATTTATTAGGATAAAAAAAAAAAAAAAAGACTCAATTCCTGAAATTAGGAACATTTTAAAAAGAATGACTTGTTTTTCAGGAACTTGTTTTGAATTTACAAAAATCAGGAATGTTTCTGATACATAAGAGTAACGTTAATAAATTTTTTCATAATGAGACTGTTTAATTAAATATTGCTTTATGTGAATTTTTGAAAAAGCATTTCATATTGAACCTTCAAAATTTACTTGTTTCTTTGATGTATACTAAAATAGCAAGTAATATATATATATGTGTGTGTGTGTGTGTGTGTATACAGTGAAGCATTCATAATCCGAAATTCTATAATCCGGCAGCACCCATAAACCGGCACTAATATGCTTTTTCCTTTTTTTTTTTTTTTTTTTTTTTTTTAACCTCCTTCTTAAAATCGTAATAGCGTTCAACTTGTTATTCGCAGCATGCTTGCCAACTTTTGTGAACTGTTAGTAAAGTTTACGGATTTTCGTTTAATTTTATTGATTTACAGATTAGCGTGAATTTTTTACAGATTATCAGGATGATGTCGAAAGTTCAGAAAAACGAAATTTTTGTCTCGCAATGGCAAATCCAAAAGTTATTAATAAAAGAGATCTTACTATTCCTGATACCGAACATCAAAATAAACACGATCACCCGAAATCTCGGTCAACAGTTTTCAGAAGGACTTGAAAAATATGATTTTATCAGCGATAACCAACTAATGAACGTGCATATGTCAGTCAGTCAACGACAAACTGAAAAACAAAAAAGAATGAAACAAATGAAATTGACTGACTCAATTGATGTAGCATTGTCAAATTCCTGATCTTATTTGTTTTTAAGCCAGTTTTAATATAAAAAATTTTTTTATTATTATTATTTGTACAAAAATAAACGATCTATATTACTGTTTTATAATCGTTATTTTAAAACTTTTAATTTGTTTCAAACATTATTTTAATTATTTTCGTTTCTGATAAGGGTTTGCATACATTTTTTAAAACTAATTTTTTAAAAATATTTCTTTTAATGCTGTGACTGATACATGATTTCGATATACATTTTCAGAACGCCTATAATCTGGCAAAGTTTATTTCCCGCTGATACCGGATTATCGATGCTTCACTGTAATAATAATAATAATAATAATTAATAAAAAAATAAACTATGTTATCATAAAGACCAAACCCTTTATAATTTTTTTTCTTTCGCAAAATTCATGAACTAAATATCTGTTCTAAATAAAATTTAATTTTGAACGAGAGGACTGTTTTCAGAGTTGTCAACTTTTTAAATTTATTCGGAAGCATCTTTAGCCCCGCCTTTTTTTCGAATAAGAATTTTTTTTTAATATTTTTCTCTACTATGTGACAACGATTAAATAAAAAGAAAATCATATTTCAAAATTATTGATATGAATAAAAGGCATAGCACTAATTTATTTGCCCTTGTGCTATCTGTGACATTATATATCTTGCCAACTATGTAGGCATGATATTCACATTCCCAAAGAGTTTACATTTAAAAAAAGAAATATATCAACATTTTATTTTTTAAATAAGAAATACTTTTAAAAAGAAAGATAAATTACGCATTAAATAATAATAATAATAATAATAATTCTGTCGTAATTAGAATTTAGTTTTGGATTATATATATATATAGATTTGTATAGGGTAAGTGCACCAGTGATTGACACTTTTAGAGCAGTCTCTGATGTTTTTTATGTTCTGGTCATCAGAGAATATTTTTAGAAATCTTAAGTTAGTATATATGGTATGAAAGACATTCAGAACCACATATATATTAAAATGTATACATTTGATAACAATTATTTTTTTTATGAATTTTTATTTGACACCCACTCAATGTTCCAGTAATTGACACTGCCAGTTTTTCATTTTATCAGTAATTGGCCCCCTATGTTCCAACGTTTCACGCTGCTAGTTATTCATTTTGCCAATTATTAGCACCCTATGCTTTAGTGTTTGACATAAAATGTTAAAATTCTTATATATAAAACAATAAAACATATGATTTTATAATTTTTCTTATTTATTAATTATTTCGGGATAGATGTCAATTACTGGAGCATGCCAATCACTGGAGCACCTACCCTATATATATATAATCCAAAACTAAATTCTAATTACGACAGAATTATTATTATGTATTATATATATATATATATATATATATATATATATATATATGTGTGTGTGTGTGTGTGTACATTTCTTTTCTTAATCAATTATAAATAGCCAGGGCCTGATTAAGGGGGAAGCTCGCTCTTGACACATTATTTATACTTACACCGTTATTTTTTAACAAATACTTTCCTCCTATAATAAACAGAAACTTTTCATTACAAATTATTTTAAAAGAATTCTGGTGTCTAATAATGGTAAGTAAATTGGATTGTTTTACACCGTTCATTTTTTATAAAAAATATTTCCTCGTCAAAGCGCGGAATTTCTATGACATGAAGTAAAAAATAATTGTAAAAATATTCCGGTATGAGCGAGCTTCCCCCTTAATCAGGCCCTGTAAATAGCTTGTTTCATTTGGATGACAAAAGGAAAGAAAAGAAAAATCGTTATCATATTTAGTCTACTTTGTCTAAAAGAAATAAATGTCTCACCTTAAAAAAGAATGGCTCTAGAAACTATGTACGCTTACTTTCATGTTGTTAATAAATATTTTAGGGGATCCAACAGTGGCTGGCCACTTAAAACCCTGTGAAGAAGTTATACAAGCAGTAGAAAAAAGTTTGAAGAGTTCTAAATATAATGGTTATGCACCCAGCACAGGTAATTTCTATGTTTATTACTTTTGAAATGTTTAAGCGTAGCCGCCAATATTTTAATTTATTCCGGAGTAATTTTAGCCCCGCCCCTATTTCGTACCAATTATTTTTATTTATTCTTTTTTTTAAGTAATTTTTTCTTATTTTATCGAAGTTATATATAGAAGAAAATTTTTCTTAAAATAAAGTGGTGCGAAATAAAGGCGGAGCTAAAAGCACTCTGGAATAAATTTAAATACTGGCAGCTATGGTTTAAATAACCGTACCTGTATGTAACTCAATTACTAGACAATAACAATTTTATGTAAAGTGTGATATTAGATAGTTTAATAAGTATAAACTAAATGATAATAATAATGGAAGCATATTTTATTATTATTATTATTATTTTCTGTTTTCCGTCCCCTTTTGTGTGTGTGTGTGATATATATGCATCCACATAAAGAACTAAATCATATTAGTATTTTTGTATCGATAGAAATTTTTTTTTTCAAAACTTTAATTCAAAATAATTTCTTATTGTGGTAAAACATTTAGTTTTTTTATATGAATCTTTGAATGCATTTCATTATTAATAACTGTAACCCTAATTTAAGAAAATATATATTTATGCTTTTTCTTTATCACTATAAAATACAAATACACATTTTTTCAAATATCTATTATTTATATTATTTATATAAATGCATATTTTTTATTATATATATATTTAAGAAAAGTTGTGTATACATGTTCGTCTAATAGCAAATTTTTGTCGCAAATTTATTGTCTCTAGGACATTTGGAACCCAGAGAGGCTGTGGCAAAATATTCCTCTCGACCGGGAGCTACAGTTGAGGCTAAAGTAACTAAAATTTTGGATTAATTAATTTTATGTAGTTAGGATGCAGTGTCGCCAGATCTGTAGGATTTTTTATTCAATCATCACCAATAATTTTTAATTGTAACGTTCGCCTAATCTCTTCGAAGATTAATTAAATATCACTTTTTAAAATTATTGAAGATTATTGAATAAAAAATCCGCCAGATCTGGCAACACTGTTAGGATGTTAAAGTGTATGATTTAAAATAATTTAAAACAAATGATTTATTTATATGTATAAAAATTACGCAATTATATAATAGAATCACAATTATTGAATATTCAGAAAAAAGACATAAATCATGTCGATATATTTTAATAACTATAATTTAGCAATTTTAGTTGAATAATACGGTAAAATACGCGAATTTTATAAATATAACTATAATATATATATATTTAACATTTTAAATGCTTTTCCAACCCTGAAATGCTAATTCATATGCACCGTCCGCACCTAATATACCAGATTGTAATGACCATGGGTTCAAGTTCAAATAAAGCTGTTGCTCCTCATTCAGGAAATATTTTTCACGAAAAAATAAATAAATAAACATCTGTTTTTAAATATATCACAACATATTTTTCTATGCTGATATCTCTTTCCGTATAAAATATTTTCCCCTGCATGTCATATTTTAAAGCCAGACACATTATTCAAATGAAGGAAAATTTTCTTTTTCTTTTATATATGGCGTCGTGAATACTTAATTTTGAACTCGAGACTGACTTTTTAACAAAACAAGTAGAAAAAGTAAAACAGTATTTGACATAGATGTTTAATTTTCGGTTAAGAGGGCAACTTAGACTAAACTAACAGTTAAATTAAACTTTTCTTTTTTTATTTTGAAGCTTAACCAGTTCTGTGGTCAAAACGTGTGTATAGATCGGGGGGGGGGGGGGATGGGAGAATTTTTTTTTTTTTTTTTGCTGGGAAAACCAAATTTATTTTGCTGACAGATTTTGTAGATTTTTTTTTTTTTTTTTGTCATTTTCACAATAATTTTGTATATTTAACAAAACCAATTTGCTTCAACTGACATAGCTGCCAATATTTTAATTTATTCCGGAGTACTTTTAGCCCCGCCTTTATTTCGTACCACTTATTTTTTAAAGTATTTTTTATTTTTTTTTTTTTCTTATTTGATCGATGTTATATATTAAAGAAAATTTTCCTACATATAAAGTGGTGCGAGATAAAGGCGGGGCTAAAAGTACTCCGGAATAAATTAAAATATTGGCAGCTATGTCAACTGACCAAAATCATAGGGCTCAAAGAAGAGTCGCTGTCATTGGATAATCTGATAAGCTACGTCATAAATCTGTTTGTAAACAGCCAATGAGCGAACGTTGTGATCTTTTTGTTTCTAGAAACTTCAAAATGAGGATTTTCAATAGGAAATTTTTTTTTAAAGAACTCGCCAATACCTTTAAAACAAATAGTTGTACCATATGTATTATAATTTGAAACAAAATTATCCATTTTTTTTTCCTCCATAAAAAAAGAAAGAAAAAAGAATTAAAATGTGATAAATGCGTTTCCTAAGATACTACCGGTAGGCCATAAAATTTTCTTTCGACATGTAGTGTTATTCTTTTTTGAGATGAAAATCATCTGCATACATCACATAAAATAATGAAGATAAATATTAATTTTAATAAAAAATTTACGCTGCAGAATTCGTATTGGAAGATATAGAAGAAAGTTTTGTGTTAGTCACAAGATACTAGTTTATATAGTCCATTTAACGCTTCATTAATTAAAATTACTCTGTAGCGACTCCTGTGTAATGTAAATATAACCAAATAAGTTTAAGAATTCACCCCAGAATCAGTAGAAAGGTCACCTGAAAGTCAATATATGAATGTATAATACTTTATGTAATTATATACTCTCTTACGTACTTCATGCGAGTATTAAACTATTTAAAGTATACAAGAACGTCAACATATGACTAATTAAGAAATTTCAGATTGACGTCAGTATAACTTCAGCTGACTATGTTAGGCAATTTACTGACTGTACTAGTTTTTATATGACTGTCCAAAAATGTCACTTTTAGTCACGATATGATTGTAACGTAACCTGTAAACATTTGGGACATTATTATGGCTTTGCATCGTCAGATACTATGAAAAATATCGCATCTCTTATTTTGTTAGTTTTACATATATAGTTAGTTCTATATTTTTAAACTCACTTTTAAGTAATAATAAGGTATCTGGGTAAAAAGCTAGTATTTTTACTTCCATTACCCGACTACCATAGGTAATAGAAGTATTGTATTCGGTCCCAAAATTCGATATCGAGTTTTCACCTGGTTTACACGTTTTAAGGTCTCTTGAGTCCAAAAATGTAGTTTTTTGCAATCGATCAATGTGTGTGTGTGTGGGGGGGGGGGGGGGGGATCTTCTGTCTATCATATCTCCGAAACTAAAAAAGATAGAACTACAGAACTTCAGAATTTATACAGGTTTGGTGTAAAAATGAATTTTTCAAATTTTGGTGAAAATAGGAAAACCAGAAGTGAGACATCCGAAACCGGAAGTGGGGACATATGTCCGTATCTCAAAAATAGCTCTAACGATTTTCTTTAAAGTTGCTGTATAAACACTCTATTAGATGTCCTTTCGAATGATATAGCTGGTTAGTTCAAGAAAATTAATAGGCGTCCTGTATAAATAGCTCAATTTTGCAAGTGCTCGATTTTGCAAGCCTTTAATAACAGCTGTACGAATTTATTTCAAACTCGCCATATTAACTCCCTTTTAAATATCTTTTTGTGTGTAATTATTATTTTCTGGTCAATAACTGAATATACAAAGTTTTTCTAAAAGTTAGTATCTCAAAAACGGGTATAACGGTTTTCTTGAAAACTGTTATATAAATCCATTTTAGATATCCTTTCTCATATATTACGTGGTTATTACAGGAAAAAAATAACAGTCATCCTGCTTAGATAGGTCAGTTTTAAATCTCGGAAATTGATGTTTCAAAAAATAATTCTACCATTCCCCCCCTCCCCCCCTTATTTTTTAACTCGCTATGTAAACTTTGTTTTTATATGTATTTACACGTTTATTAAGTTTCTGTTACCGGAAATATTTTAGGTTTCTACTTTGTTAGGTCAATTTTATGTCTTCTTATTACATTATATTTTCTGATCACATCTCCAAAAAATGCGTATAATTAATGCTTGTAATGGAAGTCGTGTGGTTGTTTCTCACCACATTTTTATCTAATATGTCGAGATCCATTTTTAGAAAAACTGTGTACCAATAGCTTTTAAAAACAATGTTTTTAGAACTAAATTACTCAATAAAAGTGATAAGAATATCTAGATTTCCAAAGAAGAATGCGTTAATGACTCCTTATCGTATTCAATAAAATGAAATTAACATACGCTATTGACATGCTTAAAACCATGATTTTTGTAGAAAAATGTGTGCTTACACTTAATAACACAGGCCAGCAAAATTGAAGTTTTTGAAAAATACAAGCAGAGCCTGATTAAGAAGGAAGCACACATTATTTATACTTACACCGTTATTTTTTAACAAATACTTTCCTCCTATAATAAACAGAAAATTCTCATTAAAAATTATTTTAAAAGAATTCTGGTGTCTAATAACGGTGAGTAAACTGGATTGTTTTACACCGTTCATTTTTTATACAAAATATTTCCTCGTCAAAGCGTGGAATTTCTATGACATGAAGTAAAAAATAATTGTAAAAATATTCCGGTGAGAGCGGAGATAATGTGTGCTTCCCCCTTAATCAGGCTCTGAATACAAGAGAAGTTTTTGTTGATTTTTATGTTATTTGATATGTTGATTTAACAAATGACCTCCAATTTTTTCTTCACGTCACGATTTTTAGTAAAGTCAATATCGATGTTTTTTTTTATCGAACAATATTGCATGTATTATCTGACAACAACGGTTTTTATCCATTTAAATCTATGTAAAATGATCGAGTCTTGAGGTAGCAAATTGATTTTTTAGCAATCGATTAACTTTTTATAGGTTTGAATGAGTGAAAACCACGGCTGCTAGATCGCACGAGCCGCCTCTGGTCCAGAGAAAAACGAAAAGTTCTCTTGGGTGCTTTTTACATCAAATTATGGTGTAGTTTCTAAAAGAAAATCACCAACGTAATAGCTATTTATTTTTATTAATGTGACTTACATAAAATAGACGAGTGGCCATGAAAAGCAAATATTATGTATTTATTAAAAATCGAAGTAATATTGAATTTTTCAAGAAAACGTGGCGCGATGGAAATTTTTCGTTACATTTTTTGAAATCAGCACCAAAAAATGCATAAAGTTCAGCTATCAATTCCCCTGTTTTTTTTTTTTTTTTTATAGCAGGCCTGTGTAATTAATGTACAGGACCTTACAAAAGTGTACCGACAATCATCTAAATTATGTCAAAATTCGTACAATCATTCATGAGATACATAGAACAAAATTAATAGTTTTTACTGGTGTGTATAATTTTGATAGCTGATATATTGGGACATACAAATAATTCCGTCACATTAGAGCCTATGGACAGATTTCTCTTTAAATGCATTTTGAAGCGTTTGTGCTGCATTCAACATCGTACAGCTTTTTTTCCTCAATCACAGGTTGACATGTAAAATTTTGATTTTATAATTTTGACTGATTTTATGTTTTATGGTGTGCTGAAACCGAAGATGAAGCCAGTTTTTCTCTATCACGTATAGATTTTTGCCAGTACAGGGTGCTTACCTATAAAATGTTTTCATTACTCTTCCACTAATACAATTATATGATAAGTTTTATAGTATGTTTGCATGATTAATTAATCATGGATACCTATTGTTATAATTGCGCAGCACTATAGTGTGACGTAAGTCATACCAACCAACCAATCTACCTACCTACTGTTATGATGGTATATGTAAGCAATTGTGTCGGTAAACACAGAAATCTATACGTGATAGAGAAAAATGGGCTGCATTTTCGGTTTCAGCACATCAAAAAACATAAAGATCAGCTAAAATCATCAAATCAAATTTTGTCAAATTCATTTTTATCGACCTGTGTAATTTTATCTTCAAATGAAAAGTATTATGAAATTCGAGCAGAATCTCACTATATAAGCTTCATAGAGAAAGAAAATTTTTGTATAATTAGTCTAAGTTTAGACATTTTTCGAAATTACAAACAGTGACATAATCAACGAATACTTAAATTTTTATCTTGTTGGACCTGTATTATAGTTTTTTATATTAAAATATTTTTCCCCTTTTTAACTATGCTCAAAAATAACATTTGGACTAGAAGGTATTAAAAATAATAAGATTTTGCCTACATCACATTAACTTTTTATCTATACCATGTCACTTTTATAATCGCATCTGTTTTGCTAATATAGCAAATCACTAATGCTGAAATGAAATTTTTAAAAAATTAATGCTATGTTTGCATTTTGTAGACCTGCTAACTATGTTAGTTTATCCGTAATGGTATTGGGCCCCGTCTTTTTTTCACACCAGAATAGTTGTAGAGTAAGATTCAGCAATATGTTCTCATGATTAAATAAGAAGACTGTCTACAACTATTCTGGTGTGAAAAAAAAGCGGGGGCTTAATACCATTACGGATAAACTAGTATAGTTAGCAGGTCTACATTTTGCATCGAACCTGACATTGACTTTTCTTTAATCTTTCTAAAATGTTTCTACGAAAAATCACATTTAAAACTATATCTACTCTCTTACCTTAGAAGCAATAGTCAGTTCAACAAAAATTAGCCAAACAAAATTTGTAGTAAATTGCACGTAAATTGGCACTTTGACTGTTCATATGTCTTTCTTAAAAACTTTTTAACTGAGGATTACACCATTTGAAATCTAATAATCTCGTACATTATACGTTGCCTAAAGGTTAATTTGACCTTCTCCAGTAACTTTGAACTATAAATCTTCATCAGTGACGTGACATAAAATTACACTAAGTTGTTGTCAGCTTTTAACGTGTTATCATTGCCTCACATTATTTTTCAGATGCAACTCGAAACTTTACGAAGAAATAAATCAGCAAATGCTTCATCAAAATTGGATTTATCGTTAAGCCTTTAGTTTCACTTTTGGGTATTCATGTTAGACGTATTTCTTTTATTTCAATCTGTTTGAGTTTAGAGGATTGATCACAGAGATTCTTACGTAAAAGTTATAGGTCGCAGAAGTAACCGGCTCTCTTAATTGATAGTCGGAGATTAAATGTTTATATCTTTGATCAAGGTTAAATTTTTCATTCAGAATACATTAATCTCTTTTAGGTTTAATTTATAAATTAAATTAGCAAATAATTCTTTGAAAATAGATCGAAAGATAAACCCTTAGTTTTACTCTTGAACATTGATGTTAAACTAGACTATAGTTATTTAAATCTATTCGAGGTACAATTATTTAGAGGAATGGTTATGTATCAATAAAACTTTTACGTAAAAGTTATAGATCGCTAGAAGTAATTTGTTTAAATGATATATATCAAAACTTTAATATATGCGATTTTAATCAAAGATATTTTTTTTATTCTAAATATACCAGTCTTATTTTAAAATTCGACTAATATATTTAATGTTAAAACCCGAATAAACTACCATGTCAGAAACGCCAAAAGAAAAATACTTGCGATGCATACGGCTGTTTCGGTAGCCTTAAGCGTACCGTCTTCAGTGCAAAAAGAATTCTGAATCTGGAGAAGTGCTCGTATATATAGGTGAGGGACCGAATTTAGTTCAACCAAAAGGATTACGGGAAAGGTGGAGTGTGTGGCCTATAGGAATTTAGGAAAGTTAGCTGTGTAAACAGTAGAAAAATTAAGAAAATGCGGACTGAATGTAAAATTTCCAACAATCAGAAAATAGGGAACAGCGAAATCACAATTTACAAGGTTTTTAAAATTTTTATAAATATGAAAAGCTTCAAAAAAATCGAGTTCATGAATGGATTTAGGTCTGCAAATTATTTTAGCTGAATTAAATTTAAAATTATGATTTTCCTCCCAGCAATGTTTAGAAATAGCCGATTTATTGGTTTCTTGTTTGCGGACGTAATTCATATGTTCTTTTAGACGAAATTTAAGACTGCGTTTAGTTTGGCCAATATATGATAAACCACACTGACAAGAAATACTATAAATGCCCCAAGAATTATGCATATCAATGGGATCTTTTAACTGAGAAAAGGTGAGTTTATTGGAAGGCGAAAATATTATTTTAAAATCATATTGTTTGAGAATTTTAGCTATGGTTTGACTGGATTTAAGAAAATAGGGTAAAACAATACTGATATTAGAATATCAGTATGGCCGCTAATACGGTCATTTGTGAAGGGACACTTGGGCGGCCATCGCTGCCCCTAAGGGGCGAAACATACCTTGTCTCAGATTTGAACACGAGCCCAACCGAGTGGGAGTCAGGAACGCTAACCCCACATCATATGGGCGGTTTATTAAAACTGTATGACGAATTTTGAAAATATTTTTTTAAAAATAATTTATCAAATATTTGCAACATTTGTCTTATGTCTCACATTTTCTACTGCCACTTGAATTATAGAATCAATTTCAAATTTGCTTTTCATTTGAGAGTGCTTATTCATAATTTATTTGGTAGAAAGTTTCAAATAGTTTTCTGACATAAATTAAAGTTATATTTTCTCTTAACAAGATGTTGTGCTATGATAATCAGTATAAAATATACTTGCCAACATTCTAATTAATATTCCGTAAAATTATTAGCACCCGCCCCTTTTTCCACATTACTTTAATTTTAGAGTACTTCTCGCCCACGAGTGTCGAGGAGAGATACGTCCGAAGTACCTGGGACCAAATGTCCCGCACCTTCGGAAACCAGATGATAAGTAGCCGTAGCAGACAGGACTTCTTACCCAATGTAATTACGATTAAATAAGAAGGAAAATACTCTTAAAAATGACGTGTAAAAAAAAAAAAAAAAAAGAAGAAGAAGAAGAAGAAGGTGAGTACTAACAATGTTACGGAATATTAATTTGATTGTTAGCAGATATGCATTTCATTTCATTGGGAAAAACTGGTTCACAATTTATTTAATTAAAATATGAACACAATTGTTTGAAATAGTAGTAATAATCAAAATTATCTTTATTCTCCACAGGATGTTGTGCTAACATCTGGTTGTTCTCAAGCTTTGGAATTAGCAATATGTGTTCTGGCCAATCCAGGACAAACACTTTTGGTTCCTAGACCAGGATTTCCTCTTTATAAAACGCTTGCGGAAAGCATGGGCATTAATATAAAATATTACAATCTACTAGTAAGTAAAGAGATTTAATTAACATTTTAAATAAAAATATAATGTGGAACAATACTATAACTATATTTAATTAAATAATTAATTTTACTGTAGATGATCTTTTCATTTTACTTTTGGTTCGAAATCTACTTTAAGCTTTCGAAAGGCGCTTGTATATATTATTATTATTTCGAATGGCGCGGCACTTGCGACTATGCTTTGGCCGGGAGGTCGCCGAACTGATGACCATTCGTGAAAGGGCACCCAATGGGCGGTCATCGTTACCCCTAACAGAGACAACACATCCATGCCTTGTCCGGGATTCGAACCCAGGCCCAACAGTGTACAAGTCAGCGTATATATTAAATACCACATAATCTCAATTTCTAACAGCAAAAATTCATCCCGAAAATTTTTACAAAATTTTGCTTTTAAACACAATTGTAACAATTCGTTTATTTCTTTACTTCTAATTTTATTTGTAAATTCCGATGGTTTTAGATTTAAATATGCCATTTTATTTAACACCTCAAGTGTTAAGTGATCGAGTGACAGCAAAGCTTAATATTGACTAATCACAATGACGGGATGTACACAAACTGTAACTGTCACAATTTTCTTAATCACAAGATTGTAAAAAGGTGTAACAAGTTGCGAGAGTTCTGAAATAATTGTTATTTAATAATGAATTATCATCATCATCATCATCCTCTTCTTCAAGGATTAGGCTGGAAGACTGTTCCGTTTTCTTGGTCTACCACCGTTTTCTGGCACTGCCGCGGTCTCGCTTGCCCCTTGGAATGTAGTAGAAGGCAGCCCTTAGTAGTCTTTAAAATCATGTCTTACATTGGACATGATTTTTCCAATTAGTTGAGTATTCATTCATCTTGTCTAAGAGGCTAAAAATTTTTAATTCTGTTCTAATATCTTCATTTCTGATTCTGTCCATAACTGTGTAACTCCAGAGATCGTAAGTACCGCATCTCTTCTGCCTAGATTTTCTTTCTGTCTTGGGCACTCAGGTTCCATGTCTGAGCCATATAGCAAAGTGGACACTGCCATAACCCTATAAAACTACAGCTGTTTTTTTTTTTTTTTTTTTTTTTTTCCGGTTCTTCTCTTGAGTGATCTTAATAACGAATTATTAGGCTTAAAATTAAATGACTACTAGACCTGTAACCTCTTACACACCCAATTTCAATAAAAACGAAAAATGCTCTTGTATTTTTAATTATTTCAATAATAATGCTCGAAAAGGTCAAGCTTTTCCGTTTAAAATGATTTCGTAGATGCTTTTATTCCTCGCTTTAGTAATATTTATAAGTTTAATTAAAGTTTTTTAATATTTAGTACTATTGAAGTAACCTCTAAAACTGTATCATGTATAGTAAATATTCTCTCGTATTATAATAACATTTGGTATTTCTCTATAAAACAGATTTCAGTCATATATGGGTAAATAAGTTCAATCAACATAAACAGTTTTACAGTATACTTGCTTTAATATTAGTTTATAAAACGTAATCAGAATCAATATATTTTAATAGAAATTAAATAGAAATATTGCTTATTAATTATTATTCATAATTATTGTATTATGACTAATGTACTTTTACAAATTGGCTTCATTTTGCACTGAAATTATTAAAATTATAACAAAATTAGTTGTTACGAAATTTTTTCATAACGAATATTTTTTACGTTCTATTATGATTGGTTATACGCAAGTTACCCATACTTATACAGAGGCAGAGATAAAATGTTGATGATTTTGTCCTTTAATGATTTTTACACATTCATCACGTAATTCTATTACAACTTTTTCAATAAACTTAGCGATTCAAATGTCAACGTACAAACTTTTAGGGGTGGTAGGGTGCATCATAAGGATAGAAATTTGTATAGGAACTCAGGACCGCAAACGTCATTTTAACCCTTTAGGAACTGAATGTTTTTGGCTACTGTGTCCTATAGTGTAAATTTTGTGTAGTATTGTGTACGCCTATTGTGTTAATTTTAAAATCTTGTATGTTTTAATATTTCGAAAAATTATGCACAATGTTCGTATTAATAAAATCAATGCGTTAAAATACATCGATAAAAAACAGAATTTATTTATTTATATAAAAGTTAGCATGTAAAATCTTTACAAAAAGAAAAGAAAGAAAGAAAGAAAGGAAAACAATATTCAAGAGCCACGCCCATATTCACGAAAAAACACCGGTTCTTAAAGGGTTAAAATGATGTTTGCGGTCATGAAATCCTAAGCAGTTTTCAGTCCTTATGATGTGCCCTACCACCCCTAAAAGTTTGTACGTTGACCTTTTGAATCACCCTGTATATTATTATAGCTTGTAATTTCTAATATATATATTTATTTTTTAGCCTGAAAAAGGATGGGAAGTAGACTTAGCAGATTTAGAACATCAAATTACTGCAGATACTGCTGCTATTGTCGTCAATAATCCTTCAAATCCATGTGGCTCTGTCTTCACTCGACGTCACTTGCAATCAATTTTGGAAGTCGCCTCAAGAAATTATGTACCCATCATTGCAGATGAAATTTATGAACATTTTGTAAGTATTAAATATGGCGAATCAAGAATTTCAATTATGAAATTCCTTTGTTTAACACTTTCGTAACCGCTGACGTAGATTCGTATCATTTGAAAATCTGTAACTCCTCCAGTGGATGTTTCTTTTGCAATTTATATGTTGCTATATTTCTTAAGATTATTCCCTATATTCATATTTGCACAATCAAAACACTATGGATACAAATACTTTCACTAGAGAGAGTATAATTATTATGTATATATGTAATATAAATATGGATACAGAAAATCTTGTTTTGAAATAATGTAGCTTGAAAGAATGACGCCCACAAAAGTAACGTACTGTCAAAAAAGACAAAAACAGGGAGGGTCTTAACACTTTCGTGACCGCATGTTTTTGTTTTTTTGACTGTAAGGTTCGCCTGTGGGCGTTATTCTCCCAAGTTACACTATTTCAGAACAAAATTTTCTATATCAGATTCATATTACAATTGCATAGCTGCCAATATTTTAATTTATTCCGGAGTACTTTTAGCCCCGCCTTTATTTCGCACCACTTTATTTATAGAAAAATTGTCTTCAATATATAAATTCGATAAAATAAGAAATAATTACTTTTAAAAAATAAGTGGTACGAAATAAAGGCGGGGCTAAAAGTACTCCGGAATAAATTAAAATATTGGCAGCTATGCAATTGGATATACATTATAGTTATACTCTTTCTATCAAAATATTTATATCCATAGTATATTGGTTGTACAAATATGAATATTGTGTATATACTTAAGAAATAAATGACATATGAATTGTAAAAGAAACGCCTTCTGGTGGAGTTACAGATTTTCAAATGACGTGAATCTACTCAGCGGTCGCGAAAGTGGTAAAAGTGTTAATTACAGTTAAATATTTTTCAGTATTTTGCCAGATAAGTCACACTTAGAGATATATGATTAAATTTTCTTATGCTTCTTAATATCGCCTACATTTAATAAGTATAATTCCATAATTCTTGCTTGTTTGATGTAAATGAAATACGTTATTGGATCAGTTGCCATCTTAAAGATTATTTTTTGACTATAAAAGGCCTCTGGTAAAACAATACAATTAAGCACGTTTTTCAACATTTAAGCACATTGAATTGAATTTCTGAATTAATGTTCCAAATGTATAAATGCAATGGAATAATGTTGCATTATTGTATATTCGATTGTAGAATAATAAAACTTCAAAGTTTTGACTATTTTAGTGAAGAAACCTTCAGGTGGTATCACTTTTCAAATAAATTTGAATGTACTACATGTTATTATATAGATCAACACTATTTATTAAATACATTTCTTTTCTGTGAGAAAAAATGATATCGATGTAAAACAGGTTTCATACTCTATGAAAGATAATTTTAAACATAGTTCAGTGACCCACAAAAAAATTTCTCGGAGCGTACAGTGCTCAAGAAAGTATCAAATGAAATAATTTACAAATTGCTTCAAATGTTTTTATATATTATTTCGGGAGTTAAATATTTTGAAATAGGGTTTTGATCAAATGAGTTTATTTTGAAAGATGATGAAAATTTACAGAAATGGCATAGTTTAAAATGCGTCCAGTGGGACAAAAAGCTTGAAATTTAATAATTAGGTTATATTTTTTGAACATTTTAATACATAAATTCGGAAATTATTGCTTTTATTACCATTTATTCTACAATTTTTTAATTCTTTTTAATTTTCTAACTCTACAAAACTATAACTTATTGTATGATTTTAAATCAAATATGGAATGTTGCGGTTTTAAATCTCCGTAAATTATTATTATTATTATTATTATTAATAATTTCACCTTTGTTGCTATTATTCTATTGTTTCATCTTTTATTGTTTTTTATTTATTTATTTTTAATGATTTTAAATCAAATATGGAATTTTATGGCTTTGAATCTTCCTAAATTATTTTTTCTTTTCTCCTTTTACCACGGTTGTCAACATTTTAATTTATTTCGGAGCCTTTTTAGCTCCGCCTTTATTTCGCACCACTTTATTTTTATAATATTTTTTTTCAATGTATAACTACGATAAAATACGAAGCATATGTTGCTTAAAAAAAAGTGGTATGGAATAAAGGCAAGGCTAAAAATACTACGAAATAAATTAACATGTTGGCAACGCTTTTACTGTTATTTCAAACATATTTCTACATTTTAATCTTACTTTAAGTATTTTTAGAAAATAAAGATAACTACATTTATAAATACCATCACACAGTAGCCAAGTCTCCCAATTTCGACGAGAGACTCAATACCAGAAATTTACTACAGCAATTTTCACTTTATTTCAACGTAGAAAAATAACAGGCCCTATTTCTATTAAATAATACTGATAATAAATCTTATTTAAAAGTTAAAAATGTTGGCAAGTATGCCATCACAAAAACTGAATTACTGTATCAATATTAACACAACGTTAAAAACGCCAATTTAAAAATTGTTAAGTGCAGAGTGCCGTTTCGATAGCGTAAAGCGTACCGTCATCAGTGCAGAATGACGAAGCGGATTATTGCTCATATATATAGGTAGGGAAGTGAATTATAGTGTTAGAGTAGCAACCAATAGGAATTTAAGAAACTGGAGCTGTCATTAGTATTCCTAATCAATGTGGACAATCATATATTGGTCAAAGAAAGCGTAAACTTAAGTTTCGCCTTAAAGAACACATGAGTTACATTCAGAAACAAGAAACTAAAAAATCGGCCATTGCTAAGCATTGTTGGGAAAATAATCATAATTTCAACTTTAATTCAGCTAAAATAATCTGTCAGCCTATACACTTACATGAAGTCGATTTTCTAGAAGCTTTCCATATTTATAAAAATCATAAAAATATCATTAATTGCGATTTTGCTGTACACCCTCTCTCGGATTGTTGGAAAAATTACATAAAATTCACATATTTTTAATTTTTACTTAGCTTTCTTCATCCCAAATTCTTATTGGCTGACAGCTCCAGTTTGCTAAATTTATATTGGTTGCTACTCTGACTCTATAATTCACTTCCCTACCTATATATATGAGCAATAATCCGCTTCGTTTTTCTGCACTGGAGCTCACTTCATTCAAGAAGACCGAATACTTGCTTGACTATGCAACATCTCCTCATGCTTTTACAACTTCAGGTGGATGTAAGCGGTGGTCTAGATCACTGCAGGTACTCCCAAAGCTCCCGTGATGATGATGATGATTCTGCACTGATGACGGTACGCTTCACACTACCGAAATTGCAGCCTGCACTTAACGATTTTTACATTGGCGTTTTTAACGTTGCGTTAAGATTGATATATCTGTTCTGCGTCAAGTCTAGTTATTTATACTATGAATTATTGTATATTGTTGTGAACTATATTTTAAGGTTTTTGTCTTTTAATATTAATTTTTTTTTCTTGTTTATTGATTAAAAAAAAAAATAAAAAAAAAAATAAAATGGCAGTTTTAGATGGAAAAAAGATCATTTAAATGTACATGTTGACAAACCCGCATTGAAAAAAAATTCTGTAACTGACAACTAGAATCTACATGTGGCTGTCTAGTAAAAATAGTTCCATGTCATCCTTATAAAGTCTAGTCCCCTTTGAAAGCGAGTTCTAGAAATCCCTATTAGAATTCTAGAGCATTTGCTTATATTATTAAAACTTATTTAAAAGTATCTGCAAATAAATGCGAACTCAAGAAGCGAGTTTTAGCGACTATAATTTTGGTTTATGACCCAATTCTAGAAAATCATGCTAGATTTTCTCGCCACACAATAGATTCATAATATTCATAATATTGTTTCACCATCTAGAAGTGTATAAACTAGAAATTCTCGATCATTGCGTCTATTCAGCTTATTGACGTGACTTATACACATAATTCTGAAATCTATATTTCTAGTTTAGGGATTTAGAAAATGACCACTTATTCGTCCTAGATGAAGGTGGTATATTTGTTTCCTCAGTGCGATAGGTGCACGATAATTTTACGGAAAAATTTTCATCTTTATTAATTTTACAATAAATATAATTTTTTTTCCATACTTCCTTCCCTCAGGGCCTCTGCAGTAAACAGCCAAATTATGTTCAGAACATTTGCCAAATTAGAGTAATCTTAAAAAATAATTAAAATCACTATAATTTATTAAAATAAAAAGTAGTTTAGTAATAATAATCATAACAATAATAAATAATAATAAAATTTTCTTAAAAGCAATTGCGATAAACTTTGCGACAATCTTGACTACAGTTAGGGCCCCTAGGAAGGACATTCTTTTCTTTTCTTTTTATATTAAGCAAGACACGGGCAGTTCAAAACGAATAGAAGCATTTTTCTGGATTTAAATTTATCTTCATGCAGCAAATCTAAAATATTTACAATGATCTTATTATTTCAGGTATTTCCCAAAGAAGAATTTTATCCTATAGCGTCTCTTTCCCTCTCAGTTCCAATTCTAACCTGTAGTGGCCTCACAAAACGGTAAGGACATAATTTTGTTTTACTTATTCATTAAAGAATACTAATCCAAATATTAACTTGAAAAATTTCTCTATAATATTTATATATTTGACTTAATTTTTAAACATACATATTTGTACTATTTAAAGCCTAGAACTGATAATAAGTCCAATTACAATGCCCAAATAAGTGTATGTATAATGTATATGCATTTATTTTAAAAGACTTAAAGGTAGGTATTCAAACTTCGTTCATACTATGATCTAGCTTGTTTAAGCATCTTAAGATACAAATAATATTTACGTCATAAAAAGTTATTTACAACGATTGGGCTTGAATGAATTCCGTTCGATATATCATATTTGATACATGATAATTCATATTAGATCATCATATTTATTTGGAAAATGTTATTTTCATATTTCTTTAAATTATTATTATTAATATTTTAATTTAAACACATAAAAAGCAGTTTTTACGCTAGGTTCAAATGTTTGCAAAATGGGGCATATGTTTTACTGTCTATGGTCATATTTGGTTACGGTATGGACTGGCCATGTCATGAAGTAACTTTGATACAGCCTACAATCACTTTTGAAATAGGGGCTTAGCATGATTTTTAACCCTTATCGCTCGTATGTCCCTTCTGAGGGGACATTAAAAAATCGAGCCACGCCTTAAGGTGTTCCTCTGCAAATGAAATGTTATTTTTCTAAAACGTGCAACTATAGGCTACCTTTCGGCTACCGCAAAATTTTAACAGAAAGATTTATTTTATTTAATGATGAAGTATAATAAAACAAATTATTACAATTGTTCGGGAGCCAAAAGGTAGTAAGTTGGAAACTATAAGTGTAACGTTTTAAAGGATCGCCAAAAGGCGTGTCTTACGGAAAATATGCCAAGCGCAAAGGGTTAAAGGTTCTTTTGCTGATAATTTGATAAATATAAATATTGCAACTGTCAAAAAAAGTGAACATGCAAACTTTTTTTTTTTTTTTTTTAATAATTAAATAAAATAAAATTGAGAAAAATCGTGCTAAAGAAATGGAATAGCTTCAGTATAGAACCTCTTGGCGAAATTTGATATTTGGCAACAAGGTAGCTGGAATGTTTTTCTCTAAGACATTTACTTTCACAATTGCGATAGTCATTTTAATTCATCGCCCAAATTACAACAACAATTTAAAAGCCGCCAAGCGTCTCTTATTCTAAAGCTATACGAAATAAATAAATAAAAATAAGAAATTAATGTAGTAACCGATGGCTAGAGAATGAAGCACAGTTACTGCATGTCTTTATACGGAGGAATGAGGAATAGATTAAATAAGTCTTGTCATACTAAATTGAATTTTGTTTTGTACAGAATTTTATACCTATTGCTTAGAAAAAAAAAAAAAAATAGTTTTAGTGTTTTCATTTTTATTTATTTATTTATTTTTCTTTTGTATAGTCGAGTGTGCTAAGACCAGGTGGAGTCATTTACTTTCCCCAAAACAAAATGCAATTTTTATGTATTTATTTTATTTCTATTTATTTATTTTGGAATATATTAAACATAGGAATTTTTGCATGACAGCCAACATCCTAATTAATATTCCGTAGTATTGTCATTGACACCTTTCTTTTCCTTTTCTTTTTCTTTTCTTTCTTTTTTTTAAACACCAGTAATTTTTTTAGAGTATTTTTCTTCTTATTCAATCATGATTACATTTGGAGAATATTACTCTAAAAAATTACTGGTGTGAAAAAATAGGCGGAGTCAACAGTACTACGAAATAGTAATTAGTATACTGGCAGGTATATTTTTACCATACCTATAAATATAAAAAGCTCTGTAGAATTTGCTATCAAAATTGATTCTTCTAACTTACTTTCAGATGACTGGAATTCAGTAAATAAAAATATTTAAATTAATGCAAGTCTTCGTGAATACGTTCACAGTTTAAAGAATGATGAACCATTTCTTTCAGATTTCTAGTTCCTGGGTGGAGAATGGGCTGGATTCTCATTCACGACAGGAACGATGTCTTTGGTTCATCGGTGAGTATACTTAGGTTTAATGGCAGTGCTTTCATTTGTTTTTTCATTGAGCATTGAAATGTTCCTTCCCAGTTTTATTTAAATATCATGAGTTATGCTATGTAAGAAAATATACATATAAATAATGTAATATTTATTATAAATATTAAAAAATATGATGGCTGTGAAATTTATTTCTAATTCTTTTAACGCTTGGTGACGTTGACTTAATATTGGTTGCATAGCTGCCAATATTTTAATTTATTCCGGAGTACTTTTAGCCCCGCCTTTATTTCGTACCACTTTATATATAGAAATATTTTCTCTAATATATAACTTCGATCAAATAAGAAAAAAATACTTTAAAAAAATAAGTGGTACAAAATAAAGGCGGGGCTAAAAGTACTCCGGAATAAATTAAAATATTGGCAGCTATGCGGTTGTAGTAATTGGTCAAATAATTTTTTAAATGATCATGCAACATTTATCTGTTTGAAGGTTTTACATTTTGCGAAATATATTGCCAATATTGTTTAGTAGCATTTAAATAATATTACAGGGTGATTGAGTATATACTGAAACCACTATTTCCAAATAGTAATTCTTATTTACCAATAAAAGAAAATTTATATAAGAAATTTATATTTCTAAATTACGGGATATTAGGCTATGCAAATGGTAACAATCTTGTATTAATATGTATAGTTTTAAAATTAGGTGTTAGTAAAATGTAAACATTGGATAATAAATTACAAAAAACTAGCAATATTTTCTTACTTCGAAATATTGATGTTACATAATCAATATTTATCAGTGTAAAACCATTAAATCCAGTATTCGCTTTATGTAGGAATGAATATGATTTATCAATAAGAAATAAGTTTATCTATTTCCCTTCTTTTAAAAATTGTTTCTCTACCTATTTGTGTTCAGACGTTATTGATTTCCATCTGAGAGATAAAAATTTTTATGTCTGTATCTCTCTCTCTCTGTGTGTCTGTGCATGTACCACGTTAGCATTGATGTCCGTATGTTGTGGATTAATTTCAATAATCCACACGAGGATTCATAGGTGGAATGCCATTCGTGGGGTCTTTCTAAAGGTTCCTAGTCCGCATTCACTCTAGTTTTAGGAAAAGCCTTGCAAAACTCCGTACAGCTAGGTCTACAAATGCCTGGGATCGAACCCGGCACTTCTCGTTTATCAGTTTCAATAGCAGATCAGATTACCTTGGCTATATGTGGGGCCTTAACGATAGCGGTGGCAAAAATCATCTGATTCCCCCCCCCTTTTTTTTTTTCGTTATATAGATTAAACATTTACCACATATTTACAGAATTTTATAAGTAATTACCTCTATTTATCCAAGGCAAATTTTTACAACTGATTATCATATTTAAAAGTTTTTTTTTTTTTTTTTTTTTAAGATATAGCATTATTTTTATAATGCTTATTAAAGCTTTTTCTTAGAGTTTTAAAAAAGAAAACATTCTCATTATTTGCTATTTACACACTGAATATTGATTTTTTAAAATTAAATTTCCTTTTTTTTTTTAATGATATATTATAATAAAAGCTTCTTTCCATATTCTATTAAAAAAAAAAAAAAAAAAAAAAAAAAAAAAAATCTACTTGAATAGACGTGTACAAGAAATTGAGTGTTAGTTTTTTGTGAAGTCCTTAATGTTAATTATAAATTATTAATCGCATTTTATCTTTTCAGATAAGGAATGGTTTACAGTCTTTGTGCCAAAGAATAATGGGAAGTAATACAATAGTCCAAGGAGCCATACCTAGCATACTTAGAAACACCCCTCAAAAATTCTTTGATGAAGTCATATCTTCAGTGAAAGTAAGGAAAAATAATAATTGTTAATGAATAGAACTTATTTTCAAAATCAGCTTATTTAACTTATTTGGCTAGCTTTACAAATGAAAATACCTAGTAAAGGTAAAATTTATATCTTTTTACAGGTTAATGCTGAAATTGCATTTAATGTTTTGTCGCAAATTCCCGGAATGAGACCCGTTATGCCGGCTGGTGCAATGTATATGATGGTATGGAACATCTTTATATTTACTTATTTTTTAACCTTCAACCCCAAAAGAGGGTGTTTTAAATTTGAAGCTTTTGTCTCTGTATGAGTATCTATCCGTTGCATTATAGCTCCCAAACTGATTAACCGATTTATTTTTTTAATAGATCACTGATTTAATCGTGATGTTACTTAGTTTGATTTAGTTACTTAATCGTGGTGTTTAATCGTGATGTTACAATTTCACATAAAATTAAGCAATTTGCTTTATGTCTCAAAAATTTTGGAATTGTTTTGGGAAATATCAATATAGCATATCTTCTCCTCAGAACATTTTAAGAATGCTATGCACTGTGAAGATGAAGCACAGTAACCAATATATTTTAACCAATAATTTTTATGAGTGATATTTAATATACATAGCAAACAATAAATTTTCGAAGTAATTAGACAGCCGTTACAACTACAATTTAGTAGGTGATTGAATACAAAAGTCCCTAAATTTGGCAAAACTGATGGAAAACAGGGCATCCCTGTAATAGCCTGAGGATGTTCTACGGAGAACTATTCTATAAGGGTAAAATACTTTTCTTTGGATTCTTTAGCTCCATTTCAATGTTCAGTTCCAAACTCAAACGCTACAAGCTTGAAAATCGGATATTTGTGAACCCTTTAATGTTTACTTCATATATATTTTTCATTGCTTGTTTGTATATTTTATTTCGGGATCAATCAGTAAAAATTAATTGTTTCAAAAATTAAACATCAATCTTCTAAGGTAATTTTAATTTGATGAAAACTTATTTTTCTTGGTCTATGTGGTTTCAGTGATTTTGTATCGGTTGCTCGGCTTTCACTATGTTTAAAAATATTATTAATATGCATACACACACACACACACACACACACACATATATATATATTTCAGATTGCCAAACTAATTTCATATACATAACTGATCATAAATAGGTTTAAAAAAAAAAAAAAATTAAATTTTAAGGAATTTTTGGTTTGAAACATCTCCATGTTAATTTCATTAAACTCAAATAATAGTTAATTTAATAAATAAATAATTTTGTTAATAAACACAATAAATTTATCGTTTGTACTATATATTGTATTAACTCGAAATTGTTTTTTCAAGTCAAATTAATAGTGTGATCCTTCGTCAGGTGAAAAAAACTAAGCACGAGTACATAATGAAAGCAGCAAAGAGTACTCGCGCTTACTAAGAAATTTTAAGTGTTCTGCATATGGCTTCCTTTGAAACATATTATATTAAATTTCGGCTGTTATCTATAGAACAGAAAAGAAACAAAAGTTTGAAAATTGATTATAACAAGGGGAAAAAAAAGTTGAAAATTGGGATATATATATATATATATATATATATTAAATTTTTAGTCTTACTGTGCAACCAAAGAACGTTAAAGAATTCGGCCCTATCAAGCAAAGTTGGTTATGAAAGTCATTAGAACATAATTACTCATAAACAGTTTTTTCATGAGGGAAGCGGTCGAAATATCCTCGTTTGATACAATTTGCCCCACATATATTCTTCAATCACGAACTTCCGACTGTTTGAATCTTCTACAGTAGTTTTCAGCATGAACTCCTCCAATCAGAGATGCGCGATTCCAGAATACCCGCTATCCTTTTCCTTTCAAACATCCTTGAGGTGAATGGACTCTATCGGTGTGACATCATAAAACCTTTCACACGTGACCACTGTAGGGAAAACTGCAACTCCTCATGTTTATGTTTGTATTTTATAGAGAAATGTTTGTACTCCATGGAGAAATTTTTTGTTTTTTAGGGAAATTCTTATGGAAATTTAGAAGGAAAAATCAGTTACGGGGGAAAACAATTGATGCTTTACCCTTAAAAGATATTTTTGATCGATAATTAAGTTTCTCAACTTTAAATTTTTATCATTATCTAAAGCAGAATCTAATTTTCCATTATAACTATATTTTTTAATTAGGTTGGGATAGACATATCATTATTTTCTGGCTTCCGACATGATATGGAATTTGTTGAAAAGCTAGTTGCCGAGCAATCTGTCATGTGTTTACCTGGAATGGTAAGTTTTTTTGTTTTTATTTCCTTTTTTTATCCCAAAGTTTTCACATCATTACTAATTAATACTTAGTATATTCTTGGTAATGTATTCTTATCTAAACTAAATTTAAAATTCAAGTCATGAAACACGATGAAAAAGTTTCACATGTTATCCTTATTCATGACTCATAAGCCATGTCCTGTTTTGAGCCAAAAACAAAAATCTGTTTTCAACCACTAACTATTGCCCAGGCAACACACAAAGCTTGATCAGGTTATCTTTATGCTTGGTTAATCAAATAATAAATTTGCATGAAACTTGATGTTTCAAGTTTGCAGGGCTTTCAGTGGTTTCTAATTGAATATCGTTTTCTTTTTCTTTCTTTCTTACCTTTCCTTTTCTTTCTTTTTTTTTTTTTAATAGCAACCCTTGTATTATTCAATCGAAAATGCAAACTATTATTAAAGTTTATTATGGAAGGGGAAAAAAAAGAAAAAAAAAACTGGTATTTAATTAAAAGGTTCTAAAAGCTCCAAGCTGTCATGTTTAATGTAAGCCTAGCCAGGATCATGTGTGTTCAAGCTTGTACTTGTTAGCTCACTTAACTTGATAATTCAACTATAAATTAATTAATACTTTTCAATCATGCATTATTCTTGTCACAGCATACATAAATGAAACATCTGTAAAACAGATTTTTTATTAAAAGTCCCCTTTTTAATGCTCTGGTATATAAGGTTATTTATCTAATCTACGATTGCAAAATTATTTTTCCTGACACAGTTTGTTTTGAGTAAGACCAATGTAAGAACTGCACGCGCAGTTTCCGGCCTTTGAACTTTTGAAGTTAAGGAATCTTCAAATCAGTAATATATTTAATTTGTCACGCTTGTTTTCCGGGCTTGAAGTTAGTTGGAAATATCCTTGAAATACCAACTTTGCGCTGCCATTTAAAATTCAACTGAAAACAAGTTTGTTTCAAGTAAGTGTTCTGTTTGTGTGCGTAGATCTGTTCAATCATAGCCTCATAAAGTAGATGTCTGTTGCGTGACTCGGAAACTTGGCAACAGTTCAAGCGGTAGACAGCGCCACCTGGAACAGATTGCGCGACTTTTTTATTCAACTGTCACCAATCATTTTAAGAAGTGATATATAATATAATCGACGTTTTTTCGATTCTATTCGCCTTTTACGTATATCAAATCCCACTTTAAAAAATTTTTGGTGGCTGCTAACTAAAAAAGTCGCACAATCTGTACCAGGTGGCGCTGTCTACCGCTTGAACTGTTGCTAAGTTTCCGAGCCACGCGACAGGCATTTAGTTTAGGAGGCTATGGTTTAATAAACATATTTTGATGAAACAGAAGTTATATTAAAAAAGTAAAAAATGTAATGAATATAAGAAAATATTTCATTTAACAAAATTTCTTAAAACAAATTGTGGACTACCTATTTGAGTTTTTTTTTTTTTTTTTTTTTAGGCAACCCGAGCTGAAAACGCATTTTTTAGTTTCACCTATTGCTAGAAATAAAATGAAACAGACACATATCTTTTATTCATTATTATTTATTTTATTTATTCATTTGTAGGGAGGGAGAGGAATAAAGTAAGGAATTAATGAAACCACCATATAAACCTGATACACTTTAATTTTTATTATTTCTTTTTTCAGTGTTTCGATTATCCGAACTATGTCCGTCTTGTTCTGACCGTGCCAGAAGCAGACTTGAGAGAGGCCTGTAACAGAATAGCAGAGTTCTGCCAGAAGCACTCCAGGTTCACGTTCGTTGAGGACGATAACCCACTCCAAATCGTTTCGGACACAACAGAGATGCTGACAAGCAACAATTTTTCTAATGCCGTTGTCGAGAGACCAATGCCTATTCGCGTGTGATGTCTTATCAATTAATCTTTTGTTACTTAGTACCTGTTATATCTCTGCGCGTAGCAGTAGCTTTAGAGATTACGCACTATGCAAGTGGTGTAAAGGCAGCGATTTACACCAATTGTGCATTAGCAAGTAAACTTATTTTGTTTATGTAGGGAACAGAATATGAAACGTAGTTTATGGCGTTCCATGTTTTTTACTAGTTATTGTATTTAGAATGCACCTAGCCCAAAATATACCTATAGTTTTGAATGAATAAGTGTTTTCTTAGTTTTTTAAAACAAGAATTCAATATATATATGTATAATGTATGTATAAACTTACAAAATAAATCTTCAAAGGCAATTTTTTATATAATTCACTGTATGGTTTATATTGTTTCCACCTGGTGTATCTTTGATAATAATGATGATGATGATGATGATGATGATGATGATGATGATAAAGAAAACAAATGAAAGAAAGAAAGAAAATTTGGAGAGGCATAAAATGTTGTAGTAGCGAATATTTCACGAAAAATGGACTGGATATCTAAATTTAGAGGACTATTTCATTAATTGGAAAATTTTAAACTAAAATACAAAAACGTATAAGGTGTCATGTTCCAGATGGTTTAAGAATGATAGAAAAATCTTACTTTAAGTTTGAATTAACTGAAATATCTTCCGGAACTCTTACAAAGGAACGAATGATATTTCTACGTAAAATGTTTCCTTCTCTGTAAAATGTATTCTTTCAATCAAAAGGAAAAGCATTATTTGCCTTCTATTTATCTGTATCTTGAAGTTGTGCATATGTACCTAGATGCTTTTCTAGTTTTGTTAAAGAAAGTGTAAATGTAGACGTTAAATAAATGTGTAAAGCATAATACAAGACTTGTTATTTTTTATTCTAACATATACACACACCTTATTTTTCACTTATTAAAAAATATGACTTCTTATATTTTTAACCATTTCTTTTTCTTAACATATTGACTCCAAAAATAACATTTTGTAAATAATTTTATATTGAAACCGATTGTTAAACAAATAATTAAAAAAAAAAAAAATACTATCGAAAACTCATTGAAGTTTTAAATTTATCAAATGTTGTTAATTTCTATTTACAATAAAAGAGAAAATATTTATGTTGTAATGTTTTACAACGCCAGTCTACCAACCGTTCGTTTGTCCACTGACGGATTTGAAAGAAATTTGGCATACATATTCCTTAGCACCTAGAAAGAGGCACTACGCTATTTAAAACTTACTCTTCCTTTCATAGACCTTATATAGATAGACTACGCCACCAATAGGACTTCCCATTATAGTGAATGTCTTCAACATGAGGGTGTAATCTGATACCTTCATCCTTTGCGGTCAGCACCGTATGTCACGTGACATAGACTTGAGGGAGATTCTTCTATAAGAACTTATTTTTGTAAGAATCAAACAAAAAATTCTCCCCTTCAAAATGGTTTTTCACAAAAGAAACTTTTTTATAATTAATCTATGACATTTTAGCTTTCCAACGATGCGTAAATCTAAAGGCTTAAATGAAAAGTATGCGTACAATACCAAAATTAAAAAAACTCAAAACTACTTTCTTTCCTAAGAAAAAATCACATAATATTCATTCTCGTCTTTCTCTAAAGGTCCGCATCACGTGATAATTTAGCTGGGGAAGCTAGCTCATCTCGCGGACAGATAATGAGGCGGATGCGTGGTCTATATATATAAGGTCTATGCTTCCTTCTCTAAGGGGAAAAAGGGGGGGGTATTCTGTACAATGCAGAAACCATGTAACTGCTAGTTACGGATGGTTAATAATAACCTCTTGGTTTTCTCCCATGGTTACTTCTTGAAAAGGTTTAAGAGTAGGTAAGAATAAACTAAACTTCACAACTTCCATCCTCTTCTCTAGAATTTCTCTCATTTCCTCCGAAACCAATATAACTAAATTGAATTTGACTGGTAACTTATTTTTCAACTAACTAAATTCTTCCCTAGGCAATCTACACTTTTTCCGAAACCAACACCAGTTATACTAAATTCGACCAGTAACCTTATCTTCAACTAACCAACTATACATGGACAACTTATGGCCATATGACATGAGAGATTTTTGCTCAACTTTTTACTAAACACAACATTATAGTCAACACACTCAGCCTGATCTTGTTCAAGGACAGCACATTTTCAAATGATCAACTTTTTCGACGTTCTTTCGAAAGAGTTGACTGTGTTGAACGTGCTCATCAAAATTGACCAATAGCAGAGAAGGACACGATTTTTTTTTCAAGAATACCTCACGCTATCAGTTCAGGGTAATCCTACGGACAGCTAACCGGTTTTCTCGTTCGTTGTTCGTTCAGCTTCCGCAACTTCGAACGACGCTGAGTGAACATGTTGAGTATAATGTTGTGCTGAGTATATGTGCTCTCGTGTGATATTATGGCCATTACACTTACAATCTAAGCGTGATTTCGTGCACTTGAGTGAATGAGCCGTGAGCCCTGTCTACCTTACAACCACTTGAATTAGAAATTTGACATTTGGTATGGAAATTCTCCATCCAAGATCATATTCATTACACTACTAAAAAAGTGGTATATCGTTCAAAAAAAAAAAAAAAAAAAAAAAAAAAAAAAGAATGAAAGATAATAAATCTATAACTACAATTCTATTACAGCAAAAAGTTACAGTTTCATATAGTATTATTTGTACAGGACAAATACCATATTATAATTAACATTCACATTATAATTAGTTAAGATATTAATTAAAATTATTAATCACTCGTTAAATTTCAAAATGCTCCTTGTGAATTAATTTTTGATTTGGACTTCCAAAAATGTTGTTACAGGTAGCTTCAGATGATTTCAACAAAAGTTAGTTGACATTTTTTTATTTGCAATCATTTCTAAACGAAAGATTTTTTTCCCCTCAAAATTTTAATGTTTTAATAACAAAAAGGGGAGATTTTAACTATGTTTTGTGCTAAGATATATATATATATATATATATATATATATATATATATAATGTAGTTTAATGAAGATTCAACACAAAATAAAACACAAAGAACATTTTAAACTTGACGTACCTTCGTAAAAATTAGTTTCGAGAAGATATTTAAAATTTTCATTTGACAACGTATTCAATAATTGTTTACAACTATAAACGCTTATAATTCAGCACAGAATTATAAGAATTGAAAATATTCTCTGTGCCACATGTTACTACTGTTATCTAATTTCATATTTTATAGTAAAGTAATATCGAATTTTTAGTCCAATTTCGACATTTTGAAAGCGCTTTGTCGCCTTAACCCTTTGCGGCACAATGTAATCGGGTCATTTAAATTACACTGCCACCGGAATTCACGAACAAAATTAAAATAAAAGAAATTGACGGCCTTTTCCGCTCCGTTATAAGAGTAAAATTATGCTAAAAAATTTCCGGAATGCAGTTTTTGCAGTTGCAACAATAATTGCGTCCTCGCAGCGAGGACAGTTGAGCTGCAAAAGGTTAAACTGTTATAAACAATATTCTGTAGGTATAACAGAAGACCGGACACCCATCAATTTTTTACTTGGAAAATTAATAAAATGCGCTCGAGCGAAGTTTATAAAAATGTGTATTAGATGGCATTTTTTGTTCAGAAAAACGAAATATAACAAATGGAATAGCTTATAAGGATAACAGAATGCGTAATTTGAACATATATTGATTAGGTGTTGAATCTGTGTAAGTTATTCCATTTCTTAAATTTGCTTTATTTTTTTTTTCCCACGCTAAGTGCTACCTGGTAGTCATTTTTTAAATAGTTTTTTATTCGTTCTGCGCATTTCATAAAATGCGCTCAAGAAAAAAAAAAAAAAAAAAAAAAAAAAACTAGTTTTAAAATGCTCATTTGGTGGCACTTAGCATGGAAAAATTGAAAATATAACAAACGGAATATCTTATTCGAAATGCATAAACATTTTGAGCACTTATTGATAAGTCCGTGTAAGTTATTCCTTTTCTAAAATTTTCTATTTTTTTTTTTCCATGCAGTGCGACACCCGGTGGCCACTTTAAAATAGTTTTTAATTCCTTCAGACCATTTCATGAATTGTCCACTTACCAAATTTGATAAAAATCCCCTCGCCTATTTTAGCTGCGACGTTTATATGTATATTGCATATGTATACTAATTATGATAACTACCTTGCATACATTTCAATAGTTAAGTCAATGTAATTTTAAAGTCACTGCTTAATAATCTAGACGTTTTTTGAAATAAAAATTCTATTAAATCAACCAATTCTGGTGATGAAAGCTGGTGATAAAATTCTATAATAGTTTCAGTCTTCCCAATTGCACGTACAATGCACAAACGATTGGCAGATACTTCATACGAAATAATACTGTGGAAGTGCCTTTAAAAAAAAATTAAATTAAATTAAATAACAAAACGAAAACAAAATTCAGCATTCACATCGAAACAAACTTCTTGTTTGTATCATAGATATAGTAATACATATAGATCTGTCATTCTCATGCTATCGAGCAAAAATTTTTGATTCCGAAAAAAGTTCTAAAATCAGCCATTAGAGAGTATTAAAAAATATATATATATATATATATATATATATATATATATGAATTTGAAACTGTGTCTGGATTTATTCATTCACCTTTAGTAAATAAATTATTCATAAATTTTATTTACTAAATTTTCCATGTGTATTCCTGTGCGTAATTTACTCGGGGAAAGACAGCAATTAGAGTAACTTTTCCCGAGAATAAAGGAATCACTTTTTCCCTCTCGCTGATCAATCTATGTCTTATTACTATATCTATGGTTTATATGAACGCAGAGACAATGTGTTAAAATAAATGTACTTAAATGAGAAATTTGTTCCGGTTTAAATCCAGATTCTCTCTCTCTCTTTTTTTTTTTTTTAGGACTGAGGACAATAAGTCTCAATATGGGATTTTTGCTGTGTTTCGATAGTTGGACATTTATCGAAATCTAAAATTTATCGAAAATATAATTGAATAATTTAAAAACGATGTTATACTTTGAAAAAAAAAAAAAAAAAAAAAAAAAAAAAACTAGTAGTCCTCCGTCCTAAACTAAATTCTGCTTTTGCCAGAATTTCATCAAAATCATTTTTTTTTTTTTTTTAAGCAGATCTTTTATGCTTGGGTGTAACTTTGAATAATGAATTATACACTCGGCAGCAAAATTATTCGAGCGCTAGCAATAATTCCTGCATGAAAAAAAGTACACATAATACTGTTTTGTTACATAAATCCGAATCCCTGTTGAATCATATGTTCTTGGTCAGTCTAAGAACATGATTCGACAAGGATTTATTTAATAACACAGTATTGTGCATTTTTTTTTACATAGGAACTACTGCTAGCGCTCGAATAATTTTGCTACCGACTTTAGCATTCTTTTTAACACTTTCCAACAAGGTTGAAAAGTGTTTATGACTTCGGTTTGTCTGTCCGTCTGTCTGTCCGCGCTCTAACTCCCGTAAATATTTGTGGAATTTCTTGAAACTGATATATGTTATTCAAGTTCACTATCGGACGTTCCCTATTGAAAATGGAGTTTATACCTCTACTGGTTTGTGTACAGGGACACCCGAAAGTATTTCAAAGCATTGTGTTCTATGAGAGGTATTTCTATAAACCATATCTTCATACCTTTACTGTAGACATATCTTAATGAAATTGAAATATGTTATTCAAGTTCACTATCGGACGTTCCCTATTGAAAATGGAGTTTATACCGCTACTGGTTTGTGTACAGGGACACCCGAAAGTATTTCAAAGCATTGTGTTCTATGGGATGTATTTCTATAAACCATATTTTCATACCCTTACTGTAGACATATCTTAATGAAATTGAAATATGTTATTCAAGTTCACAATTGGATGTTTCCTGGATAAAATGGAGGAAATACCACCATCGGTTTATGTATAGGGACACTCAAAAGTATTCCAAAGCATTGCGTTCTATGAGAGATATTTCTATAAATCAAATTTTAATATCTTTACTTTCCACGAAGTTTTTGGAAATTGAAATATGTTACTTATATGCACAAAAGAATGCTTTGTACAGAATATAGCATGATTAGCATTAGATTTACAGGGTGGCACAAAAATATCCAGTTACATTAAGAGCTATTAATAAAAAATTGCTAGAATTGTACTTTCGTTTACGTTAAGCGTTTTTAACACTTTCTAACATTTTTTAAGTGTGAATATGATTTCAGTTTTGTGTATCTGCCTGTCCGTCTGTCTGTCCGAGCTCCAACTCCCGTAAATATTTATGGAATTTCATGAAACTGATATATGTTATTCAAGTTCACTATCGGATGTTCCCTATTGAAAATGGAGTTTATACCTCTACTGGTTTGTGTACAGGGACACCCGAAAGTATTTCAAAGCATTGTGTTCTATGAGAGATATTTCTATAAATCAAATTTTAATAACTTTACTTTCCACGAAGTTTTTGGAAATTGAAATATGTTATCTATATGCACAAAAGAATGCTTTGTACAGAATATAGCATGATTAGCATTAGATTTACAGGGTGGCACAAAAATATCCAGTTACATTAAGAGCTATTAATAAAAAATTGCTGGAATTGCACTTCCGTTTACGTTAAGCGTTTTTAACACTTTCTAACATTTTTTAAGTGTGAATATGATTTCAGTTTTGTGTATCTGCCTGTCTGTCTGTCCGAGCTACAACTCCCATAAATATTTATGGAATTTCATGAAACTGATATATGTCATTCAAGTTCACAATCGGATGTTCCCTATTGAAAATGGAGTTTATACCTCTACTGGTTTGTGTACAAGGACACCCGAAAGTATTTCAAAGCATTGTGTTCTATGAGAGGTATTTCTATAAACCATATTTTCATACCTTTTCTGTAGACATATCTCAATTAAATTGAAATATGTTATTCAAGTTCACTATTGGATGTTTCTTGTATAAAATGGAGGAAATACCACCGCCGATTTATGTACAGGGACACTTAAAAGTATTCAAAAGCACTGCGTTCTATGAGAGATATTTCTATAAATCCAATTTTAATAACTTTACCTTCCACGAAGTTTTAGGAAATTGAAATATGTTATTTATATGCACACACACACACACAAAAAAAAAAAAAAAAAAAAAAAAAAAAAAAATGCTTTGCATAGAATATAGCATGATTAGCATTAGATTTACAGGATCACACAAAAATATCCATTTATATTAAGAGCTATTAATAAAAAATTGCAAGAATTGCACTTTCGTTTACATTAAGCGTTTTTAACACTTTCTAACATTTTTAAGTGTGAATATGATTTCAGTTTGTGCATCTGTCCATCTGTCTGTCTGTCTGCCCGCGCTCTAACTTCTGTAAATATTTATGTAATTTCTCGAAACTGATATATTTTATTGAAGTTCACTATCGGATGTTTCATATTGAAAATGGAGTGAATATCTCTTCTGGTTTGAGTACAGGGACACCCAAAAGCATTCGAAAGCATTGTGTTCTATGAGTGTTATGTTTATAAATATTTTCCTATAGAATGTTCCCCATTTAAAATGACATTAATAGGTCCTGTATAACTAGTTTTTTTACAGGGACAACAACAACAACAATAAAAAAAGCCAATGCATTACGTTTTAGGACAGAATTTTTTGTAAGTTATATTTAAAAGTCTTTCTACTGTAAAAATCCTAAAAATATTGAAATGTATTGTTAATATTTTAAAATAATGTTTTGTATAGAATATGATATGATTAACTTTCTGATTTACAGGGCTACACTAAAATATTCAGAGAGATCAAAAGCTGTAATTATAATCTAATGGCTGCATTTTCTTTCATGTTAAGCATTTTTAACACTTTCCAAAATGCCTAAGAGTAATTTTAAAATTAATTAGTCTATCTGTATATTTTTCAGTCCTTCTGTCCGTTTTGTGATAACGTAGGCAAAGAATATTAAAAGTTATTCGGTACAACAATTACGTACAGTTGGAAAGTGTTACTAATCAATGCGTACTGCATGATTTTTCTTTCTTGTTCAAATTTGCAAATAAGGTTTCATTAACTGGACTTTTTTCAAGAAGAACAGTAATTAAATGAGCACAAACTGCTGTTGAATATGCATATGAGATACATTATTCTTTATGTATTGTAATCCTGCTACTGGTCTTCTAAGCCGTTGTTACCCATGAGTTCATCAGTCGCGTCCATGTAGGAAAGCAAGAAGTAGAAACCACCAAGACGAACTAAAACGGATTATAGAGGACTTTCAGAAGGTGCTATGAGAATTATTACGTCAGGATGAAAGAAATTTTCGTTTTTTAGTGCAAAATAAAACTTAATTTTTCTATTCAAAAACTGAATTATAATGCCAAATGTCTTTCATTCTGTCCTATTTCCTCTTTTTTAGAATTTTCATGAGTCCGCGCTCATAGAATTTCTATTCCTTATCAGCAAATAACTCAAACATATGTGATTAGAGGTCATTGTTATTACCGACATTTTTTGCCGTGTAAAAAGTTTTATAAACTTTGAAATAAATAATAATCTGATGGTGCAAAGTCGGATCTACATGAGAGATTCGACATTACTACCCAACTGAGCTCTAATAATTTTTTACGTGTTGCTAAACATGTTGTGTTGCCGTGGTGAAACACGATTCATATGCGATTTGCCAATTCTAGCCCTTTCTCTTTGATTGCTTCCTGGGATTTTTTGGCAGTAAACATCTGAGTTGATCGTTCGCTTGCTTGGAAGCACGCAAAAATTATTGAATTATCTTCGAAAATGTTTAGTTTTCGTGTTTACGACCAAACTTAACAACATTAGTTTATTGAGCAGTTATCTTAGTTGTTTGATAAAAAAAAGGTACAGAAAAAAGGGGTAGAAAAACACGAGGGGAGTTTCCAAGAATATCGAGCACTGAGAAGACGATATGAGTATATAACCATAGCTTCATTCAGTAAATGTCATCCGTGTCCCCTCAATTCCTGTGTTAGATAGCGCAACACTTATAACCGAAACTACTGTTAAATGGCAGCGCATACTTACCGATGACATTCTTGCGATTTAAGGATAAATTATATTCACCTTGTTTTCTAAAAAAAAAAAAAAAAAAAAAAAACAGTTGATTATGTTGCACTGGTTGTGAGAACTTCCGGTTCGTTTGTAGCTAGCTGTAAACAACCGTAATGATTGGTAGGAATTGTTCACTTTCGTTCTCAAATGGGAGCTCAAAGGACCAGAAACGTCTGCTAAAGAAAATAGGCTCCGCCTACAAATACCGAGAATATTTCCATCTAAAAAATCAGCTAATAAATTCAATTTTAAGTTCAAAATTGCATTTTTTTTTCTTTTCCGGAAAAAATAAATAAAGTGAAAATGCTTTATCGTAAACATCTATATAATATTTCCCTTACGTGGAACAATTACGATTATATTTTGTAGAAACGATACGATAGTGGCAATAAAATACGTGAAGATAAAAAATAATACACAAGTAATATTTAAGCATGCGGACTCAGTTCAGTGATATAATAATAATAAAAAAAAAGACGACATTTGTCTGATTAGATCATTTTATAGAAAAATTTACTTTTAAAAGTTACGTCTTTACAATCCTTGCAAGCGTTATTTTAAACAGCAATACTTTAAAGATAAAAACAAAATATGAACTTTTTCCGAAATTAACTTAAAACGCAATAAAAAAAAAAAAAAAAAAAAAAAAAAAAGTATAATTAAAATAGGTATTAAGTGTTTAAAAAAAATTATGCCAAAATGAATAAATAATAATAATAATAATAATAAGAATAATAAAGGATATCGCCAACATGGCGGCAAAATTGTAAAAGTTGCCATAGGGGTACTTTATTAAAGCTGTCTTTCCTGGGGAAATACGAAAACTGGGTCGTCCTTGGCAAACATGAATTTGATTTTGAAACTTTTCTTTAAATGACTCACTAAGCTAAAAGACGATCTGTTCAAAAAGTAATATTCAAAAAACAGAATTCCAAAAACTTCATTTTTGAATGAGATATTTTTATAAAACGAAGCAACGAAAATCCCATTGGATAACATGGGAAGAGAGAAAGGGAGCTATCTGCTTGCTGTACAGCCTTAACTATCATTAGCGTTTCATTCCACAAATAATAATAATAATTTGGTTTCTGGTGAATTAAAATTTTAATTGCAGGGTGAAATTGGTGTAAGACTTATAAGTTTCAAATTTTAAAAGTAAACAAAAACAAAAACAAAATAAATGACGGAATGTGAAATCAATTGAGGTAGTGAATCAACGAATGCTTTGCCAGCTTCGCTGGTCACTATATTTAAAGGGGACTAATGTGCAAGTTGTACCTGACGGGACTAATGTGAAAGTTGTACCTCACGGGACTAATGTGCAAGTTGCACCGAACGAACAAACTATTTCTTTCAACGAAAATTAAATCATTAAATTCATTGTTGTACTTATTTTTATTTCATATTGCTCGCGCACTTTATATTTCTCAATTGAAAATTATAAAAAAAAAAAAAAAAACTTTTTCTATATCGTTTGTAACGATACTGATTATTATTAATTTTCTTTTCTTTTTCTTAAAAAAAAAAAAAAAAAAAAAGATTTTGATGAAACTCTGGCAAAAGCAGAATTTAGTTTAGGACGGAGGACTATTAGTTTTTTTTCCTTCAAATTATTACATCGCTTTCAAATTATTCAATTATATTTCGATAAATTTTAGGTTTCGATAAATGTCCAACTATCGAAAACGACAACGCAAAAATCCCAGATTGAGACTAATCCGCGATTGTAATGATCGATAGATGGCGCTTTCTCAACACTGCAGTTGTTAGTAAACATTATAGCCACGTGTGTTCCATTAGTGTTCTTTTTGTTATTCTACTTAATATTCGTACTATAATTTCTCCGCCATTACATTATGGAAAATTGATTGCTTTTGGAAAAAACACTTCAGTTTATTCAAAGTTCGATCGGAAGTAGATTTTTAACTGAAGTTGAACAAATATTAGTTTCAAATCATCTGATTAATCCTTTACTTCCATTAGCCGAAGCAACTGAAATTTTAAATTTGTCATTTGGAAATAAATGGAAGCTCAATTCCGGATTTCTTGATCCTTTGGAGTTAGATTGTAGCACACAACAGTATGTGTTATCTTTTTTACCGTATTTATTCATTTTTATTCAATAAATATATGTGAAACTAAATATCGGCAAGCAATGGCGGCTGTATGGAATTCGAATTAAACCATGTTTATTGTAATTTCACCTTAGCCCACCAGAGGGCGAGCATTTCATTACAATCGCGGATAGTCCTCAGTCCTTTAAAAAGAAAAAAAAAAGAAATAAAAGAAAAAAGAAAAAGAAATAAACTGCGAAAATTTCTCATGGGTTTGGTAGTTTTTAATAAACTGTTTAATATTTAAATATTCTGGTGTGTCACTCACACGACTTTCTCTTACCTTGAAATTTATTACATTAAATACAGGTTTGAGATTAAGAAGTAAGATAACTAGTACTATTATATAAACCTATGTTAAAACAATTGAAATTAGACTTCGGAAGAGTTTTATATGATACTTAGTTATATATGAGGGTGATACCGCCCCCCTTAACCTCCCGTTTCATTACTGCACCTACATTTATATGGAATTTAAATCTGTTATTAAAATTAAAAGTTGACTTAAAATTATTCAGACAACTTTCCCACACAACATTCCTTAGAACTTATTAGTCTTGAATAAATTTTCCAACAACAAACTTATATAAATTTCAAAATACAACTTTTGGATCTCCTGAAATTATTCGTTTTTAAGTTACTCTAAGACGTGTGACAAAGATCAAACGTTAAAAAACTTGACTTCGCTGACACCGCTCGGCATGGAAATTGCCTCTGACACCATTTCAACATATTCTTTTGTAAAATGACCTCCTGAATCCGAATGTGACTCCCATTTTGCCCTACCACCCACCCTTGTTTAGGAATGCCCCCCTATTTTTATCATTTTTCGGTGATTTTATGGCTATCAATTTTCTTTTTTATGAAAGGGGAGGATCATTTTAACCGTTAAATATCTTCTGAGGAGCTATAGAGTTGGAAAATTCTAAAACATGGACATTTGCGACAAGAGAAAAATTTTAGGAGGGGATTTGCCACTGAAATTATGCATTACATATCTTATATTTTTACTTTCTTCTATATGTAATATAGAGAAAGTATTGGATTCGTAAAAATTTTCGACCTCGGGTTTTTGATGGATTTACACGTTTTGAGAGCTGTAGAACACGATTTGACCATTTTTAGAAAATGCCTGTCTGTCTGTCTGTGTGTGTGTGTGTGTGACAAAATTTTGTGGCAACTCTATCTCAAGAACTACTGCACAGAATTTCATACAAATTGGTATGTAGTTTCACCTTGACATAAATTAGTGCCTATCAACTTTTGGTAAAAATTGTCTTACAGGTTGCGTTGTCATCCCGCTTTTTCTAAATTTTTAACATGGTGATATAGGACAAAATTTTGTATAAATGTGCATAAAGAGAATTATTTTTTAGTAATCATTATGAAATTTACAAGAATTATTTATAATAGAGATAGTCAACTGGGAAAAAAATTTTGTATGCGTAGGAGCCTCGCCACACCCCCTGGGGGGGGAAGTCCCCCCTCGAGGGGAGTAAATTTTCAAGATGGGTATCTTTCGAAAGGTCTCGTCAATACCTTTAAAACGAATGGTTGAAGTATAAATTTGAGATAATTTAAAACAAAGTTATCGATTTTTTTTTACTTTTAATGAAAAAAAAACTTAGAAAAAAATCTTTTTTTTTTTTTTTTTTTTTTAACGAAATTTAACCAGACTTGGTATTTAGTTGGCCCCTGACATAAACTGAGGCTGATTAGATTTGGGGATCAATCGTTCAACAGGTGGCGCTGTGATCGTATTTTTTCTAAATTTTTAACATGGCAGTATAGAAAAAATTTTCGTATAAATTTACATAATGAGAGTTATTCTTAACCTGTGATTGTGAAATTAATATGAATTATTGATAATAGTAGTAGTTATTTAGGAAAAAAATTTGGGGCATCGCTTCCCCCCATAGGGGGAAGTACCCCCCTCCCAGTGGGCGGTGTAAATTTTCAAGATCGGTATCTTTCGAAAGGTCTCGTCAATACCTTTAAAACGAATGGTTGAACTATAAATATGTGGTAATTTAAAACAAAGTTATCGATTTTTTTTTTTACTTAAAAAAAAAAAAAATCTTTGAAAAAAGTCGTATTTATTTATTTTTTTTTTTTTATTTTTTTTTTATTTATTTTTTTTTTAAATATTGTTACTGCGTGAATTTGTATAGGAAAATATAGAAGAAAGTCTTGTGGGGGCCACAACATACTAGTTTTAATCTGTTATTAATGTTATTTTTTAAACTTTATGTTATTTTTTTTTTTTTTTAGGTGTTAAATTAATTATTTTTCATTCTTCAGATCCAATTCATGGTCATAAAATTATCGAACAGGGAAATAAATTGAGGGAGGGGGTGGTGTATCTAGAAAACGGAGGGTGACTGGGCAAAATGGAAGTCGTATTCGGATTCAGGAGGTCATTTTACATAAGAATCAGCAAAAATGGCATCAGATCTCGAAAAAAAAATTTTTTCCAGAGCAGTGTAATCAGGAAACCTCAAAGCGTTTAAATATGCAAAAAACAAGTGACGAATATTTAGCTTAAAAACATACATTATTTATCATATATCTATGAGGAATACGTTTCAATTCTTGAGCAGCTTTCCTGGACATGGTAAAATATTATAGCAAAGAACTTCCACTAATATTAAAAAAGAATGTTATCGCTTAAATATTTGCAGCCCTGTATATCTTTTGAAGATTATGTACAAACCACATGGTGCACCTAAAGATAATCCTATAATAATAATACACGGCACAACCTGAAATACACTTTCCCCAATTTTCAACTATTCTCGCCCTATAATCTAGTCCTTCTGTAAACGAACAGTGAATGATATACTTACTATATTCTGCATGAGACATGTTTTTACGCATATAAAAAACTATATATTAATTTCATTTGGTTTAGTGCAGTCTATAGACGTTAAAACCTACTTACCTGCAATTTTTCCCATAGACGTAATGTATATGAATTCTCTTAGGTGTCCCTGTAAACGAACCATTTGCTTCAGTTCAACGAAAAGCTTAGTGTAGCATCCCTATATGATACACATTTAGAATACCAAGTTCGGACTTTCTGTTATTATTTGCTCTTGAGATATGCAGATAACACACACACACACACAGAGACAGACCAACCGTTAAAAACATGATTTTCATATTCAGAGGACCTCAAAACGTGCAAATGTAGCAAAACTCACTTTCGAAAATTTGACCCAAAAACAATACTTTCTCTACCCTATGGGTAAGAGAAAGTAAAAATATTGGGTTTAATTTCATTCAAAAGTGGACAAGACCATGTTTTTACTTTCTTTTATCCACAAGGAACAGAAAGTACACTGTTAAAAATTTTTTTGTGAATTTACAGAGAATCTTTTGGTAATTAATTATATTAAGTCTTATGTAAATTTACGGAGGATTAAAAACAGAGATTCTGTCAAAATATAGAGAAACTACACTGCAAATTAATCATAGTCTCTGTAAATTTACATAGATCAAAATATTCAAGTCTCTGTAAATTTAAATCTGTAAAACATCATAGTCTCTGTAAATCTACATATGCAAAAATATGCAAGTCTCCGTAAATTCGATCATGTAAAAGCATATAAGACTCTGTAAATTTACCATTGTAAAAATAACCACGTCTCTGTAAAATTACATATGGAAAAACATCCAAGTCTCTGTAAAATTACATACGTAAGAACATCCAAGTCTCCGTAAATTTCGTATATAATATTATGAAAATCTCAGTAAATTTATCCATGTAAAAATACCTAATATCTGAATGCCCCACCATTGGCTGAGAAGCTCTGCTCTCAACGTTTGAAGGCGGAAGGCGCATGGTTCGATCCCAGGTTGCGATTTTCGACCTACCCATTCGGAATTTTCCGCGGATTTCTCCAAAACTTGTATAAATAAGGTATAAGACATTTTAGAAAGACCTACACTTACGACAATCCCCACAGGTCTAGAAACCTAGCACATCCAATCGGCTTTAACTAACGCCGATTAAATATTAGTATGTTTACAAGCGTATCGAAGACACTCTAAATTGGCATATTACTTAAAATAAATTTCATATTATTATCAATTTATAAGTACAAAAATATCCAACAGTAAGTTTATATTCATGAATATAGGTAAGAATCTGGTAAATACGTTACATAAGTACAGATTCTTATACAACTTAAGGAAAAGAAACTTAAAGTTGGATGTTTTTGCACTTGTAGATTCATAGCCTTGGGATTTATTTTAAATGCGCGTCAGTTTAGAGTGTTTAGAATATAGGCTTCTAAATATACTAATATTATTGTGGTGCTAAAATCACATTGGTTACTCCAGAGTTCTAGGCCTGTATACAATGCCTTATGTGTAGGTCATTCTAAGGTGTTCTATCCCTTATTTACAAAAGTTTTTTAAGAAAACCTTGGAAAATTTCGAATGGGTAGACTGAAAATCTCAACCTGAGATCGAACTTCACACCTCCCACCTTAAAACTTTGAGATCAGAACTCCTCGGAAATTGATGGGACAAGAAGACCGGACTTTAGTATATATATAGACATACTATATATTTTTTATCAAAACTACATTAAAATTCAGAGGTATAAAATTGGTTAAGCTTGTATTACCTTTGGTAGGATTTTTATTGATGCGCTTTAACAGGTCTTTAACTACAATTTTTATTAATGTTGTGGTACATTTTGCATCCATTAAACTTTTAATAAAAAATTTAAAAAAGAAGCTAATTTATATTATGGTACTTCTAATAAAATGATCAGAAATAATTGCAAAATATATCATATGTTTGCTTAATATTGCTCGGTTATATTTAGTCCATACCAAAAACAAAACTTAATTCCCTCATTTAATATGACTCAATAGTGAAAGATCTCACAGGTCTAAATCTAAAATTTTGATTTGATAATTATGACATATTGATGGTTTTTGCTCGGCTGAAACCAAAACTAGATTTTACTCTATCACATACATATATTTATCAATACAAGGTGCGCTATTTTTTTCATGACTCTTCTACCAATATAATTATACGGTTACTTTTATAGTATGATTCCATGATTAATTACAATTAATCATGGAATCATACTAGAAACTACCGAAAGAGAAGGTATTGTGTCAGTAGACACCCTGTATTTGCAAAAGCTACGTGTAACAGAGGAAAATTGGCTTCATTTTCGGCTTCAGCACATCAGAAATATAGGTATCAACTAAAATAAATAAATTAAATTTTGCCAACATTATATTTGTAGATCTGTGTTAACAACCTCAGTTTCTTTCATTCAAAAAAAACATCCACTTTTTAAATACACTTTAAAAATAAATATATTAACTAATATACATATATATATTGCATTTTGATTAGATATTAACTTAAACAATTAAGAATGTAATTAAAACACTAATCGTTTAAAATTCATTATGCTCTTAAAAAGGTGTAAACTTTCTAAATTGGAGGAAAAAAAAGAAAGGAAGAAGTACTAAAAATTTGTTAGGTACACTACCTTTCCATAATGACCGCACACTTTCGATTTCAGACACTTTTTAAAGTATTTCAAAAAATGTTAAACAAATCATTTTGAAACTTCAGGGATGTGAAAGGAGGACCAGTAAAAATAATTAAAGTAAAATGAAAGTATTTGGCTTAACCCTGTAATAATTAATGCTTGAAATACGATATGGCAGTAGCATGTGATTATAGGACTCTTTCTCATTAACTTATTAAGTTTATATGTCTCTAACGCATATAATCAGGGAGATAAAGGTTTCTTTAAAAAATTGCAAAAAAAATTTCTTTTTTTTTTTTTTTTTTTTTTTAGCAATAACACGCAAAATATGAAAAGACTGTGCAAAGTTATTTTCAGGAAACTGGACATACAATAATAAACACTGTATACTGCAATCAGAATGAAATAAATATTAAATATCTAATGAAATATGAGTATTTTTACTAAATTTCTAACTGCGCATGCGTAAATATTCAGTGAAATTTCATTTTCAAAATTTAACAGTAAAATTTTTTGAGCTACTAAAAACCCCAAACAAAGATCGTGTAAACTGAAAAAGTTCTATGTCATACAGAGCTGCCAACCAAATCCGGCAAATTGTTAGTACCCACCCCCCCCCCCTTCCCCTACACCACTTAATTTTTAGAGTAATTCTCTTCAAATACATTTACGATGAATGAAGAAAACAAATTCTCTAAAAATTAAGTGGTGTAGAAAAAGAGGCGGTAGTAACAATTTGCCGGATTAGGTTGGCAGCTCTGGTCATAGAATAAACTGAATTTCAGCTGTTCCCCAACAAAGAAATTGTTAAGAGGGTTTTCCCAATATTTATTTACAATCACAGAAAATTGCATTACCGTTCATCGAATTAAAATAAATATGTGAGCAAAACTCCTTATACTTTAGCGTTTCTTCGAAAGAAACTGAAGACCGGTTCATTCTTTGGCGAAGAACTTTTTCAGTTTACACAATACTTGTTTGGGTTTTTATATAAGTAGTTTAATGCATTTGGCTACTAAATTATACAAATGAAATTTAGCTAAAACTTAGTCATGCGCAGTTAAAAATTATTTAGTAAAAATGCTCACATTTCATTAGATATTTAATATTTTTTTCATTCTGATTGCAGTATGTTGTATCTAGGGTTTCCCGAATATAGCTTTGTACTGGATTTAATACCTTGCATGTTATAGCAAAAAAAAAAAAAAAAAAAAAAGAAAGAAAGAAAGAAAAAGAAAAAAAAAAAGAAAGAAAAAAAAAATGTTCGGCAATTTTTTAAAGAAATCTTTATATCTCCCTGATTACATGCGGTTGAGACTTAAAAAATTATGCAGAAAATGAGAATGAGCCCCATAATCATATGCTACAGCCAGAATGTATTCCGAGCATTATTTTATACTGGGTGATGCCAAATGCTCTCATTTTTTAATTTTTTACTGGTCCCATTTTCACTTTTGGCACAAACAAATAACTGAACTACATGAGGTATAACATGTTTTTTACACTCCTGAAGTTTCAAGATGATTTGTTAAGTACTTTTTGAGTTATTTTAAAACGCATCTGAAATCGAAAGTGTCCGGTCATTTATGGAAAGGTAGTGTATTAAATGAATTTGAATTTTTAAATACTCACATTGATTTTTATATTAGCTAAAGAAAAGAAATTACTACTTCATTTCCATATAAAGGTCTCTCTTAAAAACTAGGCATACAATTTTGGTAGTTTATTTAAAAAGTAAATTTGTGCAACGTATTAATGAAATGCGTAACTTGTCACTTAAACCAAGACTAACAAATTTGATGCAAATTTTATTTCAAACTGTAACAAATTTTGAACATTTTTCAATATTCTGTTTTTAATAAAATTGGTTTTTAAAAGTTATTTTATTTGAAAATAAAAATTCTCATTTCAGATCAGATTTCTAATACGTTATCGTAGAACTATAGGAACGTATTAAAAGTTTGATACCTAAATAGTTTTAATTTTTATAATTAATTCAGTACAATGTGTAGAATAATTTCCTTAGTTATTGTAGTTTCTGGGATATAAATATTTTTAAATAGACGGCAAGTGGAGAGAAAATGTTCGCATGTATTAAATAGTATGAAAAGAAATATAGAGCTTTTAATATTTTTAAATATTAATTTAGGGTTCAGTGCAGATGAAACTCGGGTACTCTTTTGGTTTTCGTCACTAGTTCCATAAATTCAAATCTTTAAAATATATAACTTTTCGTTAAAAGAAACCATTAAATTATTTTGAATTAAAAAAATTTGGACTTTTTTTTTTTTTTTTTTACAAAAACAAATTTTAAAACATTTTTTTTTCTACAAAATAGGATCTAAAGAAGAAACAAATTCTACGTTTTTATACATGAAATCAGCATCCCGGTAATTTATTAGAATCATTGCAAAAAGCTCACTAAGAAGAAAAACATCTTTGCTGCAAAGAAAACATACAATTAAAAATAATTAAAAAATAAAACATACTGAATTAGATTAAAATTAAACTTTATTTTACTAACATAACACTGACCGTATCTTTTTTTTTTTCTAAATGACATTAACAAAAGATAAATGGTGAAAAACTCTTTAACAGGATAAATATTTGGTATTTGTAAATGTCTCTAATGAGGGTATTTTACGGCATTTTCTATTTTCATATTTCTTAGACAACTTGTTTCATTTCTTATATCAGGATCAATTTCCATTATAACTAGAAAAAAGAAAAATTATGCAAAATTACTATTGTAGGAAAACACTTCAACTATAAATTTTTAAAACAAAATCTACATCCTATGACATTTTAAGCAAATAATGAAAAGAAAGGATTGTAATTACATGGCACTAAAAAGAAAATTAAGTATACATAAGCGAATTTTAAAGTGTATCTTAAATATTATTACTTACAGACTTTGAATAAACACCATAAAATGCAATAAACTCGCAACAATTGTTTCGGGTCGAAAAAACACACGACCCTTCATCAGACGAACAAATTAAGCACGAGTGCTGTTGTTAAAGCGGCAAAGGTGCGTTACCGCTTTGACTGCAGCACTCGTGCTTACTTTGTTCGCCTGATGAAGGGTCCTGTGTTTTTTCGACCCGAAACAATTCTTGCGAGTTTATTGCATTTTATGGTGTTTATTCAAAGTTTGTAAGTAATGTTTTTTACAACGCCAGTTTTGTGGTGCTTTTTTATTAAATGTATCTTAAATACTCCATCTAAATAGAATCTAATGAAAAATCATCTAAAGAAAATAAAAAGAGATAAACATGGTATTTTAAATCATTAATACAGGAAAAAAATCACTTATATAATGAAATCATAAGATATTTAAGCACCATTTTATGAACGCCATTGTAACAGGAATATTTTTGAAGTGTTTTATATTAAAAACAAGTATGAGTTGGATTGTATTTGGGAATAAGGCCGATTGACTGCTGTAGGTTCTAGGCCTACTTTGAAATGTCTTTATCCCCAAGAAAAGATCCCCCCCCCTTCCTATATGAAATTTTAAAGTTTGCCCCTGAGTTCACCCCCCCCCCCCCTTTTTCTTTTTTCTTTTATCAAATGCCTTAAAGTTTTCAGAAATTCCGAGACATTCCCAAAGTACAAGGAGTAGAGTGGGACTTTGATAACTATATATAACGACATTTTCAAAAAATATTGAAAATAATTTAGACATTTTTAAGTAAGCCTCAATTTATTACCGAAAATCCCAACGTGGGTTGACTTTTAAGGGGTATTAGCCCATATTTACAGGAATTTCAGAGAAAACCTTGGAAAACACCGAACGACTAGGACAGCATGCGCGACTACGTATCGAATTCATCACTTCCCGTTTACCAGCTTCAAGAACAGATACTCCTGTCCCCAAGACCCACTTTTGTCTATTGGATCATTATAGTAATATGAAGTAAGCAGCAAATGCAGCAAATTCTTTTTTGCACAATTCGATTAGGAAATATTTCCAGTTTATTAAATATATTTAAAAATTATTTTCTAAGTATTATTTGGTCTTTAATAATTACATAAACTAATATAAATGCAAATTACAGTAATTTTTTGTGGTCTTAAGCTACAGGTAAATTCTTTTAATTAATATCCTTCTTTATTTCCATTATTAATATTATGATAATTACTTAAATATTCTATCTCCAAAAATTTAAATATTTAATGAAAACACTTTCCGCTGGTGAAGCATTAACTCCACCCCTCTCCTCAAACCCCTCAAAAGAAAGAAAAGAGAATTAAAAGTTATAAATTAAATAAATAAATAAATAAAAATTGAATCACTTGATAAATAAGAATTCTCTAAAGATAAAATCTTTATTTTGTTTTTTAATTTATAAAATTTTCAATATGTAAACTATTGTTTATACAAGATGTAGGCGATTTATTTCAATTCTACTCAAATTCTTGCTTTTTGATTTCGAAAATTCAGATAATGTTTCAGTCTTCACGTAGAAGATATAACGGTAAACATTTTTAATGGCATAGAGAGTTGTATAAAGAACATGAAAAAACTTGAAGAATATTAAAATAAAAATTGAAAACAACCGGTAGCAGATTATAAAAGAATATCAGAGGTGAAAGTTTTCAGGGGCTATCTTTATTTCCAAATCCCCCCCCCCCCCACTTCTAAATTTTTCCTTACAATGCCTTCAGAATTCTACAAATATCATTTATTATGGGAATAAATAAACATTTTAAATAATAGCCACGTAATAATAACCTTAATCTATTCTTCCACGATTAATTCTGTACTGATAAGTATAAAGGATTTAAGTCCATATTCTTGATTTTTCAGGAGACGAAAAATAAAGTTAAACTAACTGAAAAAAAATCAGAAGAATCGATTAGGAAAAAGGGATTTCGTTGACTTATACTTTTTATACCATTCAATGATTGTCAACCTTCATTTAATAACGGGAAAAAATTGAATTAAATATTTTATACCATACATGAATGGTAAATTTCTGACTTGAACCTTTTTTTACCAATGGATTTTCTCAAAGACTAAATGACATAGACTTAAATCCTTTATACCAATCGATTGAGAATTTTTTTCTGAGTCTGACTATGTACTTAACTCAAAATCGACATTTTTGGACTTAAATCCTTTATACTTATCAGTACAGAATTTTGAATACAAATAGCAGTTTTTAGGGTTTTGTTATGTTAGGTAGTTTTTCACCCTTTGAATATGGAAATCAATTTATTGTCTCCTGAGAGAGTGAACTGCTCCTGAATCATCTTTAAACTGTACGACTCCATGAGTGGCCGTGCCATTCTACGCTCAGAGCTGATAAACGGCGATAAAGTGCTGAGTTCAATCCCAGGTCTAGCTCGTCGACCTAGCTGTTCGAAGTTTTCAGTAGTTTTCTCCGAGACTCATAAAATCTGGGCTGGGTCCCCTTAAAAAACACCCCCCCCCCCTCAGACGGCACACTACCCCAGACCTAGGACCCTCGAGTCCTAGGCCTGGGGACTCGGCCATAGTTCCAAGCACTCTCTTAACTTTATAATACTCCGAATTAAAAACTGTCCAGTTATTAAAATCTTCCCCTTACAAAGAAGGAAAAGCAAAAACATGTTTAACAAAAATTATTTCTGTCAATGCAAAAACTTGTCTGAAAGTTTTTTGACAATGCGTTATTAAGCAGAATCTATTAGCTATATTTCAGTGAAACTGTACTTTTAAATTGCAGTTGCTCCACAATCGTCTGCGTCCGCCTCCCTTCATAAACATGTAACCGCAGTCTTGGCATGCTTATGCTTATGGTATATTCATCCAGGATAATTCAAAAATACAGTTGGATTTTGTACTTAAAAGTAACGTTTTATGTGGATCGGTTATTTTGAGATATAAATTAGTCCGCAACATATAACAGCCTGGATAAAATTTCGTATTAATTTAAACATTTCCTCACTCAATTTGATATACATTCTGTACTTTGAATCCTTAAATATCAAACTGTATTCTGAAAAATATTAACTTGTCAGAAAATTTAATTTGTCCCCCAACCCACCCCTCTATTACCATTGCTCGGCAACAGCAACAATAATTTTCTTTTTCTTACATTGTGGTTTTTTAACTTGTGCATATATATATATAGGTATACATATATACGCGCAAGCAGATTTTCAAAACTTTCAGAAAGCAAAATTAATAACATTGGACAAACCGTCCTCCCCTCCCTTAAAAAAAAAAAAAAAAAAGAAACATTAATTAAAAAAATTATTGGATAAAACTCCCATCTACAAAATCTTTATTTTGTATTTCGATTTTTAAATTTACTTATTTTTTTATTATTTAAACAATTAATTATATAATGTGGAAATGACTTACTTTTTCCTCAATTCCTACTATTTTGATTTAAGGTAATCTAGATTATTTTTCAGTCTATGCCAGCAAATGCCAGCAAACACTTTTAATGACAGGAAGAGGCTGTAAAACGAATATATAAGAAAACATATAGAAATTTCAGACGATATTAAACTGAAAACTAGTATGATGTGGCCACCACATGACTTTCTTCTATATAATTTTACACAAAACTTATTCAATAAAAATTACTTATTAAATTACCAAATTCTTTTCAATTATAAATGCAGAAGATTTTTATCTCATAGAAATTAGTATTTCATACTAAATGCCGAAAGATGTTTGTTTTTTTCCAAATCAAAAGAAATGACTTTTTTCCAAGTTTTTTTTCGTAAAAAGTAAAAAAAAAAAAAAAAAAGGGAAAAAATGGATAACTTTGTTTTAAATTAGCACAAATCTATAGTTCAACCATTAGTTTTAAAGGTATTGACGAGATCTTTCGAAAGATACCCATATTGAAAATATACTTCACCTGGGGGGTACTCTTAACCCCCATTGGAGAGCGATGCCCCCACATGCAAAATTTCCCCCCCTAGTTAACTACTACTATTATCAATAATTCATATTAATTTTAAAATAACTCTCATTATGTACATTTATACGAAAATTTTCGCGAATCAAATGCTTTCTCTATATTACATATAGAAGAAAGTAAAAATAACCGCTAATATAACTAACATAAACAGTCATTGTTTTTGTTGATTATTAAAATAGGATAAAAGATTATATAAAATTTAACTTACCTAATTATGAATTCCAAATGAAAACACAAATTGCTTTAAGTTCTTCAATACAGTCAACAACAACAAACTCTTAATGAGTAGATACGAAGATAAACATCCCGCAGAAACAATCTAATTTTCCCTAACGTTCCCTTTTTTCTCCCTTTTTACGTAATAGTACACTGCAATGAAACAAACTATTCAGTATATTTCTGCCTTCAAAACTTCTAGTTAAATAAATCTATATGTATAAATAGGTATTTATTTTAATATAAAAATAATTTTAAGGTTATGTATATATATATAGTTTTTTTATTTAATGTACCTATCAAAATCCCTACAGGGAAAACGTTGTTTAGAAAAGGGAAATATCTGTAAATTAAGAACTGACAAGTAAACCTTCTCTCCTTTGATACCGGTTTTCCGGAAACCTATATATTTTCTGAAAGCTTATGCCACAAGTAGAAAAACTGTGAAATCTTAGGGGCAGAGGGATAAGCGTTTAGGAGTTATAGGACATAAAATGTTGGAAAGATGACACCAAAAGTCGCTAAAATGTCCGTTTCACGTATTTATATGAACTAATAATATGGTAAGAAGGTGGAGGTATCATTATAAAGGTAGAAACAACTCGTTGAAAAGAAACAGTATACTTTGGGAAACTTGCTACTGACTTCAAACGAAGTCCATTACAAGAGACAATCAATGTACAATTCACCAAATAAACAGTGAGACAGGCAGAAAGACACTTCACAATGGGCACGTTTTACAAAAGCGATAGCCGCACATTTGCAAACTCATCATTTGTCAATGAATTGAAGCAGTAATCCATTGGCGCAATCCACATTCCAGGTTTGTCGTCCAAGTATCCGCTTTTATAAAAAGCATACTTAATCAAGTTCTTGAAACAAGGAGCATTGAACTGATATAGGGAAAAAAGACTGCAAGGCCAGAAAACTATCGCGGTGCCAGATGTGCTCATGTGCTTCGATAATAATTGTTTCCATTATGTAAAGAACAAAAGATTTCTAGTGTCTGAAAAAATGAATATCCAGAGGCTAAATCTTTCCTGTACATCCTTCAGGTACCAATTCTTTTTGTAGGACTTTAACATCAAGTACTTCGGAAGCAGACAATGCATGATCTTTGTTAGAACACCATGAATTCACTAAAAGCAGAATTTTCTTCCTGTTATTAACCATACTTGACCAAAATATGTTATGACAGAAGTGGAGACTGTGACTGTTGCGACGAGCATTGCTGTTCCTTATAGATACCATCATCTTCGAAGTCCATATCCTCGTCCGTTCTTCTCCATCGCCTCTAGCAAATCCTAATATCCGGATCCCTTCCAGAATCTCCATATCATTTTCCAAGAGAATAATTATGTGTTTTATCATCTCCGATTCCTGGATGTTCGGAGACCGATTACTTGTTCCGAATCGGGAGACCAAGGCCACCACAACGACTATAGTATCCATATAATAAGAAGCAATATAAGAAGAAGACATACAATAAGTTAGTACTTGACAGCAATATACGGGAACATACAAGGAATAGAGACGTTTTTATGGGAATATGTCCATCTATACACATTTTACTGATACTTTGTGGGTCCTGTATTTCCTAAACGCTTGTCCCTCTGCCCCTAATATTTCACAGTTTTTATACTTGTGACATAAGCTTTCAGAAAATATATGGGTTTCCGGAAAACCGGTATCAAAGGAGAGAAGGTTTACTTGTGAGTTTCTTGATTCAATGCTTTTAACAGAGAACTCATGTAAATTTACGGAGAGTCTCAATACTTTTTCTGTACTTTTACAGAAATTTTTAACAGCAAACTGAGTTTCTTGATTCATTGCTCTTAACAGTGAACTCATGTACATTTACGGAGAGACTCAATACTTTTTCTGTACTTTTACAGAAATTTTTAACAGTGTATTGTTTTAGGGTCAAATTTTCGAACGTGAGTTTTTGATATATTTACACGTTTTAAGAATCCGAAAATCATGTTTTTAGCGGTTGGTCGGTGTGTGTGTGTCTGTGTGTCTCTGTCTGTGCGTGTGTTTGTTATCAGTATATCTCAAAAACAAATAGTAGCAGAAATTCCATACTCGGCATTCTAAATATGTGTCATATAGGGATGCTACACTAAGTTTTTCGTTGAGAGGAAACAAATGGTTCGCGTACAGGGACATTCAAGAGTATTCAAATGCATTACGTCTGTGGGGGAAATTGCAGGTAAGTAGAGTTTAACATCTATAGACTGCACTTAACGAAATGAAATGAAAATTTTTTTTCTATGCATAAACACGTGCCTCATGTAGAATATGGCAGGGAAATCATTCACTGTTCATTTACAGGGCTACAAAAAAGAACTAGATTAGTGTGACATTAGCAGAAAATTGGTGGAAGTGCATTTCAGGTTGTGCCGTATATTATTACTATAGGATTGTACTTAAGTGCACTGTGTGGTTTGCACATATTCTTCAGAAGATATACAGGGTTGCAAATATTTAAGAAATAACATTATTTTTTACTTTCTCTTATCCCAGTGGCGTATAGTGAATGACGTTTTGGTTATGCTCAGTACGGGTGGTTAGAAACAGCTCGTTTCACGAAAAACTCATTCTTCTGATTGACTGTTGAAATGTCGTCACACCTACGTTGTTTCTCAAAATAAGCGACTTAACCAATAAGATGATTGAATATCTTTTTTATTGTACTGTTTCTAACTACACGAGTGGAGCATACCCAGACCGTTATTCACGACGCGCCACTGTCTTACCCATAAGGTAGAGAAAGTATTGTTTTAGGGTCAAATGTTCAAAAGTGAGTTTCTTGTTATATTTACATGTTTTGAGGTCCACCGAATCCGAAAATCATGTTTTTAGCGGTTGGTCAGTGTGTCTGTCTTTGTGTCTATCTGTTATCAGCATATCTCAAGAACAAATGGTAGCAGAAAGTCCAAACTTGGTATTATAAATGTGTATGATATAGGGATGCTACACTAAGCTTTTCGTTGAAATGAAGCAAATAGTTCGTGTACAGGGACACTCAAAAGTATTCAAATACATTACGTCTATGGGGGAAATTGCAGGTAAGTAGAGTTTAACATCTATAGACTGCACTAAACAAAATGAAACGAACATATATTTTTTGTAATAGAGATAGTCAACTGGGAAAAACATTTTTTGTATGTAGGAGTCTCGCCTCCCCCCTGGGGGGAAGTCCCCCCTCTCGAGGAGAGTAAACTTTCATGATGGGTATCTTTCAAAAGAGCTCGCCAATACCTTTAAAACGAATGGTTGAACCACCGATCTGCGATAATTTAAAATAAAGTTATCGATTTTTTTCACTAATTTTTTTTTTTTTTTTTTTTTTTTTTTTTATGTAATATTGAGAATAAATTCAACATTTTTTTGGATATTTAGTGTTATACTTCTTCTCTAAAATGGAAATCGTCTGCATTATCATAAAAGATAATTTGTTTAAATAATAATTTTAATAAATTATTTTTAAAAAACAGAATTATTTTTTAATAACCGAATTAAATTCTATATAAATATAGGTGCATTAATGAAATGGGGGATTGAGGGGGGCATTCGCCCCCCTCACACAGAACTAATTATCATATAAAACTTTTCCGAAGCCTAATTTCAATTGTTTAGCATAGGTTTACATAACATCGTTATCTTACCTCTTAATCTCCAATCTGTATTTATAGTATTAAATTTGAGGGGAAGAGAAAGTCGTGTGAGTGACACACCAGATTATTTAATATTGCTTTTGATCGTTTCTTAATTTTAAACTGAAGTCACCTGGCTGATTTGACCCCACTTTTTTCTCTCGAAAATTCGGTCGCCTTAGGGTTGGGGCAAAAAACACTTTTCCAAGCATAATTCTGTTCCAAATTATCTAAGAAATGCAATTTTTTGGTATGTGGATGTGATATATGAACCCAAAGCTCACTATAAAGGGATTTTGCAAAATATCCCCCTTCCCCCATCAGGGATCAGGGGTAAAAAACACTTTTCCAATTGGAACTCTCTTCTAAATTATCTTAGAAAGGCGATCGTTGGTTATGTGTAACTAACACACATTATATGAAGACAAGCAGGGTTTGCCCGCTTCGCTGATCATTATATTGAAATGAATTCTCAAAATACCATATCATTAGTAATAATAAAAAAACTCAAAAAAAAAAAAAAAAATCAGTGAAATCAGTGAAAATTTAAGTTAAAGTTCCCGCTACCTTCGGTTGCAGTTTTTCCGCTTGCCACACGTCGAGTCTGGAGCCCCAATACTTTTGGCAACGCCTTACCTACTTTTTGCTCCCCCACCCTCGCGAGTAAATTTGAAAGTTTTGCCAAATCCCATCAAAGTACATATTAGGTACGCTTAATCAACACCCACACACCAAAAATTGTCATTCTAAGGTAATTTGGAGCAGATTTAAGCTTTAAATCGTGTTTTTTGACCCTGTCGACCCAAAGAGGGGGGGGGGGGGGTGTATAATCTCGCAAAATCCTTTATAGTGCATGTTGCATACACATACCGAAACGACACATAAAAAAAAATCGAGATCCTCAGATTATTTGAAGAAGAGTTTTGTTTTAAAATGTGTTTTTTACAGCCTCCCGCTTTTAAAGGAAGGGAGGGAAAGGGAATTTCGCAAAATGTCTTTATACTATCAGTTAGATACATATAATCGACCCACACATCAAAAACCTCCTTCCTAAGATAATGCATGGATTCATGTTTTTTTGCCACCTCACCCCAGGCGGTGGTAGGAGGAATTTCCCAAAATCCCTTTGTAGTGTGTGTTGAGTTTGCATAAGCAGCCATCAGAAAATTCCATTCCAAGATATTATGGAACAGAGTTACGCATGGAAACATGTATTTTGCCTCCCCCCCAACCCCTAAGGGTGGAATAGGACGGAATTTCAAAAAGTTCCTTGTAGTGGGTGCGTTGAGTACGTATAACCAAAAGACATATCAAAAATCGCTTTCCTGGGATAATTTGAAGCAGAGTTATTCTTTAAAACGTGTTTTTGCTCCCCCACCAGGGAAAATTTGCAATTTGTTTTTGCAAAATCTTTTGGAAACGCACATATAAAATCGTCTTTTTAAGATAGTTCAGAGCAGAGTTACGCATGGAAACAAGTTTTTTGCTCCCCCCCCCCAAGGGGGATAAGGTGGGATTTCAAAAAATCCCTTTGTAGTGCGTGTCTTGAGTACGAATAACCAATCGATATATGAAAAAATCGCGAACCTGAGATACGTAATTTGGAACAGAGTTACTCTTAAAAGCGTGTTTTTGTCTCCTCCTCGCCCTTAAAAGGGGGAGGAGAAATTTCGTAAAATCCCTTTTTATAGTGCATGTTAGGAACGCATAAACAACCCACACATAAAAATTAATCTTAGTGAAATAATTTGAAGCATAGTTATACTTGGAAACGTGTTTACTGCCCTCCCACCCCGAAGGGGAGAAAGGGGGAAATTTCGCAAAATCCCGTTACAATGGGTGTTGGATACACGTAAATAAACCACACACGACAATTTTTGATCTCAGCTGCTATAGATTTCCCCGGAAGAATTTATTGCTAAAAGGGGGCTCGAATTTGATCCTCCAAACTCCCCTGAAATCGAAAATCGAAAAAACGAAAAATGCGTTTTTGGAAATATCCTCAAGAAGACGCTTGGCGGTTTTTTATATCTTTATGCTATTATTATTAGAGTTTTACACGAATATCCGTATTTTGCTAAATTTGCTTCCGAAAATCGTTTTTACCCGTTCCTCCCCCTTAAAGAATCCATCGCAAAATTTCATTTTTTTTTGTACTCATTTGTAGCCTCCCCATCTGCAATTTCTTCACCATGAAGTAATTTGGAGCCGAGTTATGCTTAAAAGGGTTTTTCTCCTTTTGCTCCCTAGGGGAGGGATAGGATTTCGCAAAATCCTGTCTTAGTGGGGGTCACTGATTTAAAACCAACCTGCTCACCAAAATTTATGACTGTATCTCCCATAGAAACGCCATGGATGTGTTGAATCAGTGAATCAATGAGTTCCTTCTTTTATGTATATAGATTTTGTGAATTTCCACCTTCCCACTCTGTCGGAGGAACACGTATCCAAGCGTAACTTTACCTCAGGAAGATAATTTTTTGGAGCATGGGTGCGCTTATGTGTACCCAACACCAACCAACACTTCACCAACACGCACTATAAATGGATTTTGCGAAATGCCCTCTTTCACTCTTTTGGGGTCAGGGGGAAAGCACATTTCCAAGTGTATCTCTGTTTCAAGTTATATCAGGAAATCAAATTTTTGTTTTGTGGGTTGGTTATATTTACCCGACACACACACTGCGAAAAGATTTTGCAAAATTTTTATTTTTTCCGCTTTAGGACGGGGGGGGGGGGAGGAGCAGAAACATTTTTCCAAGCATAAGGATGCTCCAAATTATTCCATTAAAGTGATTTTTTTTTTCGGGTTAGTTATGTGTACCCAATATACATTATAAAAGGATTTTGCGATTTGTTTTTGGCACCGAAGAAAGAGGGGGGGGGTCTAAAAACAAGTTTTCGAGAATAACTCTGTTAAAAAATTACTTCAGGAGGACAATTTTTAGTGTGTTTGTTAGTTGCACTTAGGGAGGCATACTATTGTAACAATAGCAGCTATCGTAGATCACAAGTCGGATCGTACACCCCGCAGCAAAAGTATCCGAGCACTAGCAATAATCCGTGTCTGAAATAAGAACATGATTCCACAAGGATTTATTTAACAAAGCAGTATTAAGTGTACTTTTTTAAGACGGAGATTATTGCTAGTGCTCGGATACTTTTGCTGCGGAGTGTACGATCCGACTTGTGATCTACGGTAGCTGCGATTGTTACAATAGTATGCTTCCCTATTTTCGTTTCCACAAAATTAAATTGGATAGGTAGAGGAGGATATGCTCAGCGCGCTTGGATATGGCACTACTGCACGCAGTGCGTATTAGATTAGAACCCGACATAGTGCAAACGGGAATGACGCTGCTGAAGTCATTGGGGATACAACCAAAGTTTGTGTGTAAATATAGGGCTGCCACAAGCGACTTTTTTTATATTCTTTTTGTACAATTATTTCCAAAAAATAAAATTTATAATATATTTTTGCAAGTAAATCTGTAATTTTTATTTATTATAAGTTATTAAGGAAGTAGTATTGCAATGATAATAAAAAAAAAAAAGTCGCCAGTGGCAGCCTTGTAAATGGATTTGTTATTGAACATCTGGTCATGTAAACAGCTGCCGCAAGCTCGCAAGCAGCGGATTCCCGGACTCAGCATGTTTCGGGCAGGAAATCTGCTACTGAAGGCAACGGGAACGCAAATCGAGGTTTAGACTCTTTTCTGTTTTCGTCTGTTTTTGCATTGTTTTTTAATTCTTCAGACAAGGTCGTCGTTTTTCTCATGGAAACGAGAACATAATTTGTCCTAAACAGAGATGCAAGGCTTTCAAAACACCCGGTTTTTTCCCGAAAAAAAAAACCGTTTTTTTTCCTGGGAATTTAAGACAAAATTGGGAATTTTGAAATTTCCCCAAAACTGGGAATTTTGAAATTTCCCCAAAACTGGGAATTTAGAAATTATGAATATTTTTATAACTTTTGTTAATTATTTAGCCTCCGATCTTTAAATTAACTTCAACTTTAATTCCTGCATAGATTTCTTTTTCGTTTCCCTTTCCCACTAATTCGAGCATCTTCGATGTTTATTCCGAAAACGAAGAAAATAATTAATTATAATTAATGCGGTGCTAATACTAACAGTAAGTTTCTGTCATTATTCATTAATATTATTTTGTTATGTTCTTGAGATATCCTTTCCATTCTTAATGAGAATCAATAACATTTAATTTTTTTTATTCATAATGCGTTTATGAATATACTATGAAACAATTAGAGAATAGGACTTAAGATTTTAGGAAACAAACCCAACTAAATTTATATTTCATTAAACTCAAATGAAGTATTTAAGAAATTAGTTTGTTACCTGATAATTTTTAAATTGTTTTTCTTCTTCTTCTTTTTTCAATTACAAATAATAATAATAAGAAGAAGAATTCTTAAATTTAATCTGTTTTAGGCAAAAATATAAGTAATTCGAAAATTTTCCCCACTTGTGTTAGAAATGCAGAACCTTTTTTTTTTTTTTTTTTTTTTTTAAATGTGTATAAATTTTCATCAGTTTGAAAACAGTATGTGTATAAATTTTCATCAAAAATTTTTCATCGTAGGAAATTTAACATCAATTTTTTACAAACTCTAATTAGAAATATTTATGAAAATAACTTGTAAAAGAAACTATACCACTGCAGTAATTGCATAAGATGTCATCCCTTCTTTTTAAAAACAACTTCATTATTTTAAATAATTCTTTAAAAATAGAAATTTTAAAGAAGTTTTCAGACTTTAATTATTCTCAAACAGTTACAGGATTATGTACATTGGTTTCCTTAATTCTTCAGCTAGTATAAAATGGAAAACGTATCCAACATTGTACCGATACATTTATCTTAAGTGCTAATTTAATAAAGAAAGCTTAAGTGTCTTTTCAAATTATGATTTGGCTGCAGTTCTGATAAATTGAAAATAAAATGATAAATTAAAATAATGTTTATAAGCTTATCAGTCCTTAAAATTGCCATTTATATTAAGTAAACAACTTATTATTTGCTTTAGAGATTTCTAATTTGTTTTTTCCCCGCAAAATTCCCAAAGTTCCCAGTTTTTTCCCCCCAAACTCCCGGGTTTTTTCACTTGGTTTTAAATTCCCGGGTTTTTTGCATCTCTAGTCCTTGATAGTGCAACAGAACCGCGGCAAAATATCCCTCCCTGCATAATTAATTGAATTTACAAACCAATCAATGAAGTGATATATATATATAATTTTTTTTTTGTAATCATTGATTTAAATCAAAATTTAAATTTTATATTTTTTTGGCAATGTGTAATAGTTTCATATTTCTTTCTTACCTTAGATCATAATAATAAAACTTGAACCTACTTCTTATTTACATCAAATATTTGAATGCTAAACATTTGCTTTAAATTTCAACATTCCAACTTAAAAATATTTAACAAAAATTAGCTTGATAATAAATCCATAAAATATTACTTAAAATTGTTTACAATATATCGTTAAAATACAAAAATGCATAATTGAGGGAAATAATTAAAAAAAATTTGCTGGAAAATTTTCTAAAATTAAAATTTTATTGTTATTATTATTTTTTAAATAATTTTCGAAAAAGAATTATATAATTAATATTATTGTGTCTCATTGCATATGTACCCAACTATGCAGAATAGAAAAAAATAGATATGCATTTATCTTTTTTTATTCATAGTTAAATTGCATTTTTGATTAATGAATTAAATTTTTCTTTAACTAATTTAATTCTAATACTTTAGAGCTAATTTTAAACTAAGCCTACAGATGGCAGCACTGATTTTGATCCAATAGAGGGATCGGAGTCGTCCAGCCTCTTCTTTCGACCGGTCGTGGATCAAATGTCTCAGGGCCCAATTGGATCGGTCGAAGTGTTCCAGAGGCTGGACTCGCCCAAAAGCTCTCTAATCGACAGTACTGAACGATTTGACAATTGGGTCAATTCCGGGTACGTACGTTGCGATAAGTCGGCGAATTGTGACGTCACTGAAATCTGTTATCACATCGCATGCTATAGTCGCATGCGACCAAAAGAGCTATTCTTGGACCACCATTTTCGCAAGTTCGACAAGCCAGAGTGCGATATTTAGCATGCGATAGAGTTGTTACGGCTCCTCCCAACTGTCAATCATTTTCAGCGATTACGATAGCAGATATTCCGATATAACCAATGGAAAAGTTTCATCAAAATGATGTTGTTTAGTAAACAGTAGCAGTTTGACAGTAATGGCTGACAACGATGCAAAGTATGTTGAAATGACATCAATGCAAAGATATCACGTACCAATTATATTTTAGAGAATCTTCGTCATTTTTCTTATATTTCGAATTATACTGAAAGTATTTGTATCACCATATTTTGTATCCTGCGATGTTTTTTTATTCTAATTGTGCCATTGATTATTTATAAGGACTGCATGTCTAAGTTTTTTTTCAACGAACTATTTTTGATGTAGAAGAGCTAGTGTCATTTCTACAAAATTTTCCAGAAAATTGAATAGATAGTTTCTGAAATCATTGTTTTGAAAGAAATGCTTTATACCAAGCACTGTGATAAATATTGATCTTTGAGGAAAGGCAAAAAGCTAGTGGGACAGTCTTGTGTACAGTGCTTTTTTTTATATTAGGCAATGCATTAGATTGTCCTTCTATGCAAATATTGCTTACAAAAAACAAACGAAAGTCTAATTTTGTAAGTTTAAATTAAATTTTTTTTGCTTTTAATCAATTACCATTAGTAAAATTATGATTGTATGTCTAATATATACCTCATTTTAATAGTTAAATATTAGCTTACACTTATATTCACTTACCAGTATTAACATTTTTAATATAAATCTACAAAACGTTTTGAATATGTTTATTATATTGTGTAATAAGTGAATTCATCTTTTTTCACTTCCTTAAAAATTAGTGTAATAAAACTGATATACGTTTTACTAAATCCTGATAATATACTATGGCATCATGCATATATGTTGCTATACCGTAAACATTGCTGGAAATTGTATGTTATACTTCTTTCCCAGAATTGTACATAATAATTCGAATGCATTAATGGTTCATCACATTAAATACGAACTTGGAAAAAAATAAAATCATATTATAATTTTTACTTATGTTTATTTACTGATTCAGATTTCTTTTAAATATCTTGTAACTAGTGCAGAATGTCAAGTCGCTTTACTCATAACAGGGTTCATACTCCTCAGGGAAAACCTGGAAAACAGGGAATACTCACGGAATTTGGAATTTGTTGAAAAAAATCAGGAAAATAAAAATTTTCATTGAAAGTCAGGGAAAATCAGTTACAAAATCTGAAAAAACAAATGTTTTTTTTTTTCTCTTGAGTTATGTTTTTCTTGTTTAGCTTCGTATCAAAATTTAAATCATTAGGTATTATGAAAATACGCACGTAAATAATGATTTCTACCTGAATTTCTATCATGATCGGCAGTAATATGACATCATACAGTGAAAGTAGCTGTATTTTGTCCTGTCTAGAAGAGCGTTTCTTGTAATATGTTGCTAATATTTTCTTGAAAATTGTCTGGAAACTCAGGGAATTTTTTTTCCCATATTTGAGTATTAACCCTGCATAAGCATGACTTAGAATCCAAATACGCGGTGGTGTGGTCAGGGGAGGGAAATCAGAAAAACAACCAAAGTGCTTAAAGAAAATGATTTACTAATATTTTCGAATGATGAATTATTTATAACCTTTCTTAAAACAAAAAAATAATTGTGTAGGGTTCTTGTCTTTAGTATTTTTCTAATATTCACCTTTCATATTTTATACTTAACAATCAAAGTGTTCCTTTATTACCAAAATAACATTTCATTCAAACCCCAATTATATAGACATTTAGTATAAGTGATGAAAACAGTTTTGGGAGGAGGAAGAAATTTATAGTGGGATCCTTTTTATAAAATGAAATTTTGTGAACGTGCCCTTCTTAAGAATTTCAACTTTATAAAGACACAACTAAATGGCCTTAATAAAATAACCCCTGACATAACATAAATGAATTCTGTGTTTAATGTATAAATTGAACTTTTCGAGTAATATGTTATCATAAACCAACAATTTCATGCAGACATATAATTTTATGATGAATACATATGTAGTACAGGGTGATTCATAATTATCTCCAGAATTGAAAAAGTTATTCTATGTTATGAATATGAATAGTAATTGAATATCTGTAAAAAATGCATAAATGTTAAAATAATTTTCTAATTATATTTCCAAATACCAGAAGCAGGCCTCAACAAATTTAAAAGTATTTGGCCGCCACCTAAATTTTCTAGTAACAAAAATTAAGAAGTTCATTCTGACCATAAGTTTAAGAAAAAGCAATTTAGGATTTTGCCAATTTTAGATGCATTGAAACAGAAATTGGTAATTTTCCATGATGGATTAACTATTTTGAGTCTAAATTTTATCGAAGTTATTCCTTAATACATGCACCCTCTGTCGCTGGTGATGATTTTATTTTTTGCCTATGATAGTCAATTTTTTTTATATTATTTATAATAAAACTAGTAGGCTTTGCCCGCTTCGCTAGACACAATAGTGAAATGAGTTGCCAAAATCCTATATCATTATTAATTAACCTGAGTTAAAGTTCCCGCTGTGCTTGGTAGAGATTTTTCTCGCTTGCAACGTGAAGAGTCCGTGTTCTCACTGCCTTCGGCAGCAACTTACCCGATTCTTGCTCCCCCTTCCCCAGTGGGTAAGTTCGAAGTTTTGCGAAATCTATACACAGTACATAATGCGTACACCTAATCAACATCCACGCACCAAAGTTCACCAATCTAAGATAATTTAAGGTGAATTCAAATGGGAAAACTTGTTTTTACATGTATTTATAGCCCTCTCGTCACTAGGGGGGGTAAGGGGGGATTTCGTAAAATCCCGTTACAATAAGGGTCAGATATATATGAACAATTTATGTACCAAATTTCGTGACCGCAGATCCCATAGATTTCTCAGGACAAATTTAGCTCTGAAACGTGTCTCGAGTTTGCCCCCTCGTAAACCTCCCCCCCCCCAAAAAAAAAACGCAAACCCCAAAAAAGCAAAAATGTGTTTTTGGAAATATCCTAATGAAGTCGCATAGCATTTTTTCAATTTATTTGTTCCATTTTTGGCAGAGGTCTACTCAAAAATCAGGAATTTTCAATATTTCCCCCCTCCCTTCCCTTAAAAATCGAAAATTTCTAAATGCAGATAATGTATTATTTGTACTCATGTCTAGTCTCCCCAAGTGCAATTTCTTTATTGTGAAATAATTAGGAGCCGAGTTATGCTTATAAACGTGTTTTTGTCTTTTGCCTCCCCCACGGGGGAAAGGGGAGTAATTTCTGAAAAGTTGATAGATGTAATTTTAAGTTGAGTAAAGACCTAAATTCCTGCGGAGCGCTGTTAAATTGCGTCCAGCCATTTTCAAGTGATACCCGGACAAACGTGTTTTTGTCTTTTGCCCCCCAGGGGGAGAATTTCTGAAAAGTTGATAGATATAATTTTAAGTTGGGTAAAGACCTAAATTCCTGTGAAACGCCATTGACTTCTGTCCAGCCGTTCTTAAGTGATACCCGGACAAACGTGTTTTTGTCTTTTGCCTTTTTTTCTTAATTTTAAGTTAGTTAAAGATGTAAGTTTCTGCCAAGCACCGTTGAATTCCGTCCAGCCGTTCTCAAGTGATGCCGACAAAAAAAAAAAAAAAAAAAAAAACCGACATACAGACATGATGACACACACACACAGGCAAAATTTTCTGAAGTCATTTTCGGCTTTCATGGAGTGTGAAACGTGAAGATATTGCAAAATTTTTTGATTCTGACAAATTTACAGACAAAAGTCTGATTTTATTAATACACTCACCTTACACTCACTATATACACAAATTAAAAAAAATGTGTATTTAAGCACATTAGGTTCTATGCTATAGCTTTTTCATAAAAGCTGTGTCACTTTTCAGGTGATAGGGATATACTGACAAATTTAAGTATGACTTACAAAAAATATAGTGTATTAGTATCATTAGACTTTGAGATAAAGCTTTTTCAGAAACAAGGAAAATTGTAGTATAACAGCAATACCTCTTGGCAAATATACGCACAAATTTTAACAAGAGTAAGGGGGGGGGGAAGGATATAGTTGTGTACATTAAAATTTGAGATAAAGCTTTTCAGAAACAAAGAAAATTATAACATAACAGCAGCATCTATTGACCAATATTCACATAAATTTAAACAAGAGTAATGAAAAAATGGTGTGGTTCTGCACATTAGATTTTGAGATAAAGCTTTGTCAGAAACAAGGAAAATTACAGCATGGCAACACCACTTTTCAGACAACATCCATATGAATTTAAACACTGAGTAACAAAAATAAAGCAAGAGATACATTTTATTAATACTGTAATGTTCAATAGAAGTTGAGATATAGGCTCTACCTAAATAACAAATATTGGAGGATAGTACATGCAGAATGAGAATAGTATCGCCATGGTATTATTAGGTTTTGGGATGTGAGAAAACAATTGTAGATACTTTCGAAAGTGTAAAACAAATGTTCATTCACTTAACATACAAATTAAAAATGGTATAGTTGAGTACATTAGATTTTGGGATACAGCTTTATTTATAAGTAAGGAAAATTACAACATAACATCTCCACCTTTCAGACAGCATCTACACAAATTTAAACATTGAATAGCAAAAACAGAGCAAGTGATACATTTTGTTAATACTGTAATGTTCAACAGAAGATGAGGTACAGCCTCCACTTAAATGGTCAAGCATGCAGAATGGTAGTACCATAGTATTATGTTTTTGAGTGTAAGGAATCAATTGCAGATATTCTCGTATATGTGAAGTTATTTGGAGGAAGAGAAAGGAGGGGAAAAATTTTAAAAATAGAGGTAAAGCCTTGAAAATCGGTATTACTAAAAAAAAAAAAAATAAACTCATTTACCTCTATGAATATTCATATATACGGCGAACTTTATTAACGTGAATCTCAAGGGGATAAAAAATTTGTTTATATTATCAGTAGTTCCTGCTATGGGCATTGTGCCATTGCGGAAACAGTTCATATTAAAAGTAATTCATATTAACAGTGTTCTCGTTAACGAGGTTCAACTAAAATAAAAGAATAAATTTTAGAGAAACAGAGAAGCCAATACTTACACAGATACTTCTCTTTATTTCATTTATATAGAAAATAAGTTAAAATTACTTTCAATTACAATATAATTCAATTTGAACTTTATTTAATTTAAAGAGAAAAAATAATATTATTATTACCTGTACAGCAAGACACATCTATATCAGTGATGTCCACTCTTCATTTCCAAAGCACTGACTGCCAGGGAGAGGTGCCTCAATCAGGTGGCTTTTTAATAAACACCACCCAATATGAAACCACTCACCAGGCTTTTGTCTTTCTTATTCACAAATTTGAACGCTCTGAAGTGAGAACGTGACAACTGAGTATAGAGGATCATAAGGGTTGTACTTCTACTTCTTGAGATCTTCCATATTTTCTAAGCAGACACTTTCCTGTTCTTTCTGGTCCAATTTTTTTTGTACTCGACTTCTGTTGGTGGTGTCTCACTAAAAGGCCGATTCAGATTAACCTTGGCTATCCATGTATTGAACGTCCATCTAAAATTTTAAAATAAAGAAAACAAAAGTAAATATCCAACTAAAAGTAAAAATGATTAAGTAAAATAAAATTGTTTAGAGTAAAATTGTGTCCTTCTGTCCTATCTAATAAGCATTTTTGTCAGACTTTACATTTCAGTGAGGTGCCAGGTTCAAATTCGGCTCATGCATTATGTAAATAATTAAAAGATTTCAAATAATATGACTTACAGTGCAGTCTATAGAGCATCTTTTTGTGTAAATATATATTAAGAAATATAAATAATTGTACAAAAATGAAAATAATAATATGTAATAAAATTACTTACTGTGTGCAGATAGCGTTGTGTCTCAACTACCGAGCATCCTTTCACGTAAAACACAATCTTTCACATGGCTTTCTACATGTAATTAATTGTGATATAATCATCATTTTTTCCACATTTATAATTACTGACTAATCTTATGTACCTCTTCCTTGGTTCACTGACAGTAAAAGTTTCTCGAGCATAAAAAAAAAGTAAGATTTAATACATGCTTTCTATAATAATCTGTTAGGCCCAATAATTGCGAGTCCTTAGTATTGTATAATTTCACCCTCAAAATTCTGCTATTTTCTTCTAAATAATCATGGTCACTTAAGGCAGAAATATGAGATATGGGCATTACTGCATCAATCGCATTTTCCGTTGCTCTTTTTCTGACGGGTAGATGCACAAAGACAAAAGCATTTTCTTTGTGCTTTTTAGATATTTTTTTATCGCAATTTTGTGCTAAATGCACATACATTATAAATATCCCCCCCCCCCCGTCTTATTTTCTATGCATGGTTCATAAAAAAGCACATTGCATTTATTATCAATCTCAGATAAATATTTATCAAATTTTACCAGGTAATAAGTCACTGTCCCAGATGTTTCAATTTTTTTGTTTAAATTCCTTTATCACTTTTAAAAAGCATCACTATGATAATATCCTTATTTGTTTTAGATTTCATGATTTAATAAAAATTACATTGTGGCAATTATCAAATATTGGAAAAACTTAATTTCGTAACATCTTCTAAATAAACTTCAAAACTTTGCCTTAGGCAAATAAAACAGGATATTAAGTTCATTATAGCTGATATGAAAGTTCATTTTTCAAATTTTTTATTAAGTGTAAATTTTACTGTATTTACATTCTTTTTAAAAATGGTTTAGACAACAAAAGAATAAGTTGATGGAAAAAATGATGATTAGACAGTAACAAACTATACTAAAAAAAAAAAAAAAAAAAAGTGAAGACAAAAACAAATAAAAATCAATGTTAATAATAATAAAACATTTAAAAATAAACTGAATATAGTTAAATCAGTAACCATTCTAAATAGTTAGTGTTTGTTTCTACGACATGAATGTTTAAAATGTTAAGAATAAAATGAATTGTAATAAAAAATTTAAACTGAATTGCTGTAATTTTAAAAAATTTCTAATAAAATAAACACATAATAGCAGTTAATTTATAAAGCATTTGTAGATTTAAAAACAAACTCTTAAGTTAAGAAAACTTTCCCCACACGAAAATATTTAATTAAATCACACGATATTGCAGACAATTACATAATTTGATATGGACAAGTGTGGCTTATTATTTTTTATTTTTTTTCCTGTAATAAAAAGATTATGTACAATTTCTTAGAAAAGTAAAATACTTCATAAAAGTTTATAAAAATATTTTCATTGTTCGAAAAAAATCTTTACAGATTTCTCAGCATAAACATATGATATGAAGAGGTATTGGAATAAGAAATATGTTCAGGTAAAAACACTAATATGCCTTATATGTACGGGGAATATATATACAAATACATAAATATTATTTGTATGTAAGAACAACGGAATATAAGTACTTTTTCCAGGCTTTTAGCGTATGTGCATAATTTGTTTACATTTGATGAGGCATTCAAACATACTTCAGATCCGGAGTATCTAATTAAGAATTCATTTTTATACAAAATAATAGAAGAGAAGTGTAAAAATTAACTCACCTATCAGTCTCGAATGAAAGACGATACTCAATCTCTGAAAATATATCCAATACACAAATTCTTGAAAGGCAAAAACGACATTTAAAAAAATTTTTCACCATATAGAGAAAAAAAGTCTGTTCTTTCCGAAATGTTTCTGGACAGAGAAACCACAAAAAAAAAAGTATCTTCGTCGTCATCATCAGAAAACAAAATTTGTCATAGAACTTCCAAAAATTGAAATAGTAAGTAATAAACAAACACTCTACACTGCATTCAAAAATACTAAATTCAAAATATATACATTCATACTTAACAAAAATAAATTAATTACTTATCTGCAGTTTTAAATCCTTAAAATTTTGATTCTACATAGTAAAAAGCCAACATTCAAAATACAAGAAACTTGAGAAAATAAAAGAAATGAGCAAACGCATGTATGTATTGTAATGGACGATGGATGAATTTTAGGATGCGTAAACAAATTTATCACGCTTTTTTGAACGGTGATATTCACTTGCGAATATATCGTAACTGGCGGAATAATCGGATGCGATAAAATTGGTCCCAGAATTGCTTCGGGCTTATGGGATAGGCGGATGACGTCAAAATGACGTCACTAACGAACGTAAGGCTCCTATAATACGAGCTGGCTCACAGCTGATCATTGTTGCCCAGCGAGAATATAGCTTGGCGACGTTTAGTTGCAGATGTATTACTCAGCGTCTTTATCGCCTAAAATGGCGAGTTTGCCTAAACAGAAGAGCGAATTATTGTTTGTACTTGATAAGTTTGGCGGTAATATTTGGCGAAATTTTCTTATAACCCTTGTAAAAAGTAGCCATCACTGTTGCTGTTAAATTAATTAATTTTAAATATTTATACACGTTGAAATGTAGTGTAGGTTGTAAAATACAACATTTAGATAATCAAACAGCAATAAAAACAAATAATTGATACAAAAAATGCAAGAAAACATATCATAATTACACTTCATATTTGTGATTGAAAGCTAAGCGTACAATTTTCTTTTGGACAATTAATAGCCCATTTCTTTCGCCTTTCTTCATCTGTTGGAAATCTAAACGTTCTAAAAGCGGTTCTGGTATGATATGAACAATTTTCGACTGCAAAACCTCCTTTTTATGTGATTTGATAACACTTGAAATTCGGACCGCGTGGGCAACAATCGCTGAGTGGGAAACAAAATGCCTGATGAGCCAGCCTGTATTGAAGGAGCTCTAAACGAACGTATCGCCCATTTTATCGCATTCGGACGTACTCAGAATCCGCGATTGTAATGAAATGCTCGCCCTCTGGTGGGCTACGGTGAAATTACAATAAACATGGTTTAATTCGAATTCCATATAGCCGCCATTGCTAGCCGATGTTTAGTTTCACATATATTTATTGAATAAAAATGAATAAATCCGGTAAAAAAGATAACACATACTGTTGTGTGCTCCAGTGTAACTCCAAAGGATCAAGAAATCCAGAATGAAGCTTCCATTTATTTCCAAATGATAAATTTAAAATTTCAGTTGCTTCGGCTAATGGAAGTAAAGAATTAATCAGATGACTTGAAACTAATATTTGTTCAGCTTCAGTTAAAAATCTACTTCCGATCGAACTTCGAATAAACTGAATTATTTTTTCCAAAAGCAGTCAATTTTCCATAATGTAATGGCGGAGAAATTATAGCACGAATATTAAGTAGAATAACAAGAACACTATTGGAACACACGTGGCTAATGTTTACTAACAACTGCAGTGTTCACAAAGCGCCGTCTATCGATCATTACAAACGCGGATTGACCCCAATGTCTTGGATCGGGCACTGAACACGTTGAACACGCTCCTAATATTGTGGCTAAGAAAAGCAATTATGCTCAAGAAAATATCGCTGGAAAATCGAAAATTAAATATTTTCCACTTTAATTTATTTTGGAGTATGACTATTTAATATTTTCTTTTTATTCTATTTCTTTCTTTCTTTTTTTTTTTTTTCTTTTTTAAACATTAAAAAAATTAACTGTGACTGATAATTCTAAATATTTATTTTTAGTTTTGGTTTTATTTTCTGGCATCCAACTTTGTCCAAACTTGCGCTTTAAATATCTTGTCTACCAGGTTAAGAACCTAATTTGTGCGTGTTAATCATACTTAAATCTAATTTTCAAGTTATTAGAACAATTATAAAACTAAAATGTTATCTGACGACGAAGTAGCTTGTGTTTATTCAGCTCTTATTTTACAGGATGATGATATTGCTATAACAGTGAGTTTTTTTAAAAGATCACTTTTCCAAACTTTGTTTTTCATGATTTTGCAATTAAAAATTTCTGTTTCAACAGGCTGAAAAAATAAATACAATTTTGAAGGCAGCTGGAGTTGAAGTAGAACCTTATTGGCCAAGTAAGTTTATTATTTATTATAAAAATATTTGTCGATGCCGTTACATATTTTTAAGTGATGATATTTGTTACTTAAACCTCTGTGGCTTAAAGCCATACAAATAGTAGATTTGTTATTATTATTAATAATAAGAGCATTTTCTCGAATACTTTAATGTTATTAAAATTGTCCATATTAAATAATAATAAAATAAAATAAAGCATTGATATAATTGATTAATAGAATTTTGTAATGAAGTTTTTTAATTACCTTAGTTATTATTATTACTATTGTTCGTACTGTAAATGTGCTTCAGCTTAGAACACGTTAGATATTAATAAATTTTAGATAAATGATTTTTTTTTTTTTTCTTTCGGGAATTTTACAGGGATGGAACTTTTCAAGGGCTACCCCTGAATTCAGGGTTTTTGAAAATTTTGTTGTTTCTGAATTTCATGTAAAATTATTTTGTTTTGATAGAAATTTCTTATCTTGAATGTGTATTTTGCTTTATAATGTATTAAAAAGTCTTCTAATATCACTTATTATAGGTAGGCATATCATATATCATTAATAAATCTCCCCCATCTGCGTGCAAGTAGCAATTTTCAGGATTTTTGAATATTAGGTAGTTTCACCCCTGATTTTATTTATGTTCAAACATAAATTAAATATACTTATGTATATGTGTAAGTTTATTGTCTGAATGTTAAAAAGCGATAAAAACTACTTCCATTGATATAATTCATTAACAGAATTTTGTAATGGAGTTTTAAAATTACCTTAATTATTATTATAACTATTGTAAGTACTGTAAATGTGCTTTAGTGTAGAACACGTTAGATATTAATAAATTTTACATAAAAGAAACTTTTTTTAAAGATTTTATAGTTTTAAAGAATCTGTAATTTTTACCAAAATATTTTTTTAGGGCATATTGAAAAAAAAGCCTGAAAAATCACATTTTTATTAATTAAAAAAAAATATGTAACTTTTAATTCTAAAAACATCAGGGAATTAGGGGTGTCTACGGATTTCTATAATGCCAAATTTTGCTCTCTGTTGCATTGCTAATAGATTGTCCACATAGAAACACTTTCTTGTATTGATATAAATGTAATATTAATAAGGAAAATTTTCATTATGAAAAATGAAATAAACAAATAAATGAGGATTCAAAATAATAATTAAAAAAAATAATAATAACATGGAAATGGGAAAAAAATAACTTGTCAAACTATAAAAAATTATTAATTTAAATGTCACCCAGTTTGTAAATAAATTGAAAAAAAATTTAAATAAGAAAAAAGGGAATAATAAAAATAATTTTTCTTTTTTTTAAATCTATAATTGACTATTTGTGAAAAGTCGCTTGGGAACTTTGCTTGGGGTATTCGTGTAAATAACTTAATACATTTGGCTGATAAATTATGCAAATGAAATTTTGTTAAAGTTTGTGCACACACAGTTAAAAATTATTCATAAAAATGTTCATATGTCATTAGATATTCTGGTTGCAGTATACTGCGTCTGATATAATATGTCAACTTTCCTTATGTTGGCTATAATATTTTGCATGTTATAATAATAAAAGGGAATTTAATCAGAGGAATGGTAAGCTACTAAGTGGGGCATTTCTTTCTGCAAACATGTCAAGTGATTCACAAATTTTAGTTATCTTAATATAATATAGTATGCCCTGTATTTGAAATTTATGATAAAGGAATGTGCAAAGTTCATTTTTGACAGCAAGTTAAGAGGTGCATATGACAAATTTTAGTTATCTTAATATAATATAGTATGCCCTGTGTTTGAAATTTATGATAAAGAAATGAGCAAAGTTCATTTTTGACAACAAGTTAAGAGGTACATAAGTTTAAAATTTTCAAAAAATCATTCTTTTTTTTTTTTTTTAATGTACAGTGGAGCACCTTTTATACATTTCTCATTTATACGTTTTTCGACTTCGGTCCCAAATCATTCCCTTGAATTCTAATGTTAAAATATTTCATTTATACGACACAAGTAAATTCTTAATTTCACTTATACGTTTTTTTTTCTCCTTGTAGAATCCCAAGTTTGAGTTTTCTTCCAGGAATATATATATATAAAAGATGAATGGTCTTTATGTTTTATTCTTATTCTTATTATTTTTTTTTTTTCGATTATTTTTTCTTAGAACTATGGTAACAAAGTGCGACTTGCATCGATAGCCTGGGGGCAGGGGAGTTAGAAAAATTTAAGAGATAAGCAATTAGCGACTGTGTTGAATGGTAGGTATACAAGCAGCCAGTGACCACTTGAAGACCTCCCACTTCTCTTTTAATTGATTCCAGGAATGGAGTATGAAATGAAAAAAGTCCACAACTTTATAGGCATTTTGTAAACTTGAAGATTTATTACTCACTTCCATTGTGTGACTTGGAAGGTTTTCTTTTCATGTTTATTTGACATTACGTTTGGAGAAACATTTTTTTTTTCTTTCCTTCCTTTTAATCGTTTGCAAAAATATCATCTTCGTTTAGAGAACAAAAGGCTTTGTCTTTAAAGGTTAAAATCGAAATCTTGAAATTTTTTTCTGAATTTCTATATTTTTAATTATTATTTAATTTTTATTCAACCTTTTTAAAAATATTTTTAATATATCTTATTCGAATAAATGTAAAGGAAATCATGAAAATTGATTAGACTTATATTATTAATATGATACTTTATTTTGTATTAATGTTAAGTTAAAACGAATTTTCAGTTGTACGTTTTTTTTCAGTTATATGTTTTTAGGAACGGTCCTTTGAAAAACGTATAAACGGTGCTCCACTGTAATAGTGAAATATATCTGGAATATTTTTTCCTAAGTTTTAAATTAATTGGAGTAAAAGATTACGAGAAAAAGTCATTTGAAATTCCCAACAATAGGTTCGTTTTGTTCCTACTTAAATTTTTATTTATTTATTTTTTTCTGAAAACATTACTTTTGAATTTGTTGGATATAATTTTTCAAATACTATTGTGTCAATCTTGTTGAAATTTTGCATACTACTTCTAAACAGAATTGGCTAGTAATTGAGTGAAAGTTTTTTTTTTTTTTTTTTCTTTTCTTAATTTCAATTAATTTTACATGGCTATACATGGAGTAAATTATACCAAATGTTATATTTTGCCAAAATTTCTTTCTTTTTTCAAAATTATTCGTTCAAACACATGCTATATTTATAGAACTAACTACAAGCAATACTAATTTTTATTTTATTTTTGATAAAGCTATCTTGAGTTAGTTCTCCTGATCACCACAAAGACACTTTTTCCTGAGGGGTTCCAGGAAACTATATCCATTGGTTCAATTTCTCAAAATTTCTAATGTGAATTTCATAAATGTTTAAATGTGTTAAATGTATCTTTTATATTAGTCAAAATTTTGAATAAAAATATAATATTTAAAAAAAAAAAGAAGTTATGATTTTTTTTTTTTTTTTCTAAACCCATACAACTCTTAAGAAAGATAATTCCAAAATTTTTATTTGAATTTCTTTAATATGAACTATGGTTTTATAATTATAATAGTCAAATAATGATAGTACTTCAACTAAGCGTAAATTATGCATTCTTAAAGAAATGTCTCAGAACTATTTTATTATGCAACACCATGCCAAAACATATGCTAATGTACCTTTTATTTGAATCCTGATCACAGAAAGGGCTTTTATTTCAAATAGTGACAAAATCTTAAGGTTTGCTATTTATTTTATATGAATATCTTTTTAATCATAATTTCATGAATCGTAAATATTGTTTTTAAAAATAATCATGTTCCTTTAAGAATTGTTTATTTAAAATCTGTTCTTTCCCGTCAGTTATTGTGCTTAGTAACAGTGGTGTTGCCAAAAAAGGTATATTAATAGTTTAAGAAACTATTTAATGTTATTGATCATTATGACAAAGTATATAAGGAAGGATAGTAATCCCGATTTGTGAAATGGATTTTATATCTCACATAGCTCAAAAACAAATAATTGTAGAATGTTGCAAATGTATATCTGTGTCTGTCATAATCAGGGTTGTCAGATTTGCTGCCCGGGTAGATATCCATTTTCCCCGCCGGGGTGGCAGTGGCGGATTTAAGGGGGGGGCTAGGGGGCTGAAGCCCCCCCCAAAACACTGACATTCACAATTGAATATTGCAATTGTAAATTTTTAATTTGTCTAGAATAGCATTTTGAAAAATCTCAGCCCCCCCCAAAAGTCAAGTTCTGGATCCGCCACTGCGGGGTTGGGTTTTTTAACTTAAAAAAACCTGGGTTTTTTGGGGAAAAATGGGTTTTTATCAAATAAAATAGCATTTTGTAATAGTAAGTACTTTTTAAATACAAAAATGCAACAGTAAAGTGTTTGTTTACATACAAACATGCATGTATAAAATTTATTTGGCTATCATACAATATTTATTAGATTTATTATTTTCATAAAAAGTGAGTAAGTGTTCTTTAACTTGAAATCGATGGATCAAGAAAAAAATTAGTCATATAATTGTAAAAATAAAATAACTGTACAAAGTATTAAAGAAAAATATATTAAACATACACAAAAACATATTTCCTGAAATTAAATATGAAAAATAAGTCACTTTTATGTTTTATAATTCAATAAAGAATAAAGCATCAGACGGATTAAAGGAAACACAATATTATCACCATAATAATGGAAATGGAAAAATAATTATGAAAAAAACGAATATTTTTTAACATTTTATAGTAATAGTAGTAGTACACAAGAACAAAACATTTTTACATTACATAAAAATCCAAACTTTTCTACAAATTGCCAGTCTTCTTCACTTTTACTTTTTAATAACTGGTGGCAGTTTTTGTGTTTTGTCATTGCCTAACCTATTACGAAGTTTGTTTTGCACAAAGCCAAAAGTTGAAAACAGACGCTCAACTTCTGCAGAACTGGCAGGCAATAAATTTAACAATTCCATAAAATGACAAAAATCTTGCTTTAGAAGACCATTTGATTTTTTGGAGTTGAAGGAGTTAAAGTTCTAGTTATGGTTACATTAATAATTAATTTAAGCTTTCTTTTATAATGCAAGCTATGTCATTTATGTTTATTATTATTATTTAATTTTCAAAATAAAAGTAACTTAGATAAATTTCAATTTTACAATTCCCCTTTCTTTCTTTCTATAATATATTTTCTTTCAAAATTATCTCTTTCCAATATTTTTTCTTTAAAATTGCTAGTTTAAATGTTGTCTAAAAAAGTATTAATTGCAATAACAAAATGGAAAAAGTTAAACTGAAGAAAAGGAGGGAAAAAGTATAAATTTGTAAAAAAAAAAAAAAGTAGTTTTTTTTTTTTTTTTTTTTTTTTATAAAAGCAAAACAATTTTAGATTATTTCAGTAGTTGATCCACATACTCTTATTTAAATTTAACAGATGGATAAAATAGAATGATTTGAGAAAACGTATTTAAGTTCTGTTTATTTTATATCATTCTTTTTGCTTTTTGATATCTAAATGAAAAGGTGTATTATAAAAATAGTTAACAATAAACTCTTCAAAGTTATAAATTAAAAATTTAATTTTGTTAAAGCAAGATTGATAAAAAGAAAAGCCTCCCTTTCTCCAATAATAAAAATAACTAATAACAAACTTACTTTTGTGTATTTTTGATTAGTAGCACATTACATATAATTTTTTTAATGACTTTTAACTTGTAATGGATATTACACATTAAAAGGATTTATAATAATAAAATTAATGATAATAAAATATGTAGTAATTTTTCTTTAAATTTATTTCTGTATCCCGACCAGAAACTGCCCTGCTTTGCTTTTTCTTTCTAATACTTAAAATTCAAATACAGCTGTTTTCTAGCGATACTTTGGAAAACCCTCAATTTCAAGCAGAATAATTAATTAATTAAATATTGTTTTTAGTGCTTGCTAAATAATAAGCATAATAAATGTTATAAACATACCATATATACACCTTTGTTGCATATTATTAGTTTTTAGAAAGAAGAAATTTTTTTCCCCCATTTTCCCCAAAAACCCCGTGTTTTCTACCCAAAAAACCGGGGTTTTTTAATAAAACCCACCTGGGCAGGGCTTTTTATAAAAAAACCCGGGTTTTTTACAACCCTGGTCATAATGTCTGGCTGTACACCTGCAACTTTGGTCTTAATACGAGCTCCCATTTTAGAGATACAGTGGAGCACCTTTTATACGTTTCTCATTTATACGTTTTTTGACTTCGATCCCAAATCATTCCATTGAATTCTAATGTTAAAATATTTCATTTATACGACATGAGTAAATTCTTAATTTCACTTATACGTTTTTTTTTTGCTCCTTGTAGAATCCCAAGTTTGAGTTTCATTCCAAGATTAAAAAAAAAAAAAAAAGATGTATGCTCTCTATGTTTTATTCTTTTCTTTTTGGATTATTCTTTCTTAGAACTATGGTAACAAAGTGCGACTATAGAAAAAAGTGCGACCTGCATCGATCATAGACCTTATATAGATAGACCACACATCCCCCCTCATTTTCTGTCTGCGACATGAAGTAGCTTCCCCAGCGAAATTATCACGTGATGCAGACCTGGAGAGAGGGACGAGAATGAATATTATGTGATTTTTCTGTAGGAAAGAAAGTAGTTTTGAGTTTTTTAATATCTGTATTGTACACACACTTTTTATTTAAGCCTTTAGATTTACACATCGTTGGAAAGCTAAAATGTCATAGATTAATTATTAAAAAAATTTCTTTTGTGAGAAACCATTCTGAAGGGGAGAATTTTTTGTTTGAATTCTTACAAAAATAAATGCTCTCTTATGGAAGAATCTCCCTCAACTCTCTGTCACGTGACATACGGCGCTGACCACAAAAGATGAAGGTTTCAGATTACACCCTCATGTTGAAGACATTCACTATAATGGGAAGTCTTATTGGTGGCGTAGTCTATATATATAAGGTCTATGGCATCGATAGCCTGGGGTAAGGGGGTGTTAGATAGAGGTCAAGACTTAAAATTTTTAGAAGTGGCTAGTGGCCACTGGACATGAGGAACTCAGTGGCCACTCAGGAGTCGTCGTTGTTACATATCGTATTCATACACATAATATATATATATGATATATAAGTGTGTGTGCATAAAAGCATAAAAACACAAATGATATGGTCGGAAAGTTAAATTAAGGAATAGTGCTCTTTATTGTATTATTTTAATAATAATATAATAGTCATTGTTATTAAATGACTATTGTATTATTAGTCATCTAATAATACAATAAACGTGCATATATAATATATGTGTGTATTTCTGCCAATAAAAAAATAAAGAAAAAGAAGGGGAGATAAATGAAGGTGGGGGGGGGGGAGCAAAAATAATTACATCAGCAAGAAATATTTAACAATTCTATTTCTTTAGATGTTCAAGAATCTCATAAAGCAAGTTTGAAATTAATATTGACATTTATGTTATGGATGGAGAAAAATTGGGAATCAGGAATTTTCGTAGAACATTTGGGTTTTCTTTTTAAAACGAACGATATCCGCGACTTTTTTAAAAACGGAAGATTTCATCATCTGTCCAGAAGAAAGGAAGATACGTTAAAAAAACGGAAGTATTCTGGGAAAACCAGAAAAGTTGGCAAGTATGCTAATATATGCATTTTGCTACGGAAAACAGCAGGCTATAAAGATATGATTTGACAATGTGATTTCTCATTCACAATTTATGTTTCACAAGAATATTTATTTTATGTTCCATTGCAAAAGAAATACAAAAATTTGATTCATTTAATAAATTTCACCTAGTCTGGCACTTCCATCAGCAAATGGAAAATAATTATGATCAGAATTAGAGGAAAACAAAATTATTTTGAGTCTGAGGAGGGGGTGGGGAGGCAAAGAATCTGTACTAGCCTATTATCAGAGGTTTAATTTTATTAACTGGCATTTGATTACTAAAATTAGAAATTTGCTGAAAATTTTCTGTAAACATGATTGGTTGGATGGACATTATTAGCATCACTTTCAATATATTGACTACCTAAACAGTTATATATAGCTTTTATCTACTTTAAACATTTTCAGGATTATTTCATTAACACAAAAAAATTCTTTCATATAACTGCACTTACTTTTATATCGACATAAAACCTTATAAAAATTTCATACCATCAGAAAAACAAATTTTTCAAACATATATAGAATAAAATTTTTATGTATGTACATTAATCATACATTAATATATGTATATATAGTATAATTATCAGCTTTAAACACATATGAAATCAACTGAGCATTAACTTTCTTAAACTGATTTAGAAAAAAATTTTATACCTAAAAATCTGTTTTTCACCCCCCCTCCCCCCTGTTCACACATTTGGTATAGATATGAAATATAAATATGTAATTTAATTGAGAAAAAATAAATATATTCATCAAGTTATTGAGCACTTCTGTCGTTTATTGTTTCTAGAATTGATCATTTATCACTATCTAGAAATGGGGAAAGGAGGGGGGGGATTAAAAAGATAATTACATTAATAATAAATATTAAATTCTCAATTCTACTTCTAGAATCTAATAAAGCAAGTTTAAAATGAATATTGCCATTTATAATATGGATGAAGAAAGACTGAGAAACAACTGCAGGACATTTGATCGGCGATCGCTAGTAGGAAATAAAAAAAGGGGGGAGAGAGGCAAAAAATAATTACACAAACAAGAAATATTTAACAATTCTATTTCTTTCTAGGTTCTAGAATCTCATAAAGCAAGTTTTAAATGAATATTGACATTTATGTTGTAGATGGAGAAAGATTGGAAATCGGAAGGTGCGATCATCATCGAAATCCTATTGACAATCGCCAATTGTGAATGGGATTTCATTCATTTTTTTTTTTAACGAAACGGAAGAAATATTTTCGCGAATTCGCGGAAAAAAGTGGCGACCATACGAATTTTTTTCGATCGCCACTTTTTCAAATTAAGTCGCCACGTGGGGAGTGGCGACCGTGAGTCTTGACCTCTAGAGAGAAATTTTCAGTTCGGGACTGGGTTGAATGGTAGGTATACAAGTAGCCAGTGACCACTAGACCTCCTACTCTCTCCTTTAATTGATTCCTGGATGGGGTATGTGTGATGTAAATAATTCATTTACCTTTTATGTTTCCATATTTTAAATTAATTTTATTAATACTTTTAATTTTCATAACAACAGAAGTTACTTAGTGAGGATCAAAGAACCTCATGGCGTACATTGCGTTCTGGCCACTAACCCTTTTTATTCTTTGGGTCAAAAGGTCAAATATATATATCCAAATAATTTTATTTACATAAGAGAAAAGAGGAATCAATTTACTTATTGGCTAGAATGCTGTAAAAAGAAAAATGCTTACAAAAATAATGTTTGTAAGAAAACTAATCTGCTGCATCAAAATTAATCAATTTTATTTTCCAAACCACACTAGTAATTCCAAATTAAGTAGGATATAAAAATTAATGGTTTTTAAAATTTGAATAAGTATTCATATAAACTAATATATATATATTTATTATTAATAAGTAGGCACTCTCTCTCCAAATGATAAAATGGTCATTATTTTAAAACAGAAGCAAAACAAATCTTTCTCACCCCATGTTCTTTTCTTGAGAGCTGCTGAAACCCAACTAAATTTAAAACTGCCGGAAAAGGTAAATGAATTATTTACATCACATTTGGTGCCGGAAAGGAATACTTGATTATTGTTCTTAAGAATAAATGGTACTGTAGAGATTGTTTATTTTGAATAAGTTATTTTATTTTTATTGCTAGAATTACTGAAATTATTTTTTTAAAGTCATACATTACCAATTACATTTTTTTGGTGATTGAATATGATGGATACCAAGTGACCTATAAGACAATTCCCTGTTTCAAAAATTGTGATATGCTGGAACTTTGTACAAATGAAATTTTTTTTTTGGTTCAATATATTTTGAATAACTGATTAAATAAATAATAACCAACAGAACTATGTATTGTTGGCTTAAAAAAAAAAAAAAAAAATTGTAGGTATCTCTTTCTCTCCTCAACTACGTGAATTTATTATATGCAAATAGCCATCAACACATGTAAAAATCAAGAAATTTAAATAACAAGCTTCATACATCTGTGTTGTTTTTTTAAATCAATATAGTAGTTTCATATATATACAAAAAATAATGGCTTCTAACAAAGGATTGACAAGAGGTTTACCATTCAAAACTTTAGTAACGCCATTTTCTGGAGACCCTCATTTATTGGATTTTTTTATTGAACAAGTGAAATTTAAAATTGAGAACAGCAAATGGGAAGAATCCCATGCTTTGGCTTTTGTGAAATCAAAATTGGCAGATACTGCTCTTAAGTTTTATGTCTCCTCCCCAGCTTGCCAAAAAGCCAAAAATACAAAAGAGTTATTTAATATATTTAAGAAATATTTTAAGGTAGAGTCGGCAACTGCAATAGCACAACAATTTAACGAATTTAAGTTTGAGTCTGATGTCAATATTAATATTTTTGCTAATAAGCTTGAAAATTTAGTGAGAAAACGTTTTCCTGATATGGAAGAAAAAGCCCTTGAACAACTACTAATCGCAAAATTCAATGATCTCATTCCGCCCCACTTTAGAATTCATCTACTATCACAAAAAGCCACAACCTTTTATCAGATGGTGGAATGTCTCGAAAAATTCCAGGAAATTTATAACTTGCAAGTAAACCCTGTCTTACCAGGAACATCTTTTGCTACTATTCAGAACTTCAATCATAAAATAGATAGTGAAGTGATAGGTACAAACTCAGAAAACAATTTGACTAAGATTAACAATTCATCTTATAGCAAGCGGCCATACAATAAATTTCCACAAAATAAAGGTTCGCACACGATTCAATGCCAATGGTGTGAAAGACCTGGACATTCTGCTCAGAGGTGCTTTGCACTCAGAAAATTACAAAATAATAAGTTTTCTCACAGATATCGTAATGGGCAATGTTTCTCTAGACCTTATAGAGACATGTCACGGAGAGCCAGGGCCCCTAAAACATTTAAATCCAACTCCCCTCAAACCAAAAGTAGTCATTCACAATGACTAGAAGTGGAGAATGGTAGAAGTGACACTAAACTCCTAAATACAAAGAGTTCCTCATATAGGTCAGGTTTGAATAAAGTCAATTACCATAACAACTTTTCACAGACTAACTCAACATATTCTAATCTACCTAATAATTTTTTTGTAAATAACAATGAAATCATTCTGAGATCTCCAGAAACACAGGCAAAGTTCCCTTTGTCATTAGAACGCAAAGTCAAATCTGTTGCGATACAGACAACATCTCCTGTACTGGTAACGTCCCCGAGTGTGGAGGAAAATGGAGACTGCATATTAGTTAATTCACTGGAATTCTTGTTACACACAGACAATGATCTGCCCAATCTCCCCATCATACAATTACTGTTAAACAAAACATTAGAGAATTTTCTTCTCGACTCAGGAGCTTCTGTGTCATTACTCTCAAAACATTACTTCTTACAAAATCAAAACAAATCTTTCTCACCCCATGTTCTTTTCTTGAGAGCTGCTGAAACCCAACTAAATTTAAAACTGCCGGAATAACAGAAGGTGGAGTCAGAACCATCACCCTATTGGTTCTCAGCATGGTGTGATATGACATCACCACTAGGAAAGAAGAACCAATTTTTCTCCTGTGTGTGTGTTGCAGTAAAGCAAACACAACAGGGTGAGTTGAGCCAGCTGAGAGAAACAATGCATTTAAGTGCAGAAAATGATCTTATTTAATATTTAAAAAGAAGTGATGTTATTAACATCACAGTATGAAAGGAAAAAAAAAACTACGACTTTATAGGCATTTTGTAAACTTGAAGATTTATTACTCATTTCCGTTGGGCGACTTGAATAGGATACTGGAAGATTTTCTTATTTCTTATCGTGTTTATTTGACATTACGGTTGGAGGAACAAGTTTTTTTTTTTTTTTTTTTTTTTTTTCTTTAATCGTTTGCAAAAATGTCATCTTCATTTAGAGAACGAAGGGCTTTGTCTTTAAAGTTTAAAATCGAAATCTTGAGAAATTTTTCTGAATTTCTATATTTTTAATTATCATTTAATTTTTATCCTACCTTTTAAAAATATTTTGAATTTAATTAAAAATATATCTTAGTCGAATAAATGTGAAGGAAATCATGAAAATTGGTTCGACTTTTATTATTAATATGACACTTTATTGTGTATTAATGCTAAAACGAATTTTTAGTTGTACATTTTTTTCAGTTATACATTTTTTAAGAACGTCCCCTTGAAAAATGTATAAACGGTGCTCCACTGTATGTACGATTTTACATGATTTTTTGTGACATCTGTATGTGTGCGTATCTCGCATAACTAAAAATCAATTGAACATAGAATGTTCTAAATTGCTATATAGGTTTGTTATGACATCTAGTTGTGCACCTCCTTTTTTGGTATTACTGTGACTTTCCATTTTGGAGATATTTACAAAAATCATATTTATAATGACCAAAAATACAAAGGTTTTGGCCATTTTATATGACATACCATCATAGAGATTTCAAAACAAGCTAACGATAGAGCCTGTAATGATATCGTTATGAAAGTTGTCAATGTTTTTGCATGGAGCTAAGTTATTCTTGAACACATAAGCAGGTTCTAGTTGACAAATGCATTTTATTTAATGAATATTCAGCCCATATATAGAGCCTGTAATGATATTGCTACGAAAGTTATCTACATTTTTGTGTGTAGAAAGTAATTTTTCAAGACATAAGTAGGTTCTAGTTGACGAATGCACTTTATTTAATGAATATTCAGCCTGTAATGATATTGTTATACAAGTTAACATTTTTACATGTAAAAAGTACATAAGCAAGTTCTAGTCGATCAATGCATTACATTTAATGACTATTCAGCTTGTAGATAGAGCCTATAATGATATTGTTATGAACATTCTTAGCATTTTTGCATGTAAAAAGTAATTCTTAATGACGTATGCAGATTCTAATGAACCAATGCAATTCATTTAATGAATATTCAGCCCGTAGATATCGTCCATAATGAATTTGTCTTTTCAACATTTTTGCGTGTAAAAAGTAATTCTTAAGAACATAAGCAGGTTATGGTTAACAAATACGCTGGATTTAATGAATATTCAGCACATAGATAGAGCCTGTAATGGAATTGTTGTGAAAGTTGTCAATATTTTTGCATGTAGAAAGTAATTCTAAAAGACATAAGTAGGTTCTACTTGAAGAATGGTTTTTACTTAACGAATATTCGGCCTGTAGATAGAGCTCGTAATGATACTGTTAAAAAAGTTTTCAGCATTTTTGAGTGTAGAAAGTAATTCTTAAAGACATAAGCAGGTTTTAATCGATGAAAGCATTTTATTTAATGAATATTCAGGAAACAGTTGAATAAAACACTTTTTTGTACTATTGAAATCAATAATCAATGAATTTTCTTGAAACAGTCATTCTTGCTACAGAAATAAAACAAACGCTGTTAATTACACTACAGAGCAGTTTTGCTAATTTAGGAATAACTGAAAATTTCGAAGTCTGAATGAAACTTGAAATCATTGAGAGTATTGTCACTGTGGTTTATAGAATTTTTGAGGTAATGATTCATTACCTCAAAATAATGATTCATTAGTTTCTGAGCTAGAAACTAATAAATTATTACAAAAAATTCTAGAACTTGACTCCCATTGCAATTTGAATTTCTAAACTTTGGTAATCCATAACTGCCACTTTTCATCCCATTTGAACACCTAATTTGATGCTGAGTCAACGGCCACCCTTGTGGAAATAAAAAAACTACCATCTGTTTCCCATTTTACAGGAATACCATATAGAAAGTAGCATGTAAAGATATAGGCAATTTTTAATCTACAATCATCAATAATCACTTCTTTTTTTTTTTTTTTTTTTATAGTCTTGTTAATCACTTTTAGAATTTTCAAAGAATTTGGTTCTATGCTATAAATCAATGAAGGTTTCTGAAAAATTTCAGAACTCTGTTTTTCTTTAAGTTAGAGCTTTCAAACATTGGCAATCCTAAACTACAAATCTTCACCAAATTCGATCGCTAAAATGCCAAACTGCCAAAGCCAAGATCAAAATCTGCATTGGCTACAAACTTGGCAGCTTGGTGAGATTAGCGATCGAATTTGGCGGCAAATATTGTTTCAGGATAGCCAGAATTAGTAAATATTTTCTCAGTTTTAACAAAATTAATTGCTTTGGTAAAATATATAATTTCTCGTCACTAATTTTCGCCAAAGAGAACAAAAGTAGGCCATCTATACTCAAATGTTTTTTATTGAACTCAAGCTGTTCATCCTTAACTGCCACTTTTCACCCCATTTGAATGCCTAATTTGATGCTGAGTCAAAGGCCACCCTTTTGGAAATAAAAAAAAAACAATTATCTGTTTCTCTTTTTACAGGAATACTGAATAGAAAGTAGCATGTAAAGGTGTAGACAATTTTTAATCTACAATCATCAATAATCACTTTTTTTTATAGTCTTGTTAGCGAGAGATGAGAGCAATGAGAAATTCAGTAATTAGCTACAGATTAGCTATATTCCTGGAAAAACTACTATTTTGTCTCCATGGTATATATAATCCAATTATTGTGACTTTTGTGGCTGGAGTAGCATTTTTTTCCCCCCCTTGCTTGTTTTTAGGAATTTTCGTAGACTGGAACCTGCCTGTTTCTTTTCAAATCAGTTACCTCACAAAAATGTGAATGTTTTTATAGCAATAATGTATATATATATATACCAATGGGTGTATAAATAAGTCATGTGGTGCCCACATCAGATTTTTAAGTAATGGAATTATTACTTTCTTCCATATTCAATAAAAGAAAGTATTTAATAAAAAAGCACCACAAAACTGGCATTGTAAAAAATATTACTTACAAACTTTGAATAAACACCATAAAATGCAATAAACTCGCAACAATTGTTTTGGGTCGAAAAAACACACGACCATTCATCAGGCGAATAAAGTAAGCACGAGTGCTGCAGTCAAAGCACCTTTGACGTTGCACTTTGACTGCAGCACTCGTGCTTACTTTATTCACCTGATGAAGGGTCGTGTGTTTTTTCGACCCGAAACAATTGTTGCGAGTTTATTGCATTTTATGGCGTTTATTCAAAGTTTGTAAGTAATAAAAGAAAGTATTGCTTTCATAAAAATTTTCAACTGACAGTTTCTGATGATTTATAAGTTTCAAGGTGGCCAGAACATCATTTGACCATATTTAAATAATGTCTGTGTATATGTGTATCAAAAATTTTGTGGATGCTGTATCTATAAACCTATGGGCTATATTTGACTGAATTTGATATTTAGTTGAAGCTTGACATTAATTAGTGCCTATCAACTTTTGATGGAAATCTAGCAATAGGTGGCAAGACTATCCCAGAATTTCTAAATTTTTGATATGGAATTATAGGACAAATTTCACATAAATGTTCATGATGAGAATTATTTTTACTAAATCATTATGAAGTTAAAAAGAATAGTATAACTCAGAAAATTTTTTGTATATGTGAGAGCATCAATTCCCCTTCTGGGGATGTAAATCTTCAGTATCAGTATTTATCAAAAGAACTCATTAATACCTTTAAAATAAATAGTTGAACCACAGATCTGTGGTTGAAAGAAAAAAAAGAAAAAGACATTCTCTAAGATATCGACTGTAAAGCATAAAATTGACTTTTATTTGGCCAACTAGTGTTATACTTCTCTGAGATGAAAAGTGTCTGCTTTCATCATAAAAAATAATTTTTAGAAATAATTTGTGCTGCATCAATTTGTATCTTTGTGATTGCCACAGCATACTTGTTTTTAAAATGTTTTAATAACACTGTAAGAAAAAAATATAAATCAATTACTTGATTACACTGGTAAGTTGTGGCCAGCACAGAGCTTTCTTTTACATTTTCCTGTACAAATTATTTTTCGTTATGAATATAGAAGATTTTCATGTCAGATAATTACAGCACCAAATGTTGAAAGAAAGCAGTTTTTTGCTGACATCTGTAGAAATGCTTTCTTTTTTTTTTCCCCCTTCTGTTAAAAAAAAAAAAAAAAAAAAGTCGTCAATGAATTTTGTCCTATACTGCTATATTAAAAATTTTTGAAAAAAAAAAAAAAAATGGAATGACAATGTTATCTGCTGAGTGATTGATCCTTAAATGTAATCGCTACCAATTTAATCAATTTGCAACTAAATATCAAGTTTGATTAAATTTTGTCGATTAATTTGTGAGATTCAATGTTCATAAATACGTGCAGGACATCTAAAAAAATATGAATCCATCGAAAACTGGAGGTCAGAAATTTTCACTAATCCATGGCTAGGAACTAATATACTAGGCGAGTCTTATTAACCCTGGATGACATATTTAATGCCCCAGCCCGCCCGTTCCCGCTGTTCAATGTCTTTTTCTAGTCATTTTTGTCCCTTTATTACTTCCGGTGTGAGCCGTGTTTTTTTTTTTATACATATAACACACTTGACATTGTCAGTTTTTTTTTGGTTTTCTTCCCATGCTATTTCTATGGGTTTTTTAGCTTTTTTCCCCTCTTTTTCTACATTCTAAAGTAATCGCTACTTTAGAATGTGGATAAAGAGGGGAAAAAAAAGCTAGAAATCCCATAGAAATAGCATGGGAAGAAAACCAAAAAAAACTCACAATGTCAAGTGTGTTTAAAAAAAAAAAAAAAAAGGGCTCACACCGGAAGTAATAAAAGGAGAAAATTGACTAGAAAAAGACATTGAAGAGCAGGAACGGGCGGGCTGGGGTGTTAAATATAACGACCAGGGTTAATACGTCTCGCCTAGTATGTGTCTCGGAGGTGGCGGGGGGTGGGTGGGCCGGCGGGAACCATCGCACTTTAGTATGTAGAAAAGGAGGGGGGGAAAAGCTAAAAACGCCATAGGAACAGCATGGAAAGGAAAACAAAAAAACTCACAATGACAAGTGTGTTTAAAAAAAAAAAAAGGCTCGCACCGGAAGTAATAAAAGGACAAAATTGACTAGAAAAAGACAACGAACAGCGGGAACGGGCGGGCTGGGACATTAAATATAACGACCAGAGTTAATACGTCTCGCCTAGTAATTTAATTACTTTCTTTCTTTTTATATATACATATATGAGAAAGTAACAAGATTTATTTTCTCTTAAAGTAACTCCTAGCTACTGCTCAAAATTTAAATGATTACTTTGTCATAGCTTATCTTTCCATTCATTTTATTTCATTAGCATTTTTAATATATTTTTAATTATTGTTTCATTCTTACTTGATCCTGTAATTGATAATTGTATATGCATTTATGAAATCCAAATATAAACAAATTTTAGCCTTATTTTGTTTAATAAATAAATAAATACAATTATTTTTCAGAATAATTAAATCTTTGAATAGATCAATGAAACTACTTTAAAGATGTGTGTTGTTTTAGAAAATCCGTTTAAATTTTTTAGATGCTTATCTCTGAAATATTCTGGTGAAACATAGAAAGTAATTCTTTGAAACATTGGAAGTAAGTTTTTGTTTGGGTTTAAAATGGTGGTGGTGTTTCTATTATGCACATAATATTTAAATACAGTAGAGAGGCAGAAATCCACACAGCTCTTCTCAAAAAACATTGAAATTCATATTAATAAGTTGCAAAACTACAAACAAAAAAAATCAAAGCAGTGTTTGGGGACTGCCGATAGAAGTGAAAACTAAGTAACTTGTGAATTGTATCGTCGAGCTATTAGATTATTATTTTCAAATTATTTTTGGTTTGTAAAGAAGTGTTTATGATCTGTAGCATATGATTCGGCACAATATTTGTAACTACCCAAATTAAATGAACTAAGCCTTATATTAGGTAAAAATATTGATTACTTATGAAATTATTTTAATTAGTAGCTAAGATACAAAAGAAAACTGATTCAGGACACCCCAAAATGTGTAAATCAGGTGAAATCTCGAATTCCACTTTCGATAAAATAAAAGAACTTTAAAATATCTTTCGAATGATGTACTAAAAATAATTTAATCATAATTAGAATTTGAAATATTGAAATTTTAAAATATTACAGCGCAATCTGGCAGTAGAAATTTCTGTAATCTACTGTTCGATTCCAAATCAACAAAGCTTTCTAATGATGTATTACTTATGAAATTATTTTAATTAGTAACTGAGATACAAAAGAAAACCCATTTAGGACACCTCAAAATGTGTAAATCAGGTAAAATCTCGAATTCCACTTTCGATAATATAAAAGAACTTTAAAATATCTTTCGAATGATGTATTAAAAATAATTTAATCATAATTAGAAATTGAAATTTTAAAATATTACAGCGCCATCTGGCGGTAGAAATTTCTGTAAATTACTGTTCGATTCCAACTCAACAAAGCTTTCAAATGATGTATTACTTATGAAATTATTTTAATTGGTAGCTGAGATACAAAAGAAAACCCATTCAGGGCACCTCAAAACATGTAAATCAGCTGAAATCTCAAATTCCACTTTCGATTCTCATGGAAAGCCTTCGCTGACGATGACGCAAGTTTCATGATTTTTGTTCACCCAAAAGTGCTCAACACGCTTAAAGAAGTTTTCACTTCAAAAAAAAAAAAAAAAAATCTTGAATGCAGATTCTGTACTTGATGATTACAATTGATAATAATATGAAAGACTGCTAGAACCAAGTTACCAATTATGAAATTATTGACAGTATATTAAATTCATCAAAAGAAAATTATGATGATGATATCAATAAGGTATACAATAACAAACTGATTTTTAAAGATGCTATCTGATGAAGGCATAATTGTAAGGAAGAACTCACTTAAATTCTTAGAACAATAAGTGTGTGTTACAAAACAAGAACTGATGACTATTTACAATTGACAAAAAAAAAAACCTCAATGTATGTATGCATATTCAAGTGACATTTAAAACAAACTACATGTGAACAGACTTTATCTAAATCGGGGGTCAAAATTAGAATCGGCAAGTTGGGTGCCAAATGGCAACTAACATTGTTTTCTTAGTTGCTATTATGTTGTACTTAGGTGCCATTTTAAAACTGTTATTTACACATAGAAACATATATGTAAACATTGTACATAAACTACAATTACTTAAAATACTGATACTTTATCTAGTTAGTTTTTTCCATTTTAAAAATTTGCTAGTGCTAATATTTTTAGAAGAAAGCTAGGAATTTACTTCTTCAACTTTGTTGCTAATGCCTTTATTTTCATCGCACATTAGAACTGCACATTGAAGGAGAAAAAGAATGCTAGGCATCAAAGTGACGACTAGGTTAAAATTGTGCTTGTCAAAACAAAATATTTAGTTGCAAAATACATCAAACGACCTCTAATTTCGAGCCCTGATATAAATTTAACAATTTTTTTTTTCTTTTTATTGTTTTCATTGTATATATTTTTTTAATTTTCAGAGTTATTCTTATGTACTTAATTATTTAGTATTCAAGTGAAATTGGTTATTATTCACTAGTATATATTTCATTTGAGTAATATTCTGTTTTTATTATTCAAAGTGAAAATAATTTTTTATGAGTGCCAAAATCTGCCGAATCCTAAAAATCTGCATAACCTCTGGTTTCGAACTGTGTGGATTCTTGACTCTCTACTGTATATACATTTTTTTTTTTTTTTAATTGCTATATTACAAGATTGTATGTATTTTTTTAGATTGTTAAGAGTTTTTATAATTGTTAATTTTAGAAAAACATTAAATAAACACGAAAAAAATTTCATTATCAGAGTTAGTGAGTTATAAAATTGTTATTCATGAGTTTCATGATGATATACACTTACAGTCGGTAACAAAAGTGTCCGAACACTAGCAAAAATTCCTATGTAAAAAAAATACACTCCATACAGTTTTGTTAAATAAATCCTTGTCGAATCCTGTTCTTAGTCAGTGTAAGAACATGATTCGATAAGGATTTATTTAACAAGACCGTATGAAGTGTACTTTTTTTACATAGGAATTTTTGCTAGTGTTCGGACACTTTTGTTACCGACTGTACATAGGAGCTATTTTTAAAATTATCTAAATGGAGGCTAACAGACATATCTATCCTTATTATTTTTCAAAATCTTTTGAGATAATAGTACATTATATGCTAATTATTTTTATTATTTCTAATTTTCCTTTGAAACACTTTCAGAAAATCTTATCTTAACAGATATAAAAATTAATAATGAATTAATCATTTAATTAATTAATTATCTAATTTAATAATTATTATCAGACACTAACTGCATAAATTTACTTTTTTACATTTATTCATTGTTTTACTTCCAAACACTTTTTTTCCCCCCAAATAGCATTCTGTCGCATAAAATAATTTAAATTTTATTTGTTTTTTTTTTTAATTAGTTTGATTTATTTCACAGCATTATTTGCAAAAGCTCTGGAAGGAGTTGATCTGAAACAGTTAATTACTAATGTAAGTTCTGGAGTAGGAGCTATGGGTGCTGGAGGAGCACCAGCTGGTGGAGCAGCTGCAGCTACTGAAGCACCTGCTGCAAAAGAAGGTATATTATTTAAAATACAAGATACCACAATGATTAGCATATTTTAATTTAGTGACTTTTTCTTTGATAACTTTTTCTAAAAGTTCTGTAGAGAATTATTTGAATTCATGATACTGGCTCAGAAATGATATGTATGGCATTGAGATATATTACATAATTCAAAACAGAAGTATGTAACAATATTATAGTTTTAAAAAATTAAAGAACACGCTTTTATAGAAATGTGAACTAAAAAAGCACAAAATATCTATCTTAATATTAAAATACAGGGCAAGAGAAAATCGTGTGAGTGACACACCATAATATTTACATACATTTAAATCTTTAATTAAAATAACTTAGAATTAAACAAAACCATTTTTTAAAAATCTCCCCTGACTGGGATCGAACGCTGGACCTTGATGTTCGTAGCGCGGCGCCTTACCTCAACGCCACATCGTTCATGTAGGGAAAGTATTTTTTTACAATATAATTTTTTTTTTTTTTTGCTCCTAGAGCAGTTACAAACATACATACATACAGGTGAAGCTAATAAAAGTGTGTTAAAAATAGTGTGGTGTGTCACTCATACGACTTTTTCATACCCTGCATTTCAATACTTTAATGATATAGACTGCATAATTAAGCCTTAATTCAATAACGTAAGATAATAGAGTTCAGTGTACTTTTTAAATAATCTAAAATAGGTTTAGAAATCGTTTATTTGGCATATAAATCTATGCAAGGCAGGCTACTGCACCTCTCAACCCCTTGTTCAACTATACTGCATACAATTATTTAAAAAAAAAAAAAAAATCCAGGCTGTTATTAATTTGCTTACAAACTTACCAGTCTTGATTAAATTTTTAAGTGGCAACCTAATATTAAAAATGCCAAATTTGAATTTCCTGCCAGTTATTTGTTTTTAAGTTATGCTGATAACAGATATTACATACATATCAACCTCTAAAAATCAGGGTATTTTGTATAATATCCAAACGTGATATTATACAAAAAAAAAAAAAAAAGAGTTGAAAATAGAATTTTAATAATACTTTGTTTATAGTATGGGTATGAAAAATTAATTTTGCAGTATTCGTCAACATAGTAAAATGTACAAAGCATTTCCATCAATTATATTTAATAGAAAAAAACGTTTTACTTAATTCTTGGTAGCCCTGTGTATTTTCTATAATCAATATGCACTATAAACAATACTGTGTATTTAAAATTAGTCTTACTTGAAAAACATGTAACACAAAAGAAATCATGATTTCTGCAATTTTCAAATATAGCCCCAATATATTCAAATACTTTGGGTAGCCCTGTAAACAAAGGATGAATTATTTCCATTACCACAATCTACACAAAACATGCTTTTTTGAATAGAATAAATTTTGTTCATTCTATTTCATTTTAGTCAGCCTATAGATGTTACACTGTACTTACCAGCAATTTCCCTCATAGACATAAAGTATTTGAATTCTCTTAGATGTCCCTGTATACGAACCATTTGCTTGATCTCAACAAATAGCTTACTGCAGCATCCCTATATGATACACATTTGATTTAGAATCCCAAGTTTAGACTTTCTGCTATTTGTTCTTAAGATATGCTGAACAGACACACAGAGAGACCAACCACTAAAAACATGATTTTTTGGATTCAGGGGACCTCAAAGCATGTAACTATAACAAAAACTCAATTTCAAAAATTTGACCCAAAAACAATATTTTCTCTACCATATATATGGGTAAGAGAAAGTAAAAAATTTAACAATTCTTCACTTTTTTCTTTTCGTGACCAACATAAGAACAAATTCCATTACTTGACCATGTAAAAATCCCTTTTATAGTCGAGTTATTATTTAAATTTTCATTCTCCTTTATCATATTAAATCAGCTTTGCATTTGTGCATATTTAACATAGGGTTTGTTAGGTCTTTAGATAACCATGTTTTTACATAACTGTACAGAACTGTCTAAAATAGAGGGTAATTCATAAAGAAGTAGCACATTTTTCAGATGCTGTAAAACAGTAACAGTCATAGACACACACCACCTCAGTGAACCATACAAAATATGTAATCTTAAAATTTGTGTCTTTTCCCTGATGGAAGTGATATAGGCAATAGTGTGCATGTCATGTGACTAGTGAGTCGAATCGAGATGGCGGAATCTGCAGTGAAGAAGCCTTTTTGTGTTCTTGAATTTAGCAAAATGGAATTCTCAACTGTTGTACAATGGCATTTTCGATCATGATTCGGGAAAGAAGCTCCAACTGCAAAATCTATCTATCATTGTCTAGAAAAATTTAAAACTACTAGCTGTTTGCACAAAGGTAAAATTCTTAGACAACAGACTGTATCGAAAGAAGTCATGGATAGAGTTTGCAACGCCATTCCAAATGACCTCCCGATGGCCAAAAATCCTACCTAACACCTTGTGATTTCTTCCTGTGGGGGTACATGAAGGACAAGTTATTCGTACCTCCCCTTCCTGTTGACCTAGTGGAGCTGAAGCACATATCACAGCTACTATCGATGGACTTGATTCAGATACCTTAACACACATTTGGGCAGAAATAGATTACTGGCTCTATGTGTATTGTGTGACTAAGGGGTCACACATAGAACATCTGTGACTGTCTCTAACAAAACTTAATATAATCCCATACTATTCTGTTACAGTTAACATATCTGTACTGATAAGTATAAAGGATTTAAGTCCATATTCTTGATATTTCAGGAGACGAAAAATAAAGTTATGCTAATTAAAATCTAATCAGAAGAATCAGTTAGGAAAAAGGGATTTCGTTGACTTATACCCTTTACCATTCAATGATTGTCAATCTTCATTTACTAACGGAAAAAATTGAATTAAATATTTTATACCATAAATTAATGCTAAATTTCTGACTTGAATCTTTTTTTACTAATAGATTTTCTCAGAGACTAAATGACATACATTTAAATCCTTTATACCAATTGATAGAGAATTTTTTCCTGAGTCTGACAATGTACTTAACTCAAAATCAACATTATTGGACTTAAATTCTTTATACTTATCAGTACAGATATAATATCTTACATTGTTCTTGATTTATAGTGCATTGAAACTGTATACTTCTTTATGATTCGCCCTGTATAACAACTTCCAATGAAGTTGTATTTTGAAAAGCAAAATCTAAATATGATAGACAATATATAAAGATTTAACAGTTTATGATCTTTATTAAGAAAAAAAAAAAAATTCTAACCCAACTCTAAAATTTTTCAAACCATCCTTCTTCCAGCTTAGTCTGTTTTTAATCACAAATATTTTTATGATATGCATTAGACAGTTTTGTTTGGACAGTAAAATGCACTTCTTGTCTACTAGTTTTAAGTATCTGAAAACCCAACTATGGTGTAAGCTAAGCATTTTTTTTTTTTCTTTTTTTTAATGCCAAAAATAATCGATATGCACTCAAACTAATCAGAATTTGGTTTTGGCATAATATTGAAATTTTAATAAATACAGAAAATACTAAACTACTCTTATCAGATGAAATAATAAATGTGATTTCTTTTTTTCAATGGAAGCAATGGGCAAGAAACCCATGAACTTTTGATAATTTTTATATAGTGAAAGCTAAAACAAATATTTAAGCATGATTAACAACATTACAATAGCTTTACTTAAAATTTCTGTAAGTTTAAGGCCTCCTAAAACCACAAGAATAGGGACAAATCATTCAGAAATAATTGATATAATAATATAAGAGAACTGAAGGATTTTAATATGAGAGAAAATAAAAAAAATATTGTAAGAATTATAAGATAAAAACTAATAGTTTTATTAAGATTGTAAATTATAATTTACAGATCATTAAAATATCCCCATTTGCTTTAAAATCAATGTTAGATTTAAAAATGTATCTTTGCTGTCTAAATGAAAACTTTTCATATACACAAATTTTATATATTTTATTTTGTTTTTTGGCAGATTTCATTAGGTTTGCATTTATTGTTAACTTTTTAATACTGTTCTTTCTTTAGAGCCTAAAAAGGAAGAAAAGAAGGAAGAAAGTGAAGAATCTGATGAAGATATGGGCTTTGGTAAATAAGATTTTGCATTTATAAAATATTTTCTTTTATTATTATTTTCAGGGAATTTGAATTCAATAATTATAAAATTTAAATGTTTATATAGCTCCCATACAAAAAAAAAAAAAAAAAAAAAAAAAAGTCCTATGAATTAGATGTATCCCATACCATAATTAGGTGATATAAAAAATTTTAGCATTATATTATTAAAAATTAATCATTTTCATAACATGGTGGCAGAATAGTTTATTTCACATACATTTAAATTATGAAGAATAATCCTCTTACCACCTTTGAAAAGGGCAAAATTGTATTGTTATTTTCACTGAGCAGTTTCTTCAATGTATAAAAATAAATAAGACTTAATTCAACTTTAGATTAAACATATAACTGTGTACTTCATAATAATTCTTGTGACTATTACAAAAGATCTTCAGACTTGAAAAACTAGCTAAAAATTCATAAATATATAATTTTGAATTAAGTGGGGCATTTTACTGTTAAACAGAGTCATTGAGTTCATTATCATCACTGAGTTCATTGTCTTATTATCCTGAATAGCAGAAATTTACTACAATAAAAATATATAGTGAGAAACTAAACAATGTTCATCAATGCCTTTTTTTTTTTTTTTTTTTTTTTTTTAATGAATCAGTGTATTTTACGAGTCAGAATTGTATTATTTAGGTAAATAATTCTAAAAATTTTAAAAGCTAAACAAATATTGATTTCCATAAAGCATTATTTTACGAGTCAGAATTGTATTATTTAGGTAAATAATTCTAAAAATTTTAAAAGCTAAACAAATATTGATTTCCATAAAGCATTTTACGAGTCAGAATTGTATTATTTAGGTAAATAATTCTAAAAATTTTAAAAGCTAAACAAATATTGATTTCCATAAAGCATTATTTTATTGATGATTATGCAAATTATTGCCTCTGTTATCAGGAGTGATTGTGGATTCGTGAAAAAATACCTGAAATTTTAATGAAAGAGAGTTATTGTATGGGTAGAGAATGTATAATTAACTGTAAGAAGATCCGATCCTCTCATTATGAAAAATGTTAGTTTTAATTAAACTTAGCAGTCATATGAATATGATATTTTAGTCTTTTTTTTTTTTTTTTTAAATGAATTTAACAACCAGAAGAACTGGAATTCTGATACAAAAAATGAGAAAAAATACCTGAACGCAATCACCCCTGATATATACAGGGTGGTCCTAAACTATATGTCAAAAATGTAAAGGCAGGTACACTGTTAAAAATTTCAACAGAAAACTTATGTAATCTATTATCTTAAGTCTTGCATAAAAGTACAGAGAAAAATAAACGGAGATGTTAAAAAAACTTATTTTATCATTTGTTTTAATAACTAATATTAATTTAATTAATCAGGGCTCGCGTTGGTGCGCTTTGTCCCGAATTTTAATGAAAGGGACGCAGAATTTTTTTAATTGCGGGTCCCGAGGACCCGTAATCAAGTATTGGATTCAGTAACTTTTTCAGAAACAAAACCACCACTTCTACTTAAAGAGAGAAAAAAAGAGAGAGAGCTTATGTATAAAATATCCTGAACGATATTAATTTAAAACTAGTATATAAACCCGTCAAAAATGACGGAATGTGAAATCAGTTAAGGTAGTGAATCAACAAATGCTTTGCCAGCTTCGCTGGACACTATATTTAAAGGGGACTAAACGTATCATTTTATATATCGTATTTATCGTAATATAACTCAGTACTTATTTTTCGCTTCCTTATTCGACTCGTTTTAATAAGTATTTTTTATATGCATGGGCAAATTTGATATTTTTTAATTTTTCGCGGGAAAACATTATTTCATCTTATCCCCCCCCCTCTCAAAAAAAAATAATAATAATCTGTTTAGGATTGTTGAATTTGATGAACACTATAAGATTTTTTTTTTTTTTTTTTAATGGGGGCATATTATAAATTAAATATATAAATTAAAATTCTAGATTCTTTTTGAGAAATCTAAAACTCATTTAATTAAAAATTAAATTTTCTTCATATTAATTTTTTTTTTTTTTTCAAATAATTGATTTACACCAAACGCAGGAAAATCTTGAAAAATGCTTGAAAAAATTAAATGTAAAGTTGATTGTGCACGCATAACTTTCCTCAAACTCAACGAATTTAAGCAGTTAATAGCTCAAAAGAAAGAGCTTGATCCACTGGGTGTTCTTAGACTTGTGTCAACAGCCTACGTTAATTAGAACTCTAGTTATAGAGGTTTGAGTGAAGGAAAATCTTGAAAAAATTGAATGTAAAGTTGATTGTGCACGCATAACTTTCGTCAAACTCAACGAATTTAAGCAGTTAATAGCTCAAAAGAAAGAGCTTGATCCACTGAGTGTTCTTAGACTTGTGTCAACAGCCTACGTTAATTAGAACTCCAGTTATAGAGGTTTGAGTGAAGGAAAATCTTGAAAAAATTGAATGTAAAGTTGATTGTGCATGCATAACTTTCCTCAAACTCAACGAATTTAAGCAGTTAATAGCTCAAAAGAAAGAGCTTGATCCACTAAGTGTTCTGAGAGTAGAACGATCAAGATCCATTCATTAGAAGAGGAGCTATGAGAATTCGAATTGCTTGAGTGAATGTGTCCCATAAGAAATGTACAGGGAAGAATCGCGTTTGAGTATAACTTGAGTAAGGTGGGAGTTGAGAAATTTCAATGATTGATGACATATCTGTGTCTAAATACCTTTCATTTAAAAAAATGAAGGAAATCGGCCGGATAGAACGGCCAGACGGACTGACTTTAGTTTTCATAATTTTTTTTAATATATAAGATACAAATTACTCTTATATAATGATAGAGTTGAAATGAATATAAAATAATGCATCTAAAGTATTAATTATTATTATTATTATTATTTAAAAAAAAAGGAGGAAAAGAATTTTTAGATTCTTCAGCTAAATAACATGCACAAATGGCAAGTTTTATATATATATATATATATTCTGTTGTTAGTGAGTTGTGCTTTATAATTCAAGGAAAATTAATAATAATAAAAATAAAAATAAAAAACCAAAAATCTGTAAAATTCCAAAATCCTGAATATTTCCAGTTCTGCTGGTCCTAGATAATGGGTCCTATACTTTTTTTTTTTTACCTGCTAAATGTAAGTTTCTTTAATTATTATTATTATTATTTTTTTTTTTTTCAAGATTATTTTTATTAATCTTGTTTGAAGTCTATTGCTATTGTCAGAATAATCATAATTTTTACTTCTTTAAAACCTCTTTCAATTGCATTAAACAATTTTCTTTGCACTTTTTATTAATTTAATTTAGTAATGTGTTGTTTTAACTACATAAGCAAATGCAAGTTTAAGTAAGGTAAATGGTGATTTCATATGATAAAAAATAAGTTAGAAAGTTTTTATTTAATTATTTTTTCAATGCAATGTTTCAAAATGTAAAAAGGAATTGTGAAAATTTTTTTGTGTTTGTGAAAAATATTAGCAGTTACTAGTTCCCCCGCCCCCCTCGAAAAAAAAAAAAGTTTTTTCGAGGGAGAAAAAAGGTGTCCCCATTTTTCAAAAACCTGACCAACATTTTTTATAGTGATTGGAGTCTTGGGACCCCACTTATTAAAAGGTCAGGGCAAGCCCTGATTAATTATTGGTGAGAAAATATTTTGGACTTAGAATGCTTTTTCTAAAGTAGAAATAGTCATTTTTAATTTTAATTAAAAAATTAAATAATAAAATTAGGTAAAAATACAGAATAAAGATTGATAATTTCGATTATTCACTTTCAACTATGAATTGCTGTAAATTTGCAGAGACTCTGGATAAATATTTACATTAAATTTATAGAAATGTTTAACAGTGTAGAGGGGACCTAAACAAGCAGATTTCGTACAGGAATGTGTGTGCGGTAATGCCATCTTGAGCTGGTATAGAGCGCTGATGAATGTGGCATATAAAAGCACTTTGCTAGCTGGATTCATAATTTCCTGCACGGATCTCGAGCAGCATGGAGCTGACTGGTATGCATTTCGTGTATGGGGCTGCACAAGAAAATGGATGAATACAGCTAGCGAAGCGCTTTTATATGCCGCAGTCATCAGCACTCTTGTCTGGCTCAAGGCTGCATTACCACACACACAATGCTATACAAAATCTGTTTATTTAGATCCCCTCTATCTGCCTTTACATTCTTGACATATAGTTTACTATCACCCTGTGTATGTATATATATATATTTCATGATAAGATTATTAAAACATAAAAAGTGCATTAATTTTATATATAACATAAGTAGATATTAAACTCTGTAATGAAATTGTATGACATAAATTGTTTTTCTAAGCTATATTATTCGATGAATAATGTTTAATATATCAAAATAATAATAATAATATCTGTTGAACAATATTTGTTAGACAACTTTTTTATGAATTTTTGTTCTGTAACAGAATTTTTTCTTTTTTTCTGTGGGGGAAAAAAAAAACTCTTTGCAGATATAAAATCAATATAATTATTTCATGCAAAAATAATGATATATTCACTTAAAGGCATAAAGTGTACTAATCACAGTACTACAAAATTATCCTCAATTCCTAAATATTTTGTTTCAATTATAAATAATGTCTTCTGTTATTTTACAAACTCTATAAAAGATAAGATATACAAATATTAATACATAAAAAAAAAAAAAAAAAAAAAAAAAAAAAAATGCATTAATTTTATATATAACATAAGTAGATATTATATTCTGTAATAAAATTGTATAACAGTTATACATTTTCCTTAATGGAATAATTCGTATAGCAGTTGTTTATAAAAAAAGAAAAAAAGCTTTTAAATATTTTTATAAATTCAATAATGTACATATTAAAAAAAAAAAAATGTTAATAATTCCATTATTTTTTAAAATAAAATAATAGTTTTGCCTTGATTTATTTATGCATATAAAAACACTAAACAGCCAATTTAAGATGAATTTAACATTTTGAATTTTTTTGCAGAATATTAATTTATTTACATTGAAATAAATATTTTTAATAGATGATGAGTCTATAAAAAGAATCAAGATAAATGTGAATAATATCAAATATAGGGTAAGAGCACCAATGATTGACACTTTTAGAGCAATCTCTGATATTTTTTAATGCTCTTGTCATCAGAAAATATTTTTAGGAATCTTAAGTTAATACATATGGCATGAAAGACATTCAGAATCACATATATGTTAAAATATATACATTTGATAACAATTATTATTATTTTTTTTTTTTATGAATTTTTATTTGACACCCACTCAATATTCCAGTAATTTACACTGCCAGTGTTTCATTTTATCAGTAATTGGCCCCCTATGTTCGAATATTTGACACTGCTAGTTATTCATTTTACCAGTTATTAGCACCCTATGCTCCAGTGTTTGACATAAAATGTTAAAGTTCTTATATATGTAAAATGTATATTATTATTTTTCTTATTTATTAATTATTTTGGGATAGATGTCAATTACTGGAGCATGCCAATCACTGGAGCACCTACCCTACATTTTTTAAATTGAAATTGTATCTTCTTGTTTCATATTATCAGTTTAGTTTGAAATTTACTTAATATTTTAATGTATTTTTTTCATAAATTAATTATTTATTTAATAAAACAAATTCTTTTTATAGGCCTATTTGATTAAAGTAACTCCCACTCCAACCCTTCAAAATATTGTGTGACTGTCTGAAGATACTTTAGAAGTTCTGAAGAAATTTCGTCATACAAGTATAAAATGTACATAAATATTATCATCCATTAGATGATTATTACACCATATTTATATATTATAAGAAAGTTAAACTTATCTTCGGTAAAGGAAGATTTTGTTATACCTTAGAGCTTTTTCCAAGTGAAAATACAGTATTATATTAGTAAAAATGTAAGAACAAAATTTTTGTTTGGATAAACTAATGTTATTGACTCTTTTCATTTTATGAAAAATAAAATGATTTTATAGTTTTATTATGGTTGTTTTAATCTATCAGTGTTACACAACAAATAACTTTATAGGATTCTGTATTTGCTAAAGCATTTAGAAAATTTCTCCATTCGTCAAAATGTTAAGGGGGAAGAATGTCATAACAATCCAATTATAGCAACTTTAGTTTTTACGTGAAAATTGTAGCTTTACAAGTTAGCAATCTGAGAAGACCATGGGGGTCATATAGAGCAAGGGTGGCCAACCCGCGGGGAGACTAACGATATTTAAAGTTTGACAACTTTGGTTAATGGATCAAAACTTAATAAATATGTACTGACTTTTCAAAGTGAAAATACCTTTCATTAGTTATGGTAGCTAAAGAACTGTTGTAATGAAATATTATTAGATCCATTATACATTCTTTTTATTAGAGTTTTAATATATAGCAATCAATTTTTCGTGATTCTATTGTTAGTTTATGAATGAAAATAATTTAAATTTAATGTATTCTGCTCTGAATTTTCACCCAAATATAAAATAAAATAAAGTAATGCTGATTAAGAAATGATGTGTATGTCTAAACTTACTTCAATAACTATTTTAAATCATGCTCTAGCAAAATAATATATGACACAAATGATAACAAGTGACAGCACCCTAAGAGCAATAAAAACTGAAATATCACTGTAATCCGAAAGGTAATGATAAGAATGAACTGTAAATTTAGAAACTAATATTTTTTATGATGCCTATTCTATTTGTGCAAAATTAATGTAAGTCATCACTCATAATTTTTTGAAATATGAATTTATTAATAATTTTCATAATTCAAAAAATGTTTTTTAATCAAAAATATGCATGGAATATATTTGGATTACTACATTCTAATGTTAAAAAAAAATTAATATATTAATTTTTTGGAAAGACATAAATTAATGTTTATTACATTCATTTAACATTAGCATCTCCATATTTTAACAAATTATAACTCTGTGAAAAATTGAGAGAAACATATAAACTATGCCATTTTCTGGGCTGATTTGAACCAAATAATCCTAAAAGCTTGTCGAAATTGTGAGTTGCCTTAAAAAAAAAAAGATTATGTCAGTTTTAATATATAGACACCCCTTAAGCAAAATCTAACTAAAACGTTCTAAACTAGGCCTTATTACTAATCGATCGGCACCAGCCGCAAGTCTCTACACTAATTTATGCAGCAATTAGTCGGAAAAGGAGGGAGGGGGGGGGGGGGGGCTTTTTTCTTTATGACTGTACATATGGTATGGCCCAAATGAATAAAATAGATTTCCAATGCGGCCCACCAACTGTTTTCGGTTGGACAGGCCTGATATAGAGTCTTCCAGTTTGATTCAAAACTTCTCTTTTAGTTGGGGAAGAGTTAAGATTTACAGTAATTCTATAAATAAATTGGTCGGTAGAACTATTCAACAACATTCCTTAGTTTTTTTCTGAAGCAGGATGTTTTGGTCCTGCTATTATTATTATTATTATTATTATTATTATTATTTTTTGCAATCTTTTCAGTTTGTATCAGTTTTTTAATATGACTGCATATTTGTTGATATGGGAGAAATGAAGGGCTCTCAGAATATCTTTAATTAAGGAATATCGTATAGGTAAATATATAATTTTTTGTCATTACAATTGCTCCCTAGCCATTGAGATCTGGAGAATTTTGATCCTGCTGATTTTTTACGAACATTTGCATATATTTAAAAAAAATTAATGTAATTGCATTATCTTTTTTTTTGGACATTTTTTTTTTTTTCTTTATTTTGATTTAACTTGCTTTAACTGTAGTTTGATTTTTAAATTACTATCTTTACATCTATAGTTTGCAACAGAGATGACGATTCTGGTTCATACTCATCTATATAGCAAGTTGCAACCTAATTTCCATACTTTAATTAGTTTAAAAAAATCTAATTGTCTGATCAATAAGCTGTTTAATCCGACGGATCACAAAAAATGCCCCTTTGATTTGGTACTTTATTTGTAACGAAGTTTTGATAAGATTTTTTTAAAATTAATTAAAATATGAAAATAATAACCTGGCAATAATGTAAAATTTGGACATTTAAATTTATTGGGTTGTTCGATAAATAATGTCGTTTTTTTTTTATGTTTTTCAAGGTGAATTTATTTATATTAACAACAAACATTAATCAATGATATATTGACCATTTTGTTGGATAACCTTTTGCCATCTTTCGGTAAGTTGAAAAATTCCACGTTCGAAGAAGCCTCAATTTTTAGAAGCGAAGGTTTTAAAAAACGACATTATTTATCGAACAACCCAATATAATTGTTGCCAAAAAAATTTACCAGTCATTTATTTATTATTATTATTATTATTATTATTTTTTTTTTACCATAAAATGAAATATGCTTTCACACGAAAAATAAAAAATTATAAAATAATAGCAAACCCATGCGAAACTTTCGCACTTTATTTCTTTTCTTATTTACCTTTAAAATTTGAAGGAAGCTAACAAAGATTTAAACGTGTGTTGTGCTGATTCTAGTTATTTAACCCGTTAGTAGTCGGTATAAACAGCACCACCTATTACAGATTGCGCTCTTTTTATTTAACTGTCACCAATAATTTTAAAAAGTGATGTGATAGACGTCTCTTCGATTTTATTCGCTTTATATGTGTATCAAATGCCACTTCTAAAAATTTTTGGTGGCTATTGAATAAAAAAATCTGGTAACACTGAAAGATGGGCGGCAAATCGACCAACTAGCAACTACTAATGGGTTAACTCTATTGCACTTAAGCAATTTTCCACATAACAGAGTTTTTGAACTTCATTCAACTCAGCGTTTTCGCCTATTATGAATAGACACAAATTGTCCTTTAAAGTTTTAAAATTCTTCGTATTTTCCTGTGAATTATGGTAAAGGAAGATCAGGAATTTTAAAATTTGAAATTCTTATTTTAGAGCTTAATAATTAATTTTACAGTTATTTTTATTCAGTAAGATCTTAAATCTTACCTGTAAGTCCTGTATATCATTGTCCATTTCTTACATAATACCTAGTGCATCTTTCAGCTCTGTTTCAGGAGGTAGGTTAATATATCACTAAAGTAGAACCTCTGTAGATCTTTTTACTTCTGATATTGTTCTATTTTTCTTTTTTGATGTGATTTCAAGAGATCCTTTTTCGTAGTTCTCTTTATTTAATTCACTAATGAATTTGAGATATTTATTTTACATTCAATCGTGTGTGACACTTAGATTAATTAGAGTTGTCATATTAACTGGACTTTTGGATCTGTAGGACAAAATATCAAGAATCCAATATAGTTGGTCAGAGTGGACTTTTTAGCTTAATGATTTAACTAGATATATAAAAATAAAATTGATTAATACATAACAATTAGTGGATGTGAGTCCAAGTTTGTTATTGACAGAGAGCATAATTACAAAAAGTCTTTTCTAGTCAAGACGTAGGTTCCAAATGTTCATTCAAAGTACACACACACAAAGGCCCAGTAACTGCCAAGGAGACAGTCAATGATATTATAGCATTAACCACTTGAATTGCAATTTATTTTCAGTCAGCACTGCTCATGCAGGCAATTTAATTTTCTTAGTTTTAAGAGGAGGGATCGATATAGAAACTTACAGTTTTGTTGCTCAAATAATTTGTTGTTATTAAAAATATTTGTTTCACACATCACGAGTGCAGCTCGTCATGATCAGTTTGCTCAAGAAAGTTCATGACAAGCTGGACTCGTCATTTCAAGGGGTTAATATAATGCCCACACAGGAGCGAAGGATAAAGATTGTGTCCTCGATAGTCATTAAGACTCGTAGGAGGCAGCAGTAAAGATTCTGTTTTTAGTCACAGAAACATGGAAGATTTATATTTAAGGTAATGAAATAGTCTCACATAAATTAAAAAATTATAAAATCATGCTTTTATTCCAAGTGTATGAAATTCGGATTCAGTAGAAGTGGATTTTAAAAAGTAATCATAAGATTTGACATTGGAATTTTTTGGGCAGACTTATTATCTCCTGAAATCTGCCTCTGTTTAGATCATTGAAATCACTTTCGTATTGTATTGCCATCAACTATGGACTGATGTATAAAATTTGAGCAAAATCGGTTTAGTAGAAGTTGATTAAAAACAAATTACAAGATTTGACTCAGGCAGGTTTTTGCTCCTGGAAAACATCCTTGATGAGATAGATCGAGAAAATGCTTACAAATTGCATTGTCATCTACATCATACTATGAACGAATAGATATACTGGAATAAATTATAAATAGAATACTGTGTACTATGAATTTGTATATAAATGATAAACAAAATCGATTTAGTGGAAGTGGGTTAAAAGTTGAGTACAAAATTTGAACCACACAGAAACTTTGGTCGACTAAGTTAACTTTTACACACCGGTGTTCCATAAAAGGAATATACACTTTAAGATTTGATGAAAATACAATTTTCTTTATAATGCTTTGTAAAAATTACTGTACAAACAATAAACATGGCTTGATTTTTTGGCACCAAAGTTGTGCTGCTAGAATAAATAGTGGCTAGTAAAAAATATTGCAATTTTGGCCTTTTACTACTTTTTTGTCAAGCAAAATTCAAAAATTCATATAAAATTCAAAATTCAACAAATATTTTTGTAATTAAGTAAATTGCCCTAAGAAAGCTCATTTTATTGATAAAAAAAATTAGCTATAATGAAAAAACATTTGTTTTTTTACTGTTAAATAAAATTTGTATGTTCCAGAAATGGAACATTAGCGTATAAAGATATATTTTTCAACGTGATACAGTTCTTTTGATTTCACGAAATAAAAATATTTAAAAAAAAACATTGATGCTGCAAAGTACTAGTAACTATCAAAAAAGGATTTTTATGACCACCTTTGACCTACTTTTAATTCCCTCTCCGTGAGTTTGTTTTGCCGTTTTTATCTCATTCTGAGAGACCCATAAAATCACATGGTAAAGATTCCTAATTTTTGCATTTTCTCTGAGGTTTTCTTCAGTGTGAGGAGAACACAAAAAAGCAATGTTTTGAGTGTGAAAAATGACTTCACGAAAAGTACTTTCCTAAATACCATGAACAGTAGAAAAACTCCTAATAAAAATATAAAAAACAATAAGTAATTTTAGTTTTTGTTTTCCATTTTAAAGAATATTGGTAAGAATTTTATTATTTGTTGTATTTTTTAGCTTTACATTCATATGATTATTTTTCAGTAAGTTTTGTTGTGGGTTTTTTTGTTAATTTTTTATTGTTGCCATTTTTATTTACGAGTGGGAAAAAAGACTTCATGTGTGAAAAGTGATTTCTTGGATAACCTGAGGAATAAATATACTCATAATATAAATATAAACAATAATTATTTTTCTATTTTATAGAATACTAGCTGGCCCGTCCGGCTTCGCACGGATGAACAAATTTTAGTTAAAGATGGATTGACACGTAAAAAATCAAGAAATATATCAGTTTATATGTATCCGCGTTTGTAATGATCGATAGATGGCGCTCTCTGAACACTGCAGTTGTTAGTAAATATAACAGCCACGTGTAATTATTATTCTTTCTCCGCCATTTCATCATGGAAAGTCGATTGCATAATATGAGGATATGCAGTGGTGTGATAATTTCACCTTAGCCCACCAGAAGGCGAGCATTTCATTACAATCGCGGATAGTCAGGCAATATTATTAACTGAAAAGTCAAAGTATAATTTTACAATTATTTTTTTAATTAGTTGTTAAATGTTGGCAATTTGTACTTAATGTTATTTATTTATTTATTTATTTATTTCATAAAAAGAAACATTTCTTTACATGTGAATAAAAAATATTGAAAAATAAACCTATGACATGAAAATGTTTTTGATAAAATTGACGTCATAGTAGCTTCAATTATTATTTATTTTTCATCTCGCAAATATATTTAATTTTTTTCCATAATTGATGGTTATTTTAATAATGTATTTTTAGGGATAAATCAATTTTTTAATATGAAACAATATTCGTACAATATATACTATTACAGAATCTGGTGTGAAACAACCACACGATTTCCATTGCCCACTATTACACATATTATATACAATTTTTTGGAGATAGATGCATTTTTTGAGATTTTCCAGTAAGAGAAACTTGATACACGTATAAAGACACATACAATAGAGTTTACATAGCGAGTTAAAAAATAAGGGAAAAAAATAGATAGTTATTTTTTTAAACACGAATTTCCGAGATCTAAAACTGAACTACCTAATCAGGATGACCGTTTAATATTCCTGTAATAAGCACGTGATACTTGAGAAAGGTTATCTAAATTGGATTAATGAAACAATTTTCAAGAATACGTTTGAGCCGTTTTTGAGGTACCAACTTTTACCAAAACTTAGCATGCTCAATTATTGACCTAAAAACAATAATTACATACAAAAGGATATTTAATAAGAAGTTAACATGGCGAGTTTGAAAAAAAATCCGTACACGCGCTTTTAAAGGAACGCACTTGCGAGATCTGAAATTGAGCTGTTTATAGAGGACGCCTATCAATTTTCCTGATCTAACCAACCATATCATTCGAAAGGGCATCTAATAGATTATTTATATAGCAACTTTGAAGAAAATCATTAGAGCTGTTTTTGAATACGGGCTTACGGTTCCATTTCCGGTTTTCGATGACCCAATTCCGGTTTTTCAATTTTCACGAATATTTTGAAAATTTATCTGTACACGAGACCTGAATCACTTGTGAAGTTTAGTAGTTCTATTTTTTTTAGTTTTGGAGACATCACAGCCAGAAGATTCCACACATACGTGCACACATACACACACACTGACCAATTGCCAAAACCTATACAATACTTCCACTACCTACGGTAGTAGGGTAATTGAAGTAAAAACATACATCTCGTATTTACTACGAAAATATACAGATTTTCGTATTACGTTTTCGATCGCCAAATACGAAAATCGCCAATGACGATAGAAATCAAATCTATGCTTTGTTTTCAATTAAAATATTGAAAATTTTAATTAAAAATTTATTTTACCAAATTTTATTATAGCTTCTAGAGCACTTAGAGAGAGACAGTGTAACGTTTGATTAAGGAAAAAAAAAGAAAAAAAAGAAATCGGCTGTTTAGTTCTAGCGATCGTTCTCTACATATAAACCTTTCCTCTTTATATATATTAGTATAGCTATAGAGCATAGATATATTAAATAGGTTTCCAATCAACATAATGTAACTCAAATAATTAAATGCTATTTGCATTTCAGTAATGGCTGTATGCACTATGTATATTGAGCTACTTGCCATAACTGTTATTTGCTAAAAATAGTCGCCAAATAAATTTCTCAATACGCAAGCGAAGTGTGACGTCACTGACCGCCCGTGGATGCAAGAAAAGATTTCCCATGTTAATCGCTCATTGGAATATTTTTTTTTTTTTTTTAATTATTAAAATTCTAGAAAAATTATTTCCCGATTTTAATCCCCATACTTGGGTATAGATATGTATTAGTTATTGTATGCATGCGTTAGATTGAGTTATTTTGCTGTCAAATTGAAAAAAAATTAATTTTAAATTTCAAATCTGTCATTCTTGGCGTTTTTGTATTTGGCGATCAAAAACGTAATACGAAATATACATGCCAGATGTATATTTTCGTAATATGTATTGTACGAAATATTGTTTCATATTATTCGTTACTCTCTTAATATAAGTTGTTAAAATAACCATGATTTTTGAAAAGAATTAAATTATATTCGCCAGATAATTTGGCGATATTTTTTTTTCTGCCAAGGATGACGGATATCAAATCTATTCCGCTGCAACATATTAGTATATTATATCAGATACTTTATTTAGACATTTGAAAACAAATTTGACTTCAAGTTATGATAGAATATTTATCCTTTCCCTTTTAATTAGTTTATTAGTTGGATATTTATTGAGTACTTAAATATCCATCCTTTGAAATGAAATGTTTATGTTTTCAATCGAATATGGAAGTTCGCCATTTTTTTTCTCTAGAGTTTTGAAATTTAAAATTCAAATTTTATCAATTTTACAACAAAAACAACTTAATCTAACGCATGCACATGATAACTAATACATATCTATATCCAAATATGAGGATTAAAAACGGGAAATAATTTTCCTCGATCTTTAATAATTTTTTATAAAAAAAATCCAGTGGGCGATTAACATAGGAATCTTTTTCTTGCATCCACTGACAGCCAGTGACGTCATGACTTCGCTTGCGTATTATTCTTTTAAAAAATGCATAATGAAATGCAGATGGTATTTTTTTAATTCACTTTTTATATTATTATTCGCGTGAAAATATATTTTATTATATGTCTAAAAATAAATTAACTCGTAAATCTTTTTGGCAACAATTATAAATTAAAATAAATAATTTAATAGAAGTTTAGAAGTTAGAATTTTTTATTTTATTTTATTTTATTTCATTATTTATTTTTAAATTCCAATTTCGTTTACACCGTTTACACACATCGGTTTAAACATTGATGCTGAGATCATTATATTATATTATATCATATCATATTAAGTTATATTATCAGAAAAATAAACACTTTTAACGCTATAATGACGTCAGATTTAACGTGTAAATTTAACATTTCGCAAAGCTTTATATGAATTTCAATTTAATTCACGTGCAAATATATTTCATTTCTTTTCATGTCAAGATATTTTGAAAACAAAATGAACATGTACTAAATGTTTCTTTTATTTTGGCAGCAGCAAATTTTTTTTAATATTTCATTATTTCCATTTCTATTACGGCTTCTATGCGGATTTTAATTAAAATGCTCAGATTTTAAACTAAAATTTATTTTATCAAAATTAAATATAGCCTATAACAATATGGCATACTGTAGCTTTCGGTCAGTGAAAGAAGTTTTTAAATCGGTTCAGTAGTTTCAGAGATTACCCTCCACAAACATACAATTTTTTGCGCTTTATATAATGATATAGATTGATAAGACTTTTATTATTTGTATTATTCAGCTTTATATATAAGTTTATTCTTCAGTAAGTTTTGATGCAGATTATTTTTCAGTTTTCCATATATTTTCCATATATTTAATTATTAAATTAACACAATAAATTATACTGATTATTAATAATTATAAAATTGTTTTATTATAATAACAGTGCTGCCAACTCTCCCGTTTTTCACGGGAGACTCCCGTTTTTTAACCCTATCTCCCGTTTTAATGTGTATTTCTCCCGTTTTTCTAATATTTTCGAAAAATCGAACTAAAAACGCTAATTTTTGACAATTCGTAGGTGCCATCTTTCCAGATTTACGAAGGCCTTCCAATTCACAATCTTTCTGCATCCACAACATAAATGTCAATATTCATTTAAAACTTACTTTATGAGATATTAGAATCTCTAAAGAAACGGAATCCTTCAATATTTCTCACTTATGTAATTATTTTTAACTCCCCCTCCCCCCCATATTTTCCTATCTCCAACTAGTGATCTGTGATCAAATGCTCTTTTGAACTCTTTTGTTTCTCATTCTTTCTCCATCTACAAGCCACAACAAAAATGTCAATATTCATTTTAAACTTGCTTTATTAGATTCTAGAGCCTATAAAGTAGTAGAAAGTTTAACAGTTCCACCCCCCCCCCCCCCAAAAAAAAAAAAAAACTTTTTAAGTTTTTGAGGGCGATTTGAATTTTTAAGGACACATTTGGCATTTAAAATCCAAACACTTAATTTAAAAATTTAGTTATAAATATGCATACAAAAAAAAAAGTGTTTTTAAACTTTTCTGTACTTTTATTTGTTGTTAATGTGCTGATTGTCACACACAATAGTTTTATTTATATTTACAGCATTTAGGTTATTTTCTACAAATGCAGTAATGGGGGGGGGGGGGCAGGAAATAGATTGGGGCAAAGTGTTTCTTTTTTTTTTTCTTCCAAAGATAAGGCGAGGTGCAGCACCCTCCTTAAATTATCTGGGAAAAACTCTGAATCGATGTTCATAAAAACATCGATCCAGTTGTTTTATTAGATTTTAGAACCAACTGAAGTGATATAGGGGTTCAAAATTCTTTATATATGTAGTTATTTTTAGACTTTTTTAATGAACTTGTTAACTATTTGTTTTTCCCCAATAAGTTTAAAATATAAATTATCAAACAAAAGTTATATTAGGTCTTTTTAGTTAAAAAAGTATCATGTATTGAATAAAATAATTTTGTTTTGTTTTTCTCCACGAAACCGTGAATCTCCTTTTTTCTCCCTTGAAATTATGTAAAATCTCCTGTTTTTTTTTCCACCAAGGTTGGCAGCTCTGTAATAATTCCTACTTATCACTTGCATAATTAACTTTTAGAATTTAGAAGCATAGCTTTCTCTTGTGAAAACTTCTTTGTACTTCTTAACAAGATTAGTTCCAGTAGCACTTAGACCACTATAGCTTAACAGGTGCCACATGGTTATTTTTCTGCTTAACCTGTATTATTGTTTTAACAAATTTAGAAATTTACTTACGATCTTTTTACAGAAATTAAGTTTTTAATTTATATAATGACGTTAATCGCACTTTTTAAAAACATGTAAAAAAACAAAGTGTTTCACACCAATGTTCCATTTCTGGAACATGTTATAAATCATATGGAAAAATGTTTTTAGGGGAAATAAAAGTACTGATAGTGCTTATGTTTCTGTTTCAATGCAATTTTTATCAATAAATAGTTTATTTTAACTTTCTATCATAGTGTGGCGTGTAAAAGGTTAAATAAATGCACATAAAAATTGGAGTGGGCCAAAAATTTCAGGCCCAGCCCACATATAACAACACTGTCCCAACATAAAAAAGAAAAATCTCAACTCAGCCTACCTCCTACAGACTTTTACCATTTCACCCGCAATGTATGTGTGTTTGCCAACAAATATGGGAAGTATTTGATAATTTAGAAGTCATGCAAGATTTTACTGTAAACATGCATCCAGGAGTGCAGAAAATGTTCAGATCTCTGAAACTTTTCTCACAATCTAAATTTCCTTCAATATACCAAAATCTCTTCTGTTATACATAGCCATATCTTATACGTAATAAGTATTTTTTTTTAGAATAATTATGCACTATAACATAAAAATTCTGATGTGGGCACCACATGACTTCCTTATACACTTTTTAAATATACATAATGTTAAAAAACATTGTCACTGGACCCGAAACAGTTGGCCCCGAAAAAAAAAAATGTGCCTTGAGTGGACTCATTTTAAAGTTGTGCCTTCGGGGGACTCATGTCAAAATTGTGCCTTGGGGGAACTCATGTCAAAGTTATACCTTGGGGGGGACTCATGTCAAAGTTGTGCCTTGGGGGGACTCATGTCAAAGTTGAGCCTGGGGGGACTCATGTCAAAGTTGTGCCTTAAGGGACTCATGTCAAAGTTGTGCCTTGGGGAGGGGACTCGTGTCAAAGTTGCGCCTTCGGGGGACTCATGTCAAAGTTGTGCCTTGGGGGGGACTCATGTCGAAGTTGTACCTTGGGGGGGGACTCATGTCAAAGTTGTGACTTCGGGGTCTCAAGTCAAAGTTGTGCCTGGGGGGGGGGACTCATGTCAAAGTTGTGCCTTGGGGGGGACTCATGTCATAGTTGTGCCTTGGGGGGACTCATGTCAATGTCATTTTGAAAAGATTTTGATGAAATTCTGGCAAAAGCAGAATTTAGTTTAGGACGGAGGACTATTAGTTTTTTTTTCTTCCCAATTATAACATCGCTTTCAAATTATTCAATTATATTTTCGATAAATTTTAGATTTCGATAAATGTCCATCGAAAAATGATTTCGACAAATGTCCAACTATCGAAAACGATAACGCAAAAATCGCTGTCTGAGTCTAATAGGCCCTCAGTCCTAAAAATGAATTATCACCGTGTTCTGAGCTTTTCTGAAAGTTAGTTAAAAACTGATGCAAGATTTGTACTGGTAAAATGCATTTTCACCGTGTTCTGATCTAGTCTGAAAGTTTCAAATGTCTAGCTAGTCGTGAAGTTAGCTAAATAAATTTTCGGGTGAATCACATAAACGCTGCTGAGGGCAGCAGGTATCGGAAACTGTTGGCTAAAAATATTTAAAAAATGCATTGTCAACGTGTTTTGAGCTTTTCTGAAAGTTTGAAATGCCTAGCTAGTCAGGAAGTCAGTTAAATTGCATGATTTCTCCAAACCGTTTTTGAGTTATTACCGTTTTTTGATACATTATGGCCAAAACCTATGTATTTTTGGTCATTATGAACCTAATTTTCCTAAATATCTCCAAAACGGAAAATCATACAAAGTCCAAAAAGGGAGGTGCACAACAAGATGTTATAACAAACCTATGTACCAATTCGCAACTTTCTACGTCCAACCGTTTTTGAGTTGTGCGACATACGGACACACACACAGACACACATACATACAGACGTCACGAAAAATCGTGTAAAGTCCCTTATATCTCTAAAACGAGAGCTCGTGTTAAGACGACACTTGCAGATGTACAACTAGACATCATGACAGTCACACATATAAATTGGCAACATTCAGCGATCATTCGTTTTCGAGCAATGTGAAATACAAAATCCATTTCGCAAATCGGGATTACTATACTTCCTTATACTTTGTATAAGGAAGTAAAAATACAGCTACTAGTTTATATATGAAGTATTACAAAGTTTGTTTTTTTAGCAGATTATTTATTTAGACATATATTTATATTTTCTACTAAGAAAATATTCAAGATTTAAACCCAAATCTCATTTGGGCAATCTGCATCCATGTATCTATCTATGAGAGATGGGCATTCACATGTGAATGCCTGTGTTTTGCTGTGTGTGTGTGTGTTTGTATTTAAGTGCAATCCTGTACTCTGGGAAGTTTTTTTATCCTAATTTATTTCAGGTTGTGGGTAGAGATGGAAATGGTTCGAAAAAAACCCTGGAAATTTTGAGAAAACTAGTATGTTGTGGCCACCACAAGACTTACTTCTATATTTTTCTATACAAATTCACTCAGTAACAATGTAAAAAAAAAAAAGAAAAAAAGAAAAAATTTTTTTTTTTTTTTTTTCGTTAAAAGTAAAAAAAATAGATAACTTTGTTTTAAATTATCACATATTTATAGTTCAACCATTCGTTTTAAAGGTATTGACGAGACTTTTCGAAAGATACCCATCTTGAAAATTTACCCCCCCCCCCCCCTCGAGGGGTGGGGAAGCGATGCCCGCACACGCACAATTTTTTTTTTCCTAATTAACTACTACTATTATTAATAATTCATATTAATTTTACAATCACAGGTTAAAAATAACTCTCATTATGTACATTTATACGAAATTTTTTCCTATACTGCCATGTTAAAAATTTAGAAAAAATACGATCACCATGCCACCTGTCGAGCGATTGATCCCCAAATCTAATCAGCCCCAGTTTATGTCAGGGGCCAACTAAATACCAAGTTTGGTTAAATTTTGTTAAAAAAAAAAAAAAAAAATCGTTAAAAGTAAAAAAAAATTTATAATTTTGTTTTAAATTATCACAGATTTATAGTTCAACCATTCATATTAAAGGTATTGACGAGACCTTTCGAAAGATACCCATTTTGAAAATTTACCCCCCTCCTCCGGGGGGTACTTTCCCCCCGGGGGGGGGGGGGGGAGGCGATGCCCCCACATGCACAATTTTTTTTTCTAATTAACTACTACTATTATTAATAATTCATATTAATTTTACAATCACAGGTTAAGAATAACTCTCATTATGTACATTTATACGAAATTTCGTCCTATACTGCCATGTTAAAAATTTAGAAAAAATACGATCACCATGCCACCTGTTGAGCGATTGATCCCCAAATCTAATCAGCCCCAGTTTATGTCAGGGGCTAACTAAATACCAAGTTTGGTTAAATTTCGTTAAAAAAAAAAAAAAAAAAAAAAAAAAAAAAAAGATTTTTTTTTTTTTTCAAAGTTTTTTTTTTGTTAAAAGTAAAAAAATCGATAACTTTGTTTTAAATTATCGCAGATCAATGGTTCAACCAATCGTTTTAAAGGTATTGACGAGACCTTTCGAAAGATACCCATCTTGAAAATTTACTCCCCTCGAGGGGGAGACTTTCCCCCCCCCCCCCCCCCAGGGGGGGTGGCGAGGCTCCTACACATACAAAAAATTTTTCCCAGTTGACTATCTCTATTATAAATAATTCTTGTAAATTTCATAATGATTACTAAAAAATAATTATGCCCATTTATACAAAATTTTGTCCTATATCACCATGTTAAAAATTTAGAAAAAGCGGGATGGCAACGCAACTTGTAAAACAATTTTTACCAACAGTTGATAGGCACTAATTTATGTCAAGGTGCAACTACATACCAATTTGTAAAAAATTCTGTGCAGTAGTTTCTGAGATACAGTTGCCACAAAATTTTGTCACACACACACAGACAGACATTTTCTAAAAATGGTAAAATCGTGTTCTACAGCTCTCAAAATGTGTAAATCCATCAAAAACCCGAAGTCGAAAATTTTTACGAATCCAATACTTTCTTCTATTGAATATAGAAGAAAGTAAAAACCCAGATTTTTTTCCGAAGGGGTTTATTTCTACGCAGAAAAAATGAAAATTTAGAAATTTTTAGCATAAAATAACATATTTAGAAATTAACAATATTTACATTCTGATGCTTTTTCTTAAAATGTTTTTTTCATGTTGAGTATCTTACATGAAAACACTGATTCTGATAATGTTCATATTTCAAAAATAAAGTTTTAACCATATAATCTAATGGAAATCCTGAAATATTTAAGTATTATAATGACCTCCCTCCGACCACATTCATTAGAAATTACTTATTCTTTTCATGTTCCTTTATACTTCAGTCTTTTTTCTTGAATATATATTCTTAGACTTGTTTAACTGTATTATTTTACTGTGTGTAGATATACATTATACATACGCACATATATATATATATCAGAGCTGCCAACCTAATCCGGCAAATTGTTAGTACCGCTCCTTTTCCTACACCACTTAATTTTTAGTTTTTTTTTTTTTTCTTAATTCATCGTAAATACGTTTGAAGATAATTACTCTAAAAATTAAGTGGTGTAGAAAAAGGGGTGGTACTAACAATTTGCCGGATTAGGTTGGCAGCTTCGATATATATATATATTAAAATATAATAAAGATGATCTATTAAGCATAGTAGAAGCCAAGCAACAGATACAAGATCACTGAAATACCGAAGACCAATAAGATTTTTAAAAAAATTATCAGTGGATGAAATACACTAATGTAAAGAAACCAGATCTATTAATTAACAGCCTGCAAAACAAACGAATCAATAAAGTAACACAACAAATCTTAACTTAAAACCATAAACTTATCAAGATTAATGAAAAAATAAGTACCAGCCGCTTAATCTGATCAAATTGCTGGGTTCGGAATCAAATCAATAGAAACCGCCGCTTAATAAAATCAGCATCGCCGGTTAATAGACTCAAAAGATAATCTCTTCAACAGTAAAATTGATCATGTATGTAAGCTAAACAACGAATTATATTTTCTCACCGGATTTTTGAAATAAAAAAAAGAAACAAAAATAGCAAGCCATCACATTATTACTCTTTGTCAAGAATTTTACGCCTAAAAATAAAAAATAAATACGACGTGCCATGTGTTGTAGTTATGAGAATTCGCCAAATGATTGACCAATGAGTATTTTTTTCTGTCTTTAAATATTCAAAGTTTTAAATGAGTTTCTAGTTCTTATTTTGAAGCAACTTAGCTGCAAGATATGTAAGCAGAATTTTTTTATTTTGAAGGTAAAGCGTAAAATTTAGGTAAAGCATGATCGTTTTCTTCAAATGTATAGTCAAAGGAAGGTGACGTCGAAGCTTGAAATTTCTCAATATGCTTCATGTAAACATAAGAATAAAGATGATATTAGTGCCTAAATTGTACTAAATGGAAGAGTGAACTGCAGGTGAAAATGAATAGGAAAAGTAAAAGTCATCAACGCAGCACTTTAGATAGGTACAAGAATGCCAGGTCAAAGAAAATTTCCATCCTCTATGTAATTTTGTCCTTAAAAGCTGAAAATTTTACATGAATGATAAGTAACGAAAACTGATGGCTAGTTAATAGATGGAAGGGTGAAAAATTTCTTTCCATATTTAGATAATGAATACTCTTTTATTGAGTTTGGGCATGTTCGCGAGATATAAAAATCGGCTGCTTAATAAAATCATTTTGATGAAAACAAATGTGATTTTATAAATGCATGTAACAGTTTAAAAAAAAGAAAAAGCAACTACTCTGTGTCAAAAAATTTATTTCATAGTTTACAAAAATTATATGTGCAAAAATCTACCTGATTTATGTCCTTTACGTCTGAATTAATAACTTTTATATTATTAAAAAAAAAAAAAAAAAAATCAGTAATAAAATGTTGTTTTAAATTTTTGAAGTTCAATTAACTTTAAATTAAACTGTCAGAATCTGAATTAAAGTCCAGCATCAGGTCCAGTAAACCGATTTTACCTGAGCCTGACCTGCAATCAGGTTGGGTCTAGAAGAACTAAATTTTTTCTCTTGCATGTGAGGTTCAGTTTGAGTTGACTTATTTATATTTTTCTTCTGTGTTCAATCCGAACCCAGACTGAATTTTTTTCCTGCGGGTTAGGTTAAGTTTTCAACGAGTCTGTTCGACTTGAGACCATCTTTCAAAAAATTTTATCATAATAAGCAGAAATTTGTTTGATATAATTATAAACATACTACATATTCCAATGATTAAATATACTTATACACAATTACATGCATATCGCAGAAAGGCAATAAACAAAGAAAAATCAAATATATATATATATTAAACTTAAAGCATATTTTTGTACTCTTGAAGTACGCAACACACATAAATGGTTAAAAATTATTAATTAATTTTCAGATTTTTAAATTTTTAACTTAGTAAATCATTTAAAATTTTTTTAAATGGAGCTACTGATACACTAACTGTGTGACAATGAAAATTTATTATATTTTATAACTTTAAAAAGTTTTGCATAATTTTCAAATGAATCATTAAATTTCATTTAGTTTTTGGGTTTTGGATATAAAGAAATCGGGTTCAGGTCGGGAAAAAAAAAATTGACAGTTTGATTCTATAATTTATTTTATCAATATTGCTAAAAGATTAATATTCCATAGGAATGCCCACCCTACCCAAAATTAATGGTTGAATGATGATTTGACTAGTTTTTGGTGCTTTGTACAAAGAAAGGTTCTGGTAGTTATGAAATAGAAAGGTTAATTTTTTAACAGTAAAAGCTTTTTGTACTGGCTGTTAGGAAAAAAATAATATGGATTCCATGTATTTTTAAATGTTTAACACTTTATATTTTCTAAAATATTATAACTATAAAGAAACTTTATTTTTATCTGTAAAAATTTATTTTTTCCATTTTTTCCAGAAAAAAAACTGTTTTTTTTTACACTGCCTCAAAATTTCCTGAAATTTTACATATCTAGTTGTGGGTAATAATAGAACATTGAAAGCAACAGCCTTTGTGGGGTAAAGTATATGTTCAGGCTGGCAGAACTCGAAATAATTATAAAAATTTGTCAAGCTTGCTCAAGTGTAAATGATTTCAAGTTGGGCCTTGTCCGCTCCATTCATTTGCTTACGCAAACATATACATTAAGTGACAAACATATTACTATTAAATTCTTTTACAATTACTTCAACATGAATTTCACATAATTAAATTTAATATTTAGTAGATTGTAAAAAAATTATATGAATATACGCTTCACACCAGCATGGCAACATTTAATGTTAAATTACACTCCTTGGCATGAAAATTGCCTCTGAGACCATTTCAGCATATTCTTATGTAAAATGACCTCCTGAATCTGAATATGACGCCCATTTTGTCCTATCACCCACCACTTTTTAGGAATAGCTCCCTATTTTTATCATTTTTTGGTGATTTCATGGCTATAAATTTGATTTTTAATGGATGGGGGAGGATTATTTTAACTGTTAAATACCTTCTGAGGGGCTACAGAGTTGGAAAATTCTAAAACATGGACATTTGCGACAAGGGAAAATTTTGGAGGGATTTGCCACTGAAATTATGCATTATATATCTTATATTTTTTTTATTTTATTAATGTTATTTTTTAAACTATATATTTTTGTTTTTAGGTGTTAAATTATTTTTCATTCTTCAAATCAAATCCATGGTCATAAAATTATCGAACAGGGAAAGAAATTGAGGGAGGGGGTGGTGTCTCTAGAAAATGGTGGATAACTGGGCAAAATGGGAGTCATATTCAGATTCAGGAGGTCATTTTACATGAGAATCAGCAAGAATGGTATCGGACCTCGTTTTTTTTTTTTTTTTTTTTTTTTTGCTGAGCAGTGTTATCGGCAAATGTCACCAAAATCCTAAACATGGAAAACATTTTTGTTGTTTAAAGTATTTCATAAACATTTTTTCTATTTCTATTTTTAAAACTATTGAATTCAATTTACTTTAATATATTTTTTGGGAGAAAGATTACTTTAGAAATATAATTCATGTATTTAAATTAAATGAACAAACTTCTAAGTTATTTGCTTGGTCATTGTTCATAGCTGAATTCTTCCTTTCAAGTGGTTTTATATCAGCTATTATTGTCTCTCTGTTTTGAGGGAATATAAAAAACGTCAAAGAAAAGCTTAGTTAAAATAAAAATGTATTTAATATGTTCTCTAATAATGGTTCAATTAATTTAATATTTTCAGTAAATAATATTAAGAACCAATCATGTAACTTCTCAAATTATTGTTGAAAATCATCATATTTTATTGATATATATATGATGTGATTAAAAAGATCACCACAATTCAGTTCCCGCACACATACTCCTTTCATTCTTTCTTTTTCAGCCATAATAGCTGTACCAAGATGCCTAATACTATAACATTTTGCTTTACTTTGCAAACATAATTACTTTTAGGCATTCAATTTATGATTTGTTTGTAAACACTTACTAGATTTATTATGCTTTCTGCGAAGATTACAATTTTTTTTTTTTTTAATACCTCTAATCAGGGGGGAAAAAAAGGGTGATTGAACCAAGCAAAAATGACTTTAATCTTCACTGAAAATAAATTATTGTTAAAAATCTTCTATATTTACAGTTTTACTTTTCTGAGAATTAATACTGAAATAAAAAGACAGTTTGTATTTAGAGCTATTGTCATCGGCAGCCAAATTCCATATTATTCTATGGGGAAAATAGTTACAGGGATTACTTATTACCTAATGTATTTTTATTATAATTTTTTCATTCCATCTTCCCATTCAGGTAATCCACAACCACTAAATTTGTTTTTGTTTCCCAAAAATGGATTTTTAAAAATTTTTAGCCCTAAAAGGAAATACTAAACATTTTTAAAAATCCATTTTTGGGAAACAAGAACAAATTTAATGGTTGTGAATTGTCTGACATGGTTTTATTTCAAAGATGTCAAAAACTCCAAGTCAGCTCAGCAGATGTAGTTGATATACATGTATGCAAAATTTCAGCTCAATCAGAAAACAAGAAGTGGTTTAAAATTTGAATTGTAGTTGAAACTCCAGGACTAAACTACCTTTGTTTTATACTTTATTTCTGTCACCATAGAAATAACTAATTATACAGAAACAGTAATTAATCATACATATCAAAATATCTCTATTCAGTTAACTAAAATCAGAATTTTGCTTTGTTTATACAGCATCATTACAGCTTTAGATGTGCATTATCAAATAAAAAATTATCATTTTTACAATCAAAATTTTTGTTTGTCTTGAAATAACATTTGTGTTAGCCTTAGAAGAAAAAAAAATAAACATTGAGGAAATAAGAAGTGAAATCAAAGGGTGTTATCGAGTCAGTGTATGTGTAAACTAACATTGAAAGTTTTTTTTTTTTTTACATTTGTAAAGGTGAACAAAAATTATAGAGTTAAACAATTGTCTTTTCAACTATTTAGATCTTGTTAGTTTTATGAAAAAAATAAAATAAATAAAAATACATAAATTATTGAAGGAAAAACTCAAAAAATTAAATGAACAAACAAATCAGCAGACAAATTATGGGAATAAAATTGCCTTTAAAGTAAGTACATATCTTTACGTGTTGGTATTAACATTAAAATTTCAACAAGAAAACCATTTTCATACATTTCTTTAATAAGACCTAAAATATTTTAAATATATAGCAAGCAAAAATATATACATCTTCAATTACAGAAATATTTTACATTTTCAAGAGCATTTTGCAAACAAAGAGCAAAAAATTTGGATTGTGAAAAGTTCTCAATATCTGGAGCTAATTGTCTTCACCAGTTGTAAGCAATCTCAAGGCCTTTTGTAAGTTTGAAACCGCTGTTGATATATCTTCATATTGTAGAGCACTGCCAGCAAATTTACAATACTTCTGTGCTTTCTGAAAATCTTCTGGTCTAAGTGAAACACCATCTAGAAAAAAAAAATTCATCATTTGAATGAAAATATCTTTTTTACTTATAAAAATATATACCTAAATATACTATCCTTTTAAAAAATATGCACTTACAGCTTTAGAACAAATATATTTCGGATACATCGTATCCATCATCAGTGCATCATTGTGACACCTCCTTCTGTTCTGGTTTGTTTCTCTCCTCTCGATCCTCCATTCTCCTTACTTTGTACATTTTTTCTTAATTAGGTGTTGCCATGCAGATGGTATTACACTATGCTCACAATCATTAATGGACAGACTGTTAGTTATTATTTCAATGGCTTCTCTTTTGAGAGCATAATGGTGGTTGTTATAAGGGGCTACGTATAAGGGGCTTGTTATAAGGACAACCACCATTATGCTCTCAAAAGAGAAGCCATTGAAATAATAACTAACAGTCTGTTCATTAACGATCGTGAGCATAGCGTAATACCATCTGCATGGCAACACCTAATTAAGAAAAAAAACGTACGAAGTGAAGAAAATGGAGGATCAAGAGGAGAGAAACAAACCAGAACAGAAGGAGGTGTCACAATGATGCACTGATGATGGATATGATGTATCAGAAATATATTTGCTCTAAAGCTGTAAGTGCATATTTTTTAAAAGGATTAAATTACATTTTACTTATAAAAATATATATCTTTTTTGCTTGATGCAAAAATTCATATTGTTTTCCGAACTAGGTTAAATTACATGAGAAAAAAATCAGTGTCACTTACCCTGTTAGTTTTAAAAATAGTTTTAATTGGCATATATTTATGTTTGAGGGGGCCTACAAACCCTCAATCCTCTTCCTGTTTCAATACTTAAGGTTGTTATTATATTTAAAAATTTCTTTCAAATTATTCAAAGAACTTTTACCCAAAGTACTACTTGGAATTTCCTGATCTTAGTCAAATCTGACACTGCCATATGATCTTCAAAACAAAGTTGAACTTTGTCTAATTATTTGTTCTTAAGTTTTGTTGATAATAGACACACTGAAAAAATACTGAAAACTTGATTTCCACATTAAGGGCCCTCAAAAGGAATGATTATACCAAAATTTAGATGCCAAAACAATACTTTTGTCTACCATATAGGTAAATGAAAGGTATTATTCTTTATAAGCAATTACATCAAATTGAAAAGAAAGTATTTATTTGACTTTAATTATCCCTTATAGTCTGTAAATTGCATATATGCTACATAATGTACTTATGGCATACACACCACTCAGAACACATTAAAAGAAAAGAAAAATGTATAATACAACTTGATGTGCACTTCTCACAATTTCCAACTAGCCCTAATATATCCTAACTAGTTAGTTGTAAGGCGACTAAGGCGCCCGTTGAAAAATGATCATTTCATTTTATTCATTTCTCACTTCAAATAATTCATTTGCTAGCAAGCCCATGTGAAATTTTTGCATTTTATTGTTACCTTTAAAATTTTTATTTTATAGACATCATTTTTTTCATATGCATGAGCAAATTTAATATTATATATAATTCTGTTTTCACTATCAACTCGGGAAGGCTTCTGAGCACCCGTATGTCAAATTTTACACTTCTGCGTTCAGTAGGGGCTGAACGTATAGATGCACAGACAGACAGAGAGACAGACAGACAGACATCTTCTTTTATTATTATAGATAGAATGTACTAAGTAAAATTATAATATGTTGTAGGGATGGACCGGATATGGATTTTACCGGATAACCGGATACGGATATCCGGCATTCCGGATATTTTTTTACTTTGCCGGATCCGGATATCCGGCCGGATATATCATCGGATATCCGGCAGTCCCCTTCCCCAGTTCACATGAAATTTTCAGTTTTTTAAGAGCACACAATAATTAAACTAGTATATTGTGGCCACCACAATACTTTCTTCTATATTTTCCTATACAAATTTTCTAAGGGCAAATAATTTATTAAAACTATTGTTCATTAAAATTATCTAACATGAAGAATGTAAATGATTTTTATCTTGGAGAAAACTAAAACCAAATATCCACATAAAGACAGTTTTATTGCCTATAAATAAATATTTAAATATGCGTATTTATAATGGTTATCTCATATCTCATACAAGTTTAGATATAGTCTTTCCGTTATCGAGGAAATTTTCAGTATAGAAGCGCCATCTATTGGTCTATACACATCCAACTTGAATCAGCGTAATGTCTCATAATGTCCTTCTCACATATCAAGTTTTGCTTGATTATACGCCATAGAACCTGAGATATAGTCTTTTCTTAAATTACAGAAATCTCTGTGTGGCAGCGGCAACTGTTGAGCGGCTGACATCAAAAATTGAAAGAAACTAATTTATGTGAAGATTCAACTACAGATAAATTTTTAAGCAATTCTGTGCATTAGTTCCTGAGATATAGTCTTCCCTTAAATTGCGGAAATCGCTTTTTTAGCAGCGCCACCTGTTGGCCGATAAGCATTATTTATTAAAATTTCCCACCACGATAAATGCAGGCGATTTTCATCTTACAGCAATCTAAAAATCTGCACTATAGCAGCGTAACCTATTGGTAGATATACATCCAAATTGAATCGGCATAATGCCTCATAATGGTCTTCTCACATATCAAGTTTTGTTTAATTATACCCAATAAAACCTGAGATATAGCATTTTCTTAAATTGCAGAAATCGCTGCGTGTGCATCACCTGTTGAGCGGTTGACACCAAAAGTTGACAGATACTAATATATGTCAATGTACATCTACATATAAATTTATATTCAAATCTGTACAGTAATTCCTGAGATATAGCCTTCCTTATATTGCAGTATAGCAGCGTCATCTGTTGGACGATAAGCATTTAACTTGAATCAGCATAATGTATCATAATGACCTTCTTACATATGAAGTTTTGTTTGAACATACGCAATAAAACCTGTGATATAGCCTCCCCTTAAATTGAGGAAATCACTGTATTGTAGCGCCACCTGTTGAGCAGTGACACCAAAAGTTGATAGGCCCTAATTTAGGTCAAGGTGCATTTATACAGTTGAGGATCTATAATCCGCATACCCATAATTCGCAATTGTCTATAATCTACACTCAATTTGCAAATGTAAACAAAAGATTCTGCAGTAACGAAAATCCGATATTTTGGATGTATATGAGAAAATATGATGTTAATTCACATACTAAAATGAAAAAAAAAAAAAAAAAAATTAGTGTAAAATTCAATTTTTATATACATAATTAATTTTAAAAGGAAAAAAAAATTATATTTTTATTGCCTTATACTTTTTTAGCAAATTTGAACATCGTCTGAATAATATTCAATAAGTGATCAAATAAAACACATGCAAGTGCATTTTCTAACTCCTGCCACTAACAGCATTGCTCATTGGTTGAAAAAAATGACATCATATGCGTTGGTGGGATTGTGTATTTTCACAGATGTTTAAGGACCATTAGTGTAAATGTTCTTTTTAGGGTGGTATTTCACAAATACACAAAACTATGTAAGGAAAAATTTATAACAGCATTTGTTTTGAAGATAAGATCTACAATTCAGTCATTAAAAGCAGTATCAAACTAATCACATTGCAAGTATCTGGATGCATACTGTTAATCACTGTCCAGAAGTAGGAGAACAGTTTTTTTTATGTATTACACATTTAAAAGTTTAAATTATACATTGCTTCTACTTCATTAAGTAAATTTTATTGTTTTATATATTTATTAGTATTACCTTCATTACATTATATAAAAACAAACAGTTCTAATTCTAGCTTCATTAAATAAAGTTTGTTTTATGTACCTTATACTAATTCATATAGCGAGGAAATGTCATCATTGATCTATAATTTGCAAAAATCTATAATCCGCACAAGTTCTAGAACCAAGGTGTGCGGATTAAAGATCTTCAACTGTATACGAATATATATATACAATTCTGAGTAGTGGTTTTGGAGATAAAGTTGCCACAAAATTTTTGTCTCTCTCTCTCTCACACACACACATTTTCTAAAAACTATAAATTCATGTTCTTAGACCTCCCAAAACATATAAATCCTTCGAAAACCGGAAGTCGAAAATTTTTACGAATCCCATACTTTCTTCTATTGCATATAGAAGAAAGTAAAAAAGATATTTGCATTTCGTTTTTATACAACTGAATTCCATTCGCATACATAACTAGTATGATGTGGCCACCACATGAATTTCTTCTATATAATTTACACAACATTCATTGAACATAATTTTTTTATTAAATTATTTTTTATTATAAATGCAGATGATTTTTATCTAAAAGAATTATATCACTACATGCTGAAAGAAAGTAAATTTTTTTGCCAATATCAAAAGAAATAAGATTTTTTTCTAATTTTTTTTTTTTGTTAAAAGATAAAAAAAATCTATAACTTTGTTTTAATTTATCACAGATCTATACTTAAACCATTTATTTTAAAGGTAATGATGAAGTCTTTCGAAACGAAACACCCATATTGAAAATTTGCTCCCCACGGGGGGGGGGGGTGTTAACTCCCCTTCCAGAGGGTGAAGCTATGCTGCAACATGCACAATTTTTTTTTTTCATGTTAACTATTACTATTATAAATAATTCATATTAATTTTACAATCACACGTTTAAAATAACTCTCATTAAGTACATTTATACAAGATTTTGTCCCATACTGGCATGTTAAAAATTTAGAAAAAATGCGATCACAGCACCACCTATTGAGCAATTGTTCCACAAATCTAATCAGCACCAGTTTATGTCAGGGTTTAACTAAATACCAAGTTTGGTTAAATTTCGTTTATTGGCTCGTGAGTTACAGCGTCCACAAAATTTGTGATGCACACACACACAAACTGACAGACAGACAGACATTTTCTAAAAACAGTCAAATCGTGTTCAGGACATCCCAAAATGTGTAAATCCATCGAAAACTGGAGTTCGAAAATTTTCACGAATCCAAAACTTTTTCTATATATACATACAGAATAAAGTAAAATTGTAAATATCATTGGGATAATAAAGTCACAACAGAGTTATTTTATTTTATTACGTTATTCTCTATTCAATAGAAGAAAGTATTGGATTCGTAAAAATTTTTTACTTCCGTTTTCGATGGATTTACACGTTTTGAAAAGCCTAGAATACGATTTGATCATTTTTAGAAAATGTTTGTCCGTCTGTGTGTGTGTGTGAGAGAGAGAGAGAGAACAAAAATTTTGTGGCAACTGTATCTCCGGAACTACTGCTTAAAATCACATACAAATTTATATGCAGACGCAACTTGGCCTAATTTAGTGCCAATAAATATTTGGTGTCAACTGCTTATAAGGTGGCACTGCTATACAACGATTTCCTCAATTTAAGGGGAGGCTATATATCTCAGGATCTATTTCATATAAGCAAACAAAACTAATATGTAAGAAGGCCATTGTAAGTCATTATGCTGGTTCAATTGGAATGCTTATCAGCTGACACGTGGCGCTGTTATACAGCGATATCTGCAATTTAAAGGAAGGTTATATCTCAGGAACTACTGCACATAAATGCAGATAGTTTCATACGCAGATGCAACTTGACTTAAATTAGTGCCTGCCAACTTTTGTTGTCAACCGTTCAACAGGTGGTGCTGCTATACAGTGATTTCTGCAATTTAAGGGGAAGGCTATATTCTCAGGTTCTATTGCGTACAATCAAATAAAATTTAATATGTAAGAAGGCCATTATGAGACCTAATACCATTTCAATTTGAATAGTTATCGTCCAACAGGTGGTGCTGCTGTACATCGATTTCCGTAATTTAAGGGAAGGCTGTAGCTAAGGATCTACTGCACAGAATTGCATATAAATTTACATGTAGATGCACCTTGACGAAAATTAGCACATACTTAATTTCCCCCATAGATGCAATGTATTTGAATTCTCTTGGGTGTCCCTGTATACGAATCATTTGTTTGATCTTCATGAAAGATTTAGTGTAGCATCCCTATGTCATAAAAATTTATAATACCATGTTTGAACTTTCTGCTATTATTTGTTCTTGAGATATGCTGATGATAGACACACGCACAGACACACAGACCAACCGTTAAAAACAGGAATTTTGGATTCAGGGGACCTTAAATCGTGTAAATAAAAAAAAAATCTCGACTAAAAAAGTTTGACCCAAAAACATTACTTCTCTACCATTTACATGGGTAAGAGAAAGTAAAACTAGTATGTTGTGACCACCACAAAACTTTCTTCTATATTTTCCTATATAAATTCACTCAGTTAAAATAAACTACAAAGATTATTATTTATTAAAATTATCTACCATGATGAATGCAGGCGATTTTTTATCTTGGAGAAAACTAATACTAAATAATCAAAGAAACACAGTTTAACTAACACCTTAAAAAATACGTTTTCATATTGGTTATCTCATGTATGAAGTTTCGTACAGCTAAATGCCATAGAAGTTGAAGCATGCATTCCCGTTTTCTAGAAAAACTGCACTATAACAGCGCAAAATATTGGTAGATATACATCCAGATTTAATAGGTGTAATGTCTCATAAAGGCTTTCTCACATGTCAAGTATTGTTTGATTATACACATTAGAGCCTGAAATTTAATCTTCCCTTAAGCTGAGGAAATCGCTGTATAGGAGCGCCGCCTATTGAGCAACTAGTTCCAAAAGTTGATCCGCTGTAACTTATGTCAAGATGCATCCACATGTAAATTTTTATGCAATTTTGCACAGTAGTTCTTGAGATATTGCCTTTTTTCAAACTGATTGTTTGACACCAACTGTTGATAGGCACAAATTTATGTCAACCTGGCAGCGGGAACACAAGAAGAGCTTTTGAGCGATTTCAGTATTTTTTAATTCTTTTTTAATAAAGCGATATAGAAAAGAGTTTCCTTAAATATATAATGACCAGCGAACCGGGCAAAGCCTGCTAGTACACAATAAAACTGTCGTTCTTTGAATATTTAATGTCAGTTTTTTCTAAGATGAAAATTATTTGTATTCATCATGTTAGATAATTTTAATAAATTATTTGCCCGTAGTGAATTTATATAGGAAAATATAGAAGAAAGTCTTGTGATTTCCACAACATACTTGTTTTTAATTAAAAGAAATGAATTGCAGGAATCTACATCTATAAAGGCAGATCTCCTGACTGACGTGCTTGCTCGCTCAGCAATGCCGAGTCAAACTAACGGAGACACAAATGTGTAATTTTATGATATTATTGATTTAGTGACGTGATTTAAGAAGCTATTTTTTGAAGTTTCCCCGCAAACGGAGGGAGAAAAGTTGCTTCTCGCATTTCTCACCATATCTTAATGAAAGAAAACAAGAAAAAAAGCAAATATTAAAAAACCGGATATCCGGCATATTAACCGGATATCCGGGGATTTTGATCCGGATATCCGATGATATTTCGGATATTGAAAAATCAGCCGGATATGCCGGATACCGGATATTTTCCGGATATCCGGTCCATCCCTAATATGTTGTAATGTAAATTAAATTGATCAGACTGGATAAAAATTTCACTTAAGTTTTCACTGTATTTGCTATAAGAAAAAATAAAAATTCTTATTCGATGATTCATTCAAATATTTCAAAAATGAAAGTAATATGTTTTCTTCAATGATACGTTTCATGAATCAAAATTTCAAATATATTCATTTCATTAAATTACTTAAAAGTCAAATTTATTGAATCAAGGACTCAATTAATTTAAAAAGAGTTTACATGATGAAAGATTATTTACAGTTAGGTATATAATCTAAAAACTATTTAATTAATTTTTATGGGAATTTTACTCACCAGTTTTTTCGTTACTTGGATTAACATTTGTGGTGGATGTTGAAGGAGAAAGTTGATTTGTTCCACTGGGTGTAGAAGGAGGTGCATGAGTACCTGGCATTGGTAAATGTACACCCTCTGGCTGAAAATTAGGGATATTAAATAAACCACCAACAGGGTAAGGTACTGATGACTGATCAGATGTAGTATTGTTTGGAGTACCTGTTGAAGGCATTTGAGGTTGTGTAAAATTACTGTTATTTTCCATGCTTTCAAAGAAGTCACCTAATGAATAATAAATGACAAATTATTTAAGCATTTAAAAGAAAAATTTAAGCATACAAAAAAGTATATATATTTACATATCTGTCAAAATAATTGTATTTATTGTGTAACCACGTTTCCTATGCCTAGCAGTGAGGACAAGTCGAAAATCTTTTCCAAGTTGACCAACAGGTTTGAATTTAGTAAACATCCAGTCATTCGGTATTCCCTTATCGCTTACTTTCTCTTAACGAAAAGCTTGTCTCCCCTATTTTACTAGTGAACTCGTTGAATCCGCACTTGCGCAGAGGTTTCCATGGTCGCAAGAAATGTAGTTAAAGAGTAGATGTGTGTGTGTGTATGTTAGAGACAGATATATAGATACAGGAAAAATAATCAACAACTTCAATGGCACCAAAAATAAAATAAAATAGTAGACAGTTGTTTCAGTAGTATTTAATGTACTGTCACCAGTTCAACTTGCTTTGCAATGATGATGGTATGTTACATATTACCAAAACAGTTGTTTGTTATTTTACTATTTCCTTTCCCATTCAAGATGTTGATTATTTTCCCTATGTATATCCAGCACCAAGTCTCCTCTTAATAAAGATAGATATCAAGCAAATTATATTGATTTGTGAACTAAGAAAATAATGTCATAAAATTAATAATTCTATACAATTCCATAAAACTAACAAGAAGCTGTTTAACATAAATATTAGGGATTGACCGAATATTCGGTATCTATTCGGTATTCGGCCTGTTAGACATTTTAAGGTCTATCTTAAACAAAATTTATATTAAGCAAAAAAAAACTGCAATAGAATTATTTTAGAAAATTTCAATTTGACTAGTATGTAAAAGTTTCAGACTCAGTAAAGACAAAAATATTTTTTTAAACGAAAATTAATTTATTCATGGAAATATAGATTAGGAAAAAGCAATTATCACAATGATTAAGAAACAATTTAATATAAATATATATATAACAAAAATTTTCAAATTCAATATAACAAAATTAATTTTCAACATCAATTCAAAAACATATTACCTCTCCAATCACATATTTGGGTTACTTGATAATATATGAAAGAAAAACGAAGTCTTTTGGTATCAAGTCCTTTTTACATGGTATACACATGACCAATGTGGAAGATGGAACAAATAACATCACATCACACCAGCACAAGCATTTTTACCAGAAGAACGATCAGACACATATGTTGTAACACCGAAACCATATTGAAGAAAAAATACAAATGAATCACTAGTTGAAGCACAAGAGTTTTCGAAAATCGCGGTCGCCAAATGACCAGCGAATACCATTGAAAAATAAATAAAGTTCAGCTAAACTATATCACACTTCATGGTCGCCGAATGACCAATGAATAGAACGTGTAAATTACTTGAAGGTCGCGGTCGCCAAATGACCAGCGAATGCCATTGAAAAATAAAGTCAGCTAAACTGCACCACACTTCATGGTCGCCAAATGACCAATGAATAAAACGTGTAAATTACTTGAAGGTCGCGGTCGCCAAATGACCAGCGATTTCGATAAATCATTAAAGTTCAAGAAAACAAACTTTAGCATAAAAAAACCTCAAATAAACTAATCATTTAAACTTCTGAAGAAACTATTGCATATCAAAAAAACCCTCAAACTTAACTGATTATAAACAAAATTTAACATTATAAAATTATTAAACTTAACAACAACACTTTAACATTCGATTTACTTAAATATGAGTTCATCGTACAGAACATAATTATTCCAAAAGAACAGCCGCCCGCAGCTATTCAAAACCGGCACTCCAAGCCAAGGCTAGCAGGAGCACACTAGAACTGAACTCAGCTGAAACTGCCGTATCTCCCAAACATCACGGCCTTATATTCTATCTAAACAAACCGATCTGCATAACAACGTTGACCGCCGCGCCACGACATCCGGTGGTGAAAATTGAAACATAATAAAAAATGATAATTTCCAAGAAGTGGCAACAGCTCAAACAAGAAAGATTATGCAGACGAGAAATGGCAACGCCGACATAGTAAACAAAGTAACGATGTTTGAAAAGAATAGATGCAAAGTAAATTTTAAATATCAAAAAGGATTTAATAAATAAAGGTAAGTTTAAATATATATTTTTAAGATAAAACAATAAGTAAATTCAAATATTTCTTAATTTTAATATGAGGACATTGATATGGATATCAAATGCCCCCCACCGCAATATTAAAAATAATACAAAACCTATATAAGAAAACAACATTTTAAATATTACCAAGAATTTGCTGCATATCCATTCATCTTAAGTCCATAATATCATAGAAAAATGCAAGATGTCACATGGTTTTACAAAAAGATGAAAAACAAAGTATCACCAATGACACTCTGAAAGAACAATTTGGTTAAGAAGAAAAAGTACTATTGCATGCAATTCATATAATTTCCCCCACACAATGCAAATCAAATACATATATATGAAAAACAGTATGAGAAATGGTTATATATACAATGATAATGTACAGGTATATAATATGCAATAAATATGAAAATATGATAACACATACACAAGGCGCCTTGCATTTCATTCATTCATACCATTATGTACAATATTTACAAAAATTTGCAAAGGGAAGGAAAAATTCAAAAACTTTAACAGATATATATAAAAAGAGAAAGATGCAGCAATTTACTGGAAAAATTACAAGAACAAAATTATTATATTAAGTATTTAAAGAAAAATTAACTTTATAAATTTTAATAAGTCACCTTTAGTCATAGGCTTGGTAAACGGGTCGGCAAGATTTAATTTAGAATTTATATATTCGAGGTTAAACTTTCCCTCGTCAAACCAGTCTCTAATAAAAAACAATTTTATATTTACGTGTCGAGTATTGAAGTTTTCTATTCTGGATTTAGTAAAACGAATGGCTGCCTGATTATCTGCATATAAAGTAGGTATATCAAAGTTATTATTTATAAGTTTTAAATTGGAGCACTCACATAAAATATTATAAAACCAATCCTGCTCCCTTACACAATCACACATAGAAATAAACTCTGATTCCATAGTTGATATAGTGACACCTTTTTGTTTATTTGTGCGCCACGAAACGGCAGCACGGTCCAACAATACCAACTGACCCCCCATAGAAACGTAATCGTCTCTATTAGCGGCGAAGTCGGCGTCAGAGTAAGAAATTATTTTAATATCTGTGCAATTGAGATAGAGTTTATAATGACTGGTATATTTAATGTAACCTAAAAGTTTAAGTAAGCCTTGCCAATGTTTAAAACCAGGATTTTGTTGGAACTGAGAAAATATATTTGTGGCATATGCAATATCAGGTCTTGTACGGTTTGCTAAAAAAGAAATACAACCTAAAAGATTCCTGTAAGGTAAATGAGATGCTTCTTCAACATCAGACTGAACAACTGGACAATCACTCTTAGAAAATTGTACACCTTTAACTATAGGCAAGGAAGAGACAGGTATCCGATGGTTTTGAAACCTCTCATTAACTTCGGCAATATATTGACCTTGATGGATCAAAACCCCAGTATCTGTGTACTCGAATTCCACACCTAAAAGCTTACGAGTGGTACCCAAAATTTTTAAGTCAAATTTAGACTGTAAAAGGTCTAAAATGTTATTTGCCTGCGATTCAGTCCTGGAAAAAATAACTATGTCATCTACGTAAACCAATAAAACGGAAAAATCAGAATATGAATATGCACAATTACAATTTTCAAATTTATTAAAACCAAGTTCCAACAATACTTTATTTAACTCATAAAACCATAACCTACCAGATTGATGCAGTCCGTACAATGCTCTGTCCAATTTACACACCCAATCTTCTTTGCCTTTTTCAGCAAATCCAGTTGGTTGATTCATGTAAATTTCCTCGTTTAGAGGCGCGTATAAGTAAGCGCATTTTACGTCACATTGTACGTTAAACCACCCGCAGTACGAGACCAGCAAAGAAAAGAAAAACCTTACAACAGAAAAATTTATGACAGGTGAGAATGTTTCATCATATGATTCTCCCTGGACCTGGTTGAAACCTTGCGCGACCAACCTTGCCTTATACCTAACTATGGTACCAGACTCGTCACGCTTGACTGTATAAACCCAGCGGTTTCCTAACACAGATTTATTCACAGGAAGTTTCACAAGATGCCAAACACCTCTAGTAGTCATACAGTTCAATTCTTCAAGCATAGCCTCATGCCACTTATCAAACTGTTTAGATTTTTGAGCCTGCTTATACGTTCGCGGGACCACCACATCTAGTCAGCTAGTTGTGCTGGACGCGGAAGGTATAACGCTAGGGTTAACAACACCAGAAAAAGTATTAAATTTAGAAAAATCAAAGTCATTAGAATTAAAAATTAAACCATTATCATTACAAAATTTCTCGACTTCCTTTGGAGTGCGTTGACATGACCTCTTGCCTTCACCGTCAGGGTAATAGTAAATGTCGATCTTCTTTCCCTTAGGCCTAGGCACAACCTTTCTGTACCAGATCGGATTAGTCTTCCAGCTGGGAGACGAAGCTTGAGGAGAAACTGGAGTGATAGGAGAAGCAGGAGTGGCAGGGAGGACGGTTGGAACAACATCTTCAGTCTCGCTGGGCAAGACACCAGAGGGTCCAGGCTCCGGATCAGTATGACACCGGTCAACGGTCCATGGCTGCTCCTCTGGGACAAGCACCAACTCAAAAGAAGAGTCGCCCATCACCGCTCCACTGCGTGACACATCACTGCTCTCAACAAAAGAAACATTTATCGTCTCAACAACCTTCTTGTCCTCTTCCAACCAGATCCTGTATCCACGGGTACGTAAGGCATATCCAACAAGGACACCACGTTTGGACTTAGCATCTAACTTGTTCTTGCGCCTGACCTTAGGAACCCCGACATAAGCTAAAGTGCCAAATGGCCTTAAATGTCTTACTGAAGGCTTATTACCAGAATAGAGTTCAATAGGTGTTTTAGAATTTTTACCATGACAAATCCTGTTCCATGTATATGTAAAATGCATACATGCTTCAGGCCAAAAATCGTCAGACAAGCCACTAGATTTAAGCATTGCCCGAACACAATTCATTATTGTCTGGTTAAATCTTTCACAAACCCCGTTTTCCTCTGGTGTATAGGCATTAGTCAACTCATGTTTTACTCCGTTTTCTCTACAAAAAGCCTTAAACAGTTCATTCTCAAACTCTCTGCCATTATCCGTTCTCAAAGCTTTCAACTTGGTCCCTAGAAATCTTTCTGCTCGTAGAACGTGTCTTTTAAAGACTTCGAAACACATAGATTTCTCCTGGAGAGGATAAACAGAAGTTTTACCTGAAAAATCGTCTATAATAGACACAAAAAAACGTTCACCCTTCTTTCCAGAAATTTTAACAGGACCCCAAGTATCAAGGAAAATTCTATCTAATGGCTTTTTAGATGAAGAAGAACTAAGAGGCTTGAAAGAGACACGATTTTGCTTACTCAAATGACAGGGATCACAAAAAAAATTATCAACAGATTTTAAATGAGGAAGACCTTTAACTGCAGAATTACGAATAGTATTATAAATTAAATCAGGACTAATGTGATCAAAACGCAAGTGCCATGTGTCTATATCTTTAATATTGGCAGTTTTAATTACTGGTGAAGCTGAAATTTCAGCATTAAAATTTAGATCAACATTAGTTTTGGAATTCTGCCCCCCATTCATTTTAACATTATGATTATTTCTTATGATTTTTGGAAAAGTATAATAAATCCCGTCATAGAGCTTAGCAGAAAAAAGAAACTTGCCATATTTATCGACCACATTTAGTTTACCAGCCTTTCCAGTAAATTTAGCACCACCCTGGTCGAATCTAGAACCGCTTAACAAATTTTTTCTTAAATTTGGTGAAAAAAGGACATTCCAAAGTTTTATAATAGTACCATTAAAATCTAATTCAACTTCCCCCTTTCCAGTAATGGGGAAAGTAACCCCGTCAACAGCCACGTGCAACTCATCACCAGAAATTTCGGTGAAATTACAAAAAGCAGATTTATTTTTGCAGAAGTGGTGAGAGGCGGCGGTGTCAAAAGCCCAGCTTCCCTCTCTATTAAAACCACTTAAGTTAGCTTCAGCAATGTAATTCTGAGCTTTAAAACCTTTATTTTTACGGGGGGGAGTTTTATCACGTTTTGGCTGTTGAGCGGAGTCACCTTTTTTTACAAAATTACCTTTAAATGTATTATCCCTAACAGATTTATCATTACTTAACTTTACCCGACAATCTTTACTAATATGACCCTTTTTTCCACATCGCCAGCAAGTAAAAACAGGCCTTTTCTTAAATTTGACACTCTGGGCTTCAATATTACAATCAACCCTAGATTTGTCAATATTCCTGAGCTGGAGACGAGTCTCCTCAGCACACAATTCAGTTACAATATTTTTAAAAATAAAGTCTTTATCAGACCACCTTAAAATTTGCTGGACGATTTGGTCAAACTTATCGGGCAAAAAACGTAAAATCTGAAAACATAGATACTCGTCATTTATAGGTTTACCAATAGATTTTAATTGATCAGATATTTTTGAAATTTTTGCGGCATAAATTGCCATAGATTCGCCAGGGTCAAAAAAACAAGACATTAATTCAGAATATAACTTCATATGGTGACTTCTACTGTCTGGTTGGAAATTGACCTTAAGGATTTCCCAAGCTTTAGCGGGATCATCACATTCGCTAATTAAACTCCGATATTCTGGTTCGATATTTAAATAGATTAAGGACATAGCAGCATTCTGCCTTCTCTTAAAATCATTTATAGATTCAACAGTGACAGTATCACTTTTTACAGGTTGCTCTTCGATACCAGTTACGATATCGTAGGCATTTTTTTCCATTAAAAGGAACTTAATGTCGCATTTCCAACCAGAGTAATTATGAGAATTAAGTTTAACTATTTGAGGTACTAAATTATACGCCATGATTAACCAATTTAAATATATCACAAAAGAAACAAATTGAATCCACTGAGTCTACAAAAAAACTAGTCAAAAAGAACTTTATTTAAACTGGGCCCATAACCCAGATGTTAGACAATTTTAAGGTCTATCTTAAACAAAATTTATATTAAGCAGAAAAAAAACTGCAATAGAATTATTTTAGAAAATTTCAATTTGACTAGTATGTAAAAGTTTCAGACTCAGTAAAGACAAAAATATTTTTTTAAACGAAAATTAATTTATTCATGGAAATATAGATTAGGAAAAAACAATTATCACAATGATTAAGAAACAATTTAATATAAATATATATATAACAAAAATTTTCAAATTCAATATAACAAAATTAATTTTCAACATCAATTCAAAAACATATTACCTCTCCAATCACATATTTGGGTTACTTGATAATATATGAAAGAAAAACGAAGTCTTTTGGTATCAAGTCCTTTTTACATGGTATACACATGACCAATGTGGAAGATGGAACAAATAACATCACATCACACCAGCACAAGCATTTTTACCAGAAGAACGATCAGACACATATGTTGTAACACCGAAACCATATTGAAGAAAAAATACAAATGAATCACTAGTTGAAGCACAAGAGTTTTCGAAAATCGCGGTCGCCAAATGACCAGCGAATACCATTGAAAAATAAATAAAGTTCAGCTAAACTATATCACACTTCATGGTCGCCGAATGACCAATGAATAGAACGTGTAAATTACTTGAAGGTCGCGGTCGCCAAATGACCAGCGAATGCCATTGAAAAATAAAGTCAGCTAAACTGCACCACACTTCATGGTCGCCAAATGACCAATGAATAAAACGTGTAAATTACTTGAAGGTCGCGGTCGCCAAATGACCAGCGATTTCGATAAATCATTAAAGTTCAAGAAAACAAACTTTAGCATAAAAAAACCTCAAATAAACTAATCATTTAAACTTCTGAAGAAACTATTGCATATCAAAAAAACCCTCAAACTTAACTGATTATAAACAAAATTTAACATTATAAAATTATTAAACTTAACAACAACACTTTAACATTCGATTTACTTAAATATGAGTTCATCGTACAGAACATAATTATTCCAAAAGAACAGCCGCCCGCAGCTATTCAAAACCGGCACTCCAAGCCAAGGCTAGCAGGAGCACACTAGAACTGAACTCAGCTGAAACTGCCGTATCTCCCAAACATCACGGCCTTATATTCTATCTAAACAAACCGATCTGCATAACAACGTTGACCGCCGCGCCACGACATCCGGCGGTGAAAATTGAAACATAATAAAAAATGATAATTTCCAAGAAGTGGCAACAGCTCAAACAAGAAAGATTATGCAGACGAGAAATGGCAACGCCGACATAGTAAACAAAGTAACGATGTTTGAAAAGAATAGATGCAAAGTAAATTTTAAATATCAAAAAGGATTTAATAAATAAAGGTAAGTTTAAATATATATTTTTAAGATAAAACAATAAGTAAATTCAAATATTTCTTAATTTTAATATGAGGACATTGATATGGATATCACGGCCTATTCGGCAGACTACCGAATATTCGGCTAGGTGAACATATAAAAATTCATTTTTTTTAAATTTTTAATCATCATTAAATTCAGATTTTTCAGAGTAATTAAGAAATAGATTATATTTAAAATGAAAACAATTGTTCTATCTAGTTTCAATTAACATTAAAAAAAAATTAATTAATAGATGCATTAATCATAACAATTAATAATATCTCACAAAAGTTATCTTTATCAATAACAGTATAATGATGTATGTTTCTAAAGTAAAGTAAAAAAAGAAAGAGCGTACATAATTTACATGATGTTGCCATCTAGGAAACATCAAGAGATCTAACAAAGATCACATCCAAATCTGGCAGGAAAAAATTACACAAGTCATAAAATAGCAATTTTGAATTTGTTATTGAAAAATGCATGTGAAGTGTCCCAACGTGCATAAAAAGCATCACATCTCTATCCCACAACTTATTCACATGAGAGTGAGAGGCATTTGCGTCAGTTTTAATGTAAGTTGGTCAATACGTTGCTACTTTTAAATTGATTTTTCTCAAAAACTGCATTTCTGGGTTGCATTATTATTATTATTTTCTTTTCTTTGGAGTGGGCGTGACAATATATTGTTATTTAAGAAATTTTATATGTTTATTAAGAAGCCTAACAGTTAATAATTTTCTTTGACTGTGAATTCAGCATTACACCACAACTTATGTATAGTAATATTTCCTAATATTTTTCAATATTTATATAAACCACTGTTTCTGAATAGTAGTTTTTTATAATATTTTTTCATAATTAAAAAAAATAAAATATTACTAAATGTAAATCGTGATTGCTGACCATGTGAATTTAGAAGTGCAGGTTATCTTTCGGTTATAATTATTTTTAAATAAATTTTTTTATGCTGCGGGTTACCTTCAGCCGCGGGTTATACGCGAAACTACGGTATTTTAATATTGAACCAGATACCTTTTAAATCTGGTGACTTATTGGTAACCAGATAATAATAATGATATAAATTTAAACATATTAATGCAACATTTTTATTACAAAATTAACATGTATTAAAATCTCTGATTCAGTGGAAGAAGGTCATTAATCATGAACTTGGATGCAAAGTTGAACAAATTCAGTTTCTGTTTGATTAAAATGGGGAATGGAAAGTAAAGTTTGAAAATGTCAACAAAATTTTATTTAGACAGATAGAACCATCAATTTAATAAAAGAGTGTAAAAAATAGTACTTTTATGTTTTATGATAAGCAGTTATAGCTATATATTAATTTTTAGTAAAAAACACTAAAAACCTAGAGTTGAATGATGAAAAATAAAAACACTGCAAGTTATTCTACCTTATACATCATTAATATACATGTACAGTACCCGCCGCTTATTACAATCACAATCGTTCTCAGCCAAAGTGATTTTATTAAGTGGCTGATTTTGATATCCAGCGAGCATTCCTGCACTCAAGGAAAATGTAATACTTCCCTGAATTTGGAAAGAAATTTCAAAAGGTAACACGAATAATGGAAATTTTTGATAGATAATTAATTAATTTTTCAGAGTGTCTACAGAAATTCAGAAAAAAAGTTCCCTGATTTTTCTATAATTTTCACAACTAATTTTGACAAATTTCCATGATTTCCGTCACCTATTGTATATATTCCATAATTTTGTGTATATCACACTCTTGTGTAACATTCTCGCTAAACCACTGCAATTCAAAAAACTATCATACTAATTCCTCATACTAAAAAATGAAAATCTATTAAAAATCTGATTAATTGATTAATGAACTATGATTAACCCAATTAAAACTGTTAATCAATTCCCACCCCTAAATAATACAGAAAATGCTAACATTTATCAACAAAGTTAAATTTTCTAACCATAGTTGTAAATAAGTTCATAGTAAATTAGACTCTTTTAACCCTTCATTGGGTAAAATGTTTTGAGAACATCAAGTTCAGTCACAATATGCCTAAAAAGCACACCTTAAAAATTTTTTTAATTTTTGGAAGGAAAAAGTGTTTTTTTATTTTAAAAAAAATGTCATTTTATATAACAGAATGGTTCCACTAGTTAAAAAAAAAAATTAAAAAGTAAGAAAGAATAAACTAAAATTTTACTTAACCAATTTGAACTAAAAATTTGAGCTGTGCCTTATAAGCTTATTGCACCTGACAGAGTGTTAAAGTGAAAATAATAATAATTGCAGATTTAACACTAAAATGTTGATACTATCAGAGATTTAAACTAATAATAATAGACCTTACAGCTTTCACTACTAAAACTGATGCAACTAAGGAGATTAGATTATATAAATCAAATTTATTTCAAAATGCAGCAGAGAAAAATATAATAATAAAATAAATAACTAATAACACTAAAAATAATACTTTTATCTTCTTCCATAGCAACAGGACCAGCTATTGGAGTAATTCCATTTTTTAAACAGTTATGTATGTAAGTTGATTTCCATTTAGCATATTTCCTATGATGTACAACCTAAAGATATGAAAAAGTTGAAAATTTTTTTAAATTATCAAGGAATAAAATAAAAATCAATCAATTCAATTAATGACATTAAATGTGTTTGTTATTACACACTTTGTCTAAAATAAAATTGCCAAGTAATTCATATGTTTTTATTTTTTTGTTTTAATTTTAAAATATTATTTGAAAATACAAATACATATAATAATCGTAGGGAATTTATATGCTGCTATATTCTTTAAAAAATTCCTTATAATCTTATTAATTCTTTGAAAGAATAAGGTCTCATTTATTATTTAAACTTATTGAAGTTAGAAAATATTTCCTTAATAAATACAAGATATTTTAACATAGTTTACAGTTATCCTAAAATTCTGGGTAATTTTGTATTACTATCAAAGAGCACATAGGATTATTTTTATTATTATTAAATAAAGGTTAAAATAAATTTAAGCTGATAAAATTAAGCTTATGCAATTTGGAAATTTTTTAAATGAAGTTCTCTTTATCACAAATTTTGATTCTTTTAAACAATGTATATTTTAAGCAGGTTTTTAAAAAAAAAATATATATATACATAAATTTTGTTTTATTTTTATTTATTTATTTATTTTATTTTAAATAATTAAAATAAATTAATAAAACAGACGCACATTATTATTATTATTATTATTTTTTTTTTTTATTATATATATATAAATTAGAACTAATGATAATAAAAAGAAAAAACCTGAGAGTTAAAAAATACCCCCTCCCCCACCCCCTCTTAAAAAGTAAAACAACAAAAACAATAAAAATTTGCTTTGTTATTCATCATTAACTATATTTATTTAATAATTTTGCACCAAATAATGAAATATTTATTGAGAAAACAGCATAATTACTGAATGAAATGACATTTTCTATAGATGATTACTTAAATACACCTGATTTCTTGTACCACACAACATCATTACTGCATGATTTTTAATGTACAATGTACACCAGTCTTCTACATGCATTGTACTAAATGCATGTTATCTTTTAAATCGAAAATTATTCTTGGATAAAAATTCTTTGTCAGTTTGTACAACACAGCTACCAGTATCTTATTCAGCTGAGCCAGATGATAAATCTAAATACTAGCATGTTCAATATATATATGGATCAAATTACTTGCTTTATTTAGGTTATTTAACAGTTCTTAACAAGTTTTTATGTTTTAAATATAATTTTTTACATTATTGAAGTACAAGAAGCATACCATAAATTAAAAAATAAATTAACCTTACATTACTTCTTGAAAATTGCCTTAGCACTTGTGGGAAGGAGACCCTCCTATCGTCAGAGGCAGCTCTGTGGCGGCTTGCTTTGTTGTTCTGTGATGACTTGTTCTCTTGCAGTCTTCACGATTCTACACCAGTTACAATTAATTTCTTGCGCTGGGTCATTGCCATTACAGGTAAGAGGATTGAATACGATTTCGACAGTTTTGCGATTTGTGGCATAAATTGAGTTATTGTAACCAGCAAGTTTGAGAATATCATTAAAATTGATGTTGATAGGTTCGTTAGCATTTACCTTGGTGAGTGCGGTGGTTATTTTCCCGAATTTAATATCTGCAGAGTGTTCTTTAATTTTGCGTTTTGTCATACCTATGTAGTAGCCAGTGTTTTTATTTTCTTTGGAAAACGGAATACTATAAATACCGGAGGTTTCAAGGGGATAGATTTTGTCTTTTTCATTCCTAATGGTTTGATAGATATTTTTATTTGGTTTTATGGGGATTTATTTTTTACACCGAAGAAAATTTCCATTTGATATTCATAATCAAATATTGTACTGATGTCTTTTTTTCCCTAAAAAGAATCTTGCGTAGTGAACTGCTTTCTACATATTCCTCTACAAAAATTTACAGATCCTTGAAACTTTTTTCTACAAATTTGTTTAAAAGAACAATTAACTGGGCTTTTCTCTGCAGTTGAATTAAATTCAAATCGATTTTATTGTATTTGATGTTGTGTTATTGTACTCTACATTGTATCAATTTTATTGTACTGTGCTTAATTGTAAGAATCTGTGGAAAGTTATTTGTCAACAGATGTTCACACTAAATTTTGTAATGTTAAGAAAAAAAAAAGTAAAATTTAAACATTTAACTAGTTTGAATTTTTTTTTCCAGAAAAAGAACAGTTTAATTAATTGTCTTGCCATCCTTTCATGTGCTTACTGTAAATTAAAAAAAAATCTCATCAATGTTTTTTCAGTTGTAATTGGTGAAAGATATGCATTAAGGTTATATATGTATTTGCATAGTCCCATACAAATACAGCACTGTTAGATCCCTACAACACTGAAAATATATCGCAGTAATGATATTAAGGGCACAACATGCTACTTCATATAACACATCTCAGGGATGTTGTACACACATGGAAACATACTCCATTTGTGATATGAAATATGATATCACATAAATATTGCACTGGTTCATGCATGCAACTTCACAACAGTACAACTGCTGTATGGACATACTTTCCACATCTCAATCTGACTGCATACAATAAAATGTAAAAATATTACAGTGATATATTGTTCAAAGTGCAAAGTGATGGTTACATGAATGGGACAATGAAATCTATTTGGAACCAAGCATGCTGCATAAGGTGGTGTATATAAGTCTTAGCTTCAATCGGGCAATAATATGACTATAAGGTATGATGTAATAGAACGCACTGAAAATATAGGTGTTGAGTGATTAAAAATAAGAATTTTGTAAACCATAAAAAATACAAATGCAGAACAACTGTAAAACTACCTTTCATTATATTAATAAAGTGCACCACATAAACATAACTTCTTTCATATAATACTTATCATTGGAAAAGCTTTGCAGACAACTAAAAACATTTTTAAATACATACAGTGAATCAAAATAAAAACTGAGCAGATGATAATCTTTAATACATTTGTTGCATGCATTAAAAATAAAATATAAATGCTTCTTTTTTTTTTTTTTTTTTTAATTAAAATCACACAATCAACTGATTGGAAGAAAACCATATTTATTGAAATTTTATTTTTCCGAGAGAGTGAAAATAACGCCTGAACCAGGAGCCGAATCCCGGATCTTTGACTTACAAGGTCAAGGATCTACCAATTGAGCTATCCAGGCCGACAACCGCTCAGCATTACTCACTCAGCCAACCTTTAGGCAGAAACACCTGGTCTATCAAGTAGATAACTCAACAGAAATAAGTGGCTTATTTCTGTTGAGCTATCTACATGATAGACCAGGTGTTTCTGCCAAAAGGTTGTCTGAGTGAGTAATGCTGACCAGTTGTCGGCCTGGATAGCTCAATTGGTAGAGCCTTGACCTTGTAAGTCAAAGATCCGGGATTCGACTCCCGGTCCAAGCATTATTTTCACTCACTCGGAAAAATAAAATTTCAATAAATATAAATGCTTTATTATAAAAAAATCTCTTGATGTCAATACTATTTATTTTTATTTTATCTTTTAAAGCATCAAACAAACAACAAATGGAAAAAAAAAATAGCATTGGCTAAATAAATCACAAAGTAAAAAACAAACAATCGCTGTGATATATTCTCGTAGCATGGATATTCTGAGTTAGTTAAAATTGAAAATTAAACTTGTTAGGTAACAATAACAAATTTTAATAATTATAAAAAACACATAAATATGCATATACTGTCCATACAGGACATATTAAAGTTACATGCATCACTCCCGTGATTACAAGCATGTAGTACTACTTCAATATTACAGAGAAGTTTTTTAAAAAATGCATTCACTCCAAAATGCTTATAATCCAAGTCACCGGGTTCCTTTTTTTTTAGCGCATAAATTTCCTAGAGGAGTGTAAGGGGGGGGGGAGCCTTTTTCCCCACAAGGCAACTGTGAATTAGAAAGTTCTCTGTCACATGAGAAACTTAGATCCACACCCAGTTAAATAGTTCATCGGGTACTTGCTTGGTATTAAAATGCCTATGTACAGCTCTCGTTTGCAGGCAATGTCGGCAACACAAAATTGAACTATGAAATTGTGGTTTTTCTGAAACTAGCCTGTTGAATGTGCACTTGGAACATACTTATTCTTTGTGCTCATGGACAAACGGGCACCTCTGGAACAGTGGCGGCGCATGAACCGAAAATAGGTGAAGAGGCACACTGTATTTTACACTGTATTCATTTATAGAATATAAATTTACATTTAAATAAGTATTTTTCTTTAATTTTAATTAAGACCATGCATAATAAAAATCATGCATTGAATAAACTTAAATATTATTTTTGAGCTCTTCACCTATTTTCGGTTCACGAGCCGCCACTGCTCTGGAACATACACACAGCAGGAGAGGAAAAAGTCCTTGAAGATGTCACACTGCATACATTTTTAGAATTCAATGTTTGTTTTGTCATGTCATGCCATACCTGCAAATTCATATTTTATCAATGTCACATTAAGGAATGAGTCTCTTTTGGTGTTTTTGTTATATTTACACATTATGAGGTTCTCTTGATTAACCTTTAATCTGCAACCTGTCTTTAAAATATCAAAATGCCAAATAAATAAAACTCATGTGAGTGCCACAGCAGGTTATTTAGCCTAAAAATTATTTTAATTACATGTATTGAAATTTATTTAAAAATCAGTTAAGACATCAACTATTTGCTTAAAGTTAATATAACTCTTATTTGGTGAAAAGGCATAATCTTTTATTGTGTTTATGATATTCAAGAAGAATATTGACGATTGTTCATTAAGCCTATTTCATGTTTTATATGATCATGTGATGGTTGGGATGAATGGGACATTCCCCATTATGTACTAATTTAAAATTTTACACAAGAATTATATTAAAACATAAATTAGCCATATTGATTATCAGGATTCTTAATTTTGTGGACTTAGAAAAAAATTGAAATTAATTGTTCTGACTTTATGATTTAAACGAAGTCATTTAAACATAAATATTAAACAAAATACCTTATTATTCGACTTTGTGCGTTGCAGAAGAGCTCTTTTCGGACGGGGGGCCCCTTCCGTCTTCAGTGTCGTCCGCACTTCGCGGCTGGCAGTCGTAGGTTTGATGTTTTTCCTTAAGTAGGTGCCGCCATATTTCTCCCATCTCTGCCGACTCGTGGTCATTAATTGCGTCACTATGATGCACGATCTCTATGCTTTCACGGATGTACGCGTAGGTGGAGTTGTTATAGTTTGCTATTTTTTCAACATTTTCAAAGTCAATTTCTATGTCATCTTCAAAATATTTTCTAGCTAGCGCGGTGGTACAGCGATTAAATTTAATATCGTTTTTATGTTCTTTTACCCTTGTCTTAATCTTTCTTTTGGTGACACCTATGTATTCAAATTCTTTATTTTCTTTATTTTTTACGGGAATTTTATAGATACCTGCAGTTTCGGTGGGGGGGATCGAATCTTTATCGCTTCTTATTAATTGGTATATGTTGGGATTGGGTTTAATGGGAATATTAACGTTAAATTTATTAGCGGTGTGTTTTATTTTGTTTGAGGTGCCTTGATTGTAGGGAATAGAAAAGGTGTATTTTGTGGAGGTTTTTTGGGCATCTGGAATATTGTTTAATTGTTTTAATCGTTTTCTGTACAAGTGGTTGACTAATGTTTTGGGGTATCCTGCATCGATTGTTAATTTATTGATAAATTTTAATTCTTTTCTTAATTCTTTTTCATCTGAGCAAATAAGAATGGCACGATTAATATAGCTGCGTATAGTATTAATTTTGTATCTGTAGGGGTTTTTGCTTTTATTACTAATGATTTCGTTGCTTGCGGTAGGTTTTCTGTATACTGTGGTTTTGAATTTGTTATTATCTTTGATGATTTTGACGTCTAAATAGTTGATTTCCCCGTTATTTTCGTGTTCAAAAGTGAATTTGATATTGTTATCTAATCTGTTTAATTGGTTTAGGATTTCGTCGCTATTGTAATTATCTTTAATAACAGCAAACACGTTGTCAACGTAACGGACCCAGAATTTAATTTTATTTCCTAGTTGTTTGGTGATTTGATTTTCCATAAGTCTTAATTTATATTCTGCAACTATGCCTGATATGGGGGACCCCATAGGGACGCCCATATTTTGTTTGTAGATAGTGTTATTAAATTGAAAATAGCTTTCTTTTAAAATTAGATTACTTGTTGAAATTAGTGTGTTTGCAATGGGTGTTTCATATTTCTCTTTAATTGCATTATTAATGATTTCGGATATTTCGTTTATGTCAATGGAGGGGTACAAATTTACAACATCGAAGCTAATAAGATAATCATTTTGGTGTAAGGAAACTTCTTTTAATTGTTTAATAAAATCTTCAGTTGAGTGTAAACTAGTATGGGAGGGGGGTAGGAGTTCGCTATATATTTTGGTCATGTATTTTTCTAGCGGATACGTTGGTCCTTCTTTCTTGTTGACAATGGGCCTGAATTTTGGAGGATTTTTGTGGTCTTTATAACGTCCAAATAAACGGGGGGTGTTAGGGGCAAAATTATTAATATAGGGAGGTTTGTTATTAGGCCAATTACCTTTTTTGATTAACTGTTGGACTTTATTAATAAGCTTTCCGTTGGGGTCGATTGATAATTTGGTGGCATTAATCTCTTTTATAGTTTCTTGTATTTTATTTTCGTAATCGGTACGATTAAGAACGGCGATTTTGCGTGTTTTATCTGTAAGTGTACAGGTTATATTTCTATTTTTCTTAAGTTGTTTTAGGGTTTTTAGGTTGGCTTGATTAATATTATGGTGCTTGTCTTTTATGTTTTTGCTAATGAGATCGTGGGCAACGTTACGCACAGTATTTTTACATTCGGTCGAGGTTTTATTTATAGCGGTCTCAATTTTGGCTATTGAATCTTTAACATTAATAGGTTGTTCAAGTATGAATTTGGGGCCAAGTTTCAATAATGCATCTTCGTGGCTGTTAAAATTATAATCCGAAATATTAATATATGGTTGTTCTTTTATCTTTTTCTCATTTAGAAAATCTCGATTAACCCACCCCCTAAGTTTTTTATTGTGTTTTTTAATCGCGATGTTCCTTTCAATATTATTATAGATTTCAATTTTCTTCTTTAATTCATTAAAGCAGTCATTGTCCATTTCACTTTTTGATAGATCTTCCAATTCATTCTTTATTTTGATATAATTATATAATTCGGATTTTTTACGCTTTATTATCTTGGAAAGGATTTTATTTTCAAAATTATTGACATCGCGGGAAAATAATTGTCTAAGGGTTTTGTTGTGTATTCGAAAACTTTTTGGAATAGTTTTAAAATTTTTACAGTCTTGTAGGAAGTTAATGTTTTCTTTGGTTTTAGTACATTTCTTATTGATTTTCTTTAATTTTGACGCGTTACTTTTATATTTGTTCATTACACGGTTTAATGAAGGAGGACGCAATACTAAACCGGGGAGGAGGGGGGAAAGAAAAAAAACGGGAAAGAAACAAGGGCAGAAAACGGTATCTACTTAATTATGGCCTCATAAGCCAACAAACTCCCACAAACCAGGTGAACACGTTCCAAAAACAAGAATTATTAAAAAAAAAAAAAAAAAAAAAAAAAAATTGAATAGATCGGTTGAAATGAAATGGTGGTTAAAAAATAAGCAAAGAGAAACTATGAACTCACAAAATCAATCTCATTATACAAAAAATGCATTAAACACTGACAATTAAGTCACTAAAGTCCAATGAACTAAATTTATTACCTTTAATTTAAAGCCCATTAAACGGGTAAGAAAAAGAAACCACAATTAAACAGTATAAAAAATTTTCATAAGATTTATTTATGGTGATTTAAAAAACGAAATCAATCTCATTATACAAAAAACGCTTTAAACACTGACAATTAAGTCACTAAAGTCCAATGAACTAAATTTAATACCTTTAATTTAAAACCCATTAAACGGGTAAGACAAAGAAACCACAATTAAACAGTATAAAAATTTCCCATAAGATTTATTTACGGTGATTTAAAAAACGAAAAGACCACGAGCCGTCGGCAGGGACAAGAGACACCACGAGAAACGAAAAAATGTCCAGGTAAGACTTAAAACATTATAACTTTATGATTTAAACGAAGTCATTTAAACATATATAAATATTAAACAAAATACCTTATTATTCGACTTCGTGCGTTGCAGAAGAGCTCTTTTCGGACGGGGGGCCCCTTCCCTCTTCAGTGTCGTCCGCACTTCGCGGCTGGCAGTTGTAGGTTTGATGTTTTTCCTTAAGTAGGTGCCGCCATATTTCTCCCATCTCATTCTCTCTCCCAAATTGACTTTGAAAATGTTGAAAAAATAGCAAACTATAACAACTCCATCTACGCGTACATCTGTGAAAGCATAGAGATCGCGCATCATAGTGACGCAATTAATGACCACGAGTCGGCAGAGATGGGAGAAATATGGTGGCACCTACTTAAGGAAAAACATCAAACCTACGACTGCCAGCCGCGAAGTGCGGACGACACTGAAGACGGAAGGGGCCCCCCGTCCGAAAAGAGCTCTTCTGCAACGCACAAAGTCGAATAATAAGGTATTTTGTTTAATATTTATATATGTTTAAATGACTTCGTTTAAATCATAAAGTTATAATGTTTTAAGTCTTACCTGGACATTTTTTCGTTTCTCGTGGTGTCTCTTGTCCCTGCCGACGGCTCGTGGTCTTTTCGTTTTTTAAATCACCGTAAATAAATCTTATGGGAAATTTTTATACTGTTTAATTGTGGTTTCTTTGTCTTACCCGTTTAATGGGTTTTAAATTAAAGGTATTAAATTTAGTTCATTGGACTTTAGTGACTTAATTGTCAGTGTTTAAAGCGTTTTTTGTATAATGAGATTGATTTCGTTTTTTAAATCACCATAAATAAATCTTATGAAAATTTTTTATACTGTTTAATTGTGGTTTCTTTTTCTTACCCGTTTAATGGGCTTTAAATTAAAGGTAATAAATTTAGTTCATTGGACTTTAGTGACTTAATTGTCAGTGTTTAATGCATTTTTTGTATAATGAGATTGATTTTGTGAGTTCATAGTTTCTCTTTGCTTATTTTTTAACCACCATTTCATTTCAACCGATCTATTCAATTTTTTTTTTTTTTTTTTTTTTTTTTTTTTTAATAATTCTTGTTTTTGGAACGTGTTCACCCGGTTTGTGGGAGTTTGTTGGCTTATGAGGCCATAATTAAGTAGATACCGTTTTCTGCCCTTGTTTCTTTCCCGTTTTTTTTCTTTCCCCCCTCCTCCCCGGTTTAGTATTGCGTCCTCCTTCATTAAACCGTGTAATGAACAAATATAAAAGTAACGCGTCAAAATTAAAGAAAATCAATAAGAAATGTACTAAAACCAAAGAAAACATTAACTTCCTACAAGACTGTAAAAATTTTAAAACTATTCCAAAAAGTTTTCGAATACACAACAAAACCCTTAGACAATTATTTTCCCGCGATGTCAATAATTTTGAAAATAAAATCCTTTCCAAGATAATAAAGCGTAAAAAATCCGAATTATATAATTATATCAAAATAAAGAATGAATTGGAAGATCTAACAAAAAGTGAAATGGACAATGACTGCTTTAATGAATTAAAGAAGAAAATTGAAATCTGTAATAATATTGAAAGGAACATCGTGATTAAAAAACACAATAAAAAACTTAGGGGGTGGGTTAATCGAGATCTCCTAAATGAGAAAAAGATAAAAGAACAACCATATATTAATATTTCGGATTATAATTTTAACAGCCACGAAGATGCATTATTGAAACTTGGCCCCCATTCATACTTGAACAACCTATGAATGTTAAAGATTCAATAGCCAAAATTGAGACCGCTATAAATAAAACCTCGACCGAATGTAAAAATACTGTGTGTAACGTTGCCCACGATCTCATTAGCAAAAACATAAAAGACAAGCACCATAATATTAATCAAGCCGACCTAAAAACCCTAAAACAACTTAAGAAAAATAGAAATATAACCTGTACACTTACAGATAAAACACGCAAAATCGCCGTTCTTAATCGTACCGATTACGAAAATAAAATACAAGAAACTATAAAAGAGATTAATGCCACCAAATTATCAATCGACCCCAACGGAAAGCTTATTAATAAAGTCCAACAGTTAATCAAAAAAGGTAATTGGCCTAATAACAAACCTCCCTATATTAATAATTTTGCCCCTAACACCCCCCGTTTATTTGGACGTTATAAAGACCACAAAAATCCTCCAAAATTCAGGCCCATTGTCAACAAGAAAGAAGGACCAACGTATCCGCTAGAAAAATACATGACCAAAATATATAGCGAACTCCTACCCCCCTCCCATACTAGTTTACACTCAACTGAAGATTTTATTAAACAATTAAAAGAAGTTTCCGTACACCAAAATGATTATCTTATTAGCTTCGATGTTGTAAATTTGTACCCCTCCATTGACATAAACGAAATATCCGAAATCATTAATAATGCAATTAAAGAGAAATATGAAACACCCATTGCAAACACACTAATTTCAACAAGTAATCTAATTTTAAAAGAAAGCTATTTTCAATTTAATAACACTATCTACAAACAAAATATGGGCGTCCCTATGGGGTCCCCCATATCAGGCATAGTTGCAGAATATAAATTAAGACTTATGGAAAATCAAATCACCAAACAACTAGGAAATAAAATTAAATTCTGGGTCCGTTACGTTGACGACGTGTTTGCCGTTATTAAAGATAATTACAATAGCGACGAAATCCTAAACCAATTAAACAGATTAGATAACAATATCAAATTCACTTTTGAACACGAAAATAACGGGGAAATCAACTATTTAGACGTCAAAATCATCAAAGATAATAACAAATTCAAAACCACAGTATACAGAAAACCTACCGCAAGCAACGAAATCATTAGTAATAAAAGCAAAACCCCCTACAGATACAAAATTAATACTATACGCAGCTATATTAATCGTGCCATTCTTATTTGCTCAGACGAAAAAGAATTAAGAAAAGAATTAAAATTTATCAATAAATTAACAATCGATGCAGGATACCCCAAAACATTAGTCAACCACTTGTACAGAAAACGATTAAAACAATTAAACAATATTCCAGATGCCCAAAAAACCTCCACAAAATACACCTTTTCTATTCCCTACAATCAAGGCACCTCAAACAAAATAAAACACACCGCTAATAAATTTAACGTTAATATTCCCATTAAACCCAATCCCAACATATACCAATTAATAAGAAGCGATAAAGATTCGATCCCCCCCACCGAAACTGCAGGTATCTATAAAATTCCCGTAAAAAATAAAGAAAATAAAGAATTTGAATACATAGGTGTCACCAAAAGAAAGATTAAGACAAGGGTAAAAGAACATAAAAACGATATTAAATTTAATCGCTGTACCACCGCGCTAGCTAGAAAATATTTTGAAGATGACATAGAAATTGACTTTGAAAATGTTGAAAAAATAGCAAACTATAACAACTCCACCTACGCGTACATCCGTGAAAGCATAGAGATCGCGCATCATAGTGACACAATTAATGACCACGAGTCGGCAGAGATGGGAGAAATATGGCGGCACCTACTTAAGGAAAAACATCAAACCTACGACTGCCAGCCGCAAAGTGCGGACGACACTGAAGACGGAAGGGGCCCCCCGTCCGAAAAGAGGTCTTCTGCAACGCACGAAGTCGAATAATAAGGTATTTTGTTTAATATTTATATATAATTGTTCTGATTTTTGTTTATAATAATTATGATTTAAAAAAATTTAAGTTAGAATATTCAATGCAGCTTAAATCAATAATAATAATAATAATAATACACTAATAATAATTTGATTAAAATCAAAATTTCAATCAAGCTAATTAAATAAATCCTGGTGATTATTAATGTAATACAGAATAGAATTATAGAATGCTGATTTTCCCGATCAATCGGAAACAAAAATTTATCTGTACTCTATTATAATGATTTATCTCTTTCTAGTGTCTTACTCATTTATTTTTAGATTAGGTCTTATTAGCTTAAATTACCAAAGCTTAGAGCACTAGGAACTGTGTGAACCAAAGGATTTTTGCCTTTTGATGTTAATTTGAGTTAATACATCACTTTATATTAATTTCAGTAAATTCATAGTGTGTAATAAAATCACAAACCAATTTAACTTAAAAAAATAATATTTACTTTCTATTTTATTTTATTTTAATTGTTAATTCCAGTCCTGTCTCATTGATCCCCATAGGTGGGGGATGAATGGGACAATGCACATACATGTAATACATATATATATATTATTAATTAAAAATGATATATACATTAAACTTATATGTCTATTTTTAATTTTTCATATTTGATTGTATTGTAAGTACAAATCACTTTCCCTTTCTTTGTTATTTTTATTTCACTTTGACTCATTTATTGTATTATGTAAAAATATTTAGCCATAAAAAAATAAAAAAAAATTACCTCTTCACTAGGTTCTCCAAAAGTATTGACAACATCATATAAGAAACCAGCAGTATAAAAAGCTTTAACCACATTTCTGTAAAATAAATAGTATGCATTATAAACTAAAGATCCATCATACATTACACATTTTTTAAAAATTGAAAATAGAAATCTCACTGCAAGAAGATATCACTGGTGAAAATTGCATAATTTTTAATATCTATTAAAAAATATACAACATTAAATAAATCAAAAAACTATTTTTATGTAGATGAGACAAAAATAGCATTTAACTTAAGGAAAACTTAAGAAAACAAAGAATTTATCAAAACTATTTAAAAATAACGATGATATATTTAAAAATAATGATCTACAGCAGAATAAAATTTAAACTGTTAGTAGTCGCAAACGTTAATTACAGAACTATCATAAAATCTGGCCAATCACAAAGACACATTTAAATATTAATAAATTTATTCTCAAGCAGGTTAAAAAGCTTCCTTAGAAAGTTTTTCCAACCAAGAAGTATGTGAACTGATTAAGAATAAATCAAATTTGGAATATTAGCAGGGATAGTACAGACACTAAATAAATTAAAAAACATATACTTTATAACTTAATAACGTTTTAAATAAAAATACCTACAAAACAAAATAAAAATATTTTCCAGCGTATTTGTAGTGGCAAAGTTAAAATTGATCCTCTAGAGGCTGCCGGTGTCTATAAAATTAATTATGATAACAATAAAAATGAACCTGGTGCCTACATGAGTATGACAAAAGGAAAATCAATAAATGTATCAAAGACCATCAAAATAATAAAATAATTAGAGCTTTAATCAAAGAAAATCAAAAACAGAACCTAAAAATCAATTTCAATAGTCCAGTTAAACTTGCAAGTTACATTAAGAAACAATATACGAGACATAGATAAAATGAAAAAAATTCTGAAAAAGAAAAATAAATCTCCATGAAAAATTTTTTGCAAAAAAAAAAAAAAAAAAAGCTTGAAAATTAAAATATTAAATAAATCATAATACAACAAATATATAATTAAGGTATAAAAAATTTTCAAATTAAAGCATTTAATTCATATCCATAAAGGGAAAGGATTTTCCACTTATTAATGCCAATCCTTCTGATAAACAAAATAACAGTTCATTACAACTTAAAACATACAAATAAGTTTGGGTTTGCTTTGTTTTGTTTGATAACAAACTGAAACCGAAAAAGTGCTCTAAAGAATAAAGACAAACTGTAGAAGAAAAAAAAAAAAAAAACTTTTATATTTTATTTTATTAAGCGAATGTTAAAAAATTTTCGGCAAAGAAGAATATTTTTCTGCAAATAGCATTCACACGTTCGTGTATATTATCTAAGTCTGCACTACAACACTGTGATCTGAAACCACACAGGTGTTAAATTTGAACATAATGCAGCTACTACGATCCTGCTTTTATTAATGCCATGTGGCATGGAATGTTGCAGAAAAAGAGAGGAATAAACAATTTCTTTTCACTAGTAGGAACACCTAAAGAAGCTTTAGAATTTATAGTGTTGGAAACGTTACATGAATAAAGTTTTAATATAATTTTGAAATTTTAAAATAATTTACTTTATTTGAAATAAATTTAAATTGTAGCAATTTCAGTATGTGAAAAAATAAAGTATTATTTTGACTTGTTTATATATGTAGGATATATGCATTTTTTTCTTGCTGCAAGGCTGTGAAATATTACTCAGAAAGTTCCACACCATGAAAAAAAATATCTGAAAACCTCTGGACAATTAAAAAAATGGTTAACGCCCCTACATTTTTTTTTTTTTTTTTTTAAGGGTTGTTCAGTTTAGCCTATAATTACAGGCAGAGGCCGCTTTACAATTTTGGCGACCCTAAGCAATATCTATTTTTGGTGGCCCTCTCTATTAGATATTACGCCAGGACAGCTTATAGATTTCAAGTGACCCCAAGTAAAGACCCCGTCCTCTCTTACAAAGAAAAAGCTACTATATTAAGATTCAACTTATTCTACTATTATAAATTAATATTAATTTAAATAACATTTTTTTTTTTTTTTGCAAAAATTTAATTGGATTCGACATATTTAGAAATAAGAAAAAATAAACAAGCTGAATCAAACCTTTAGCTTTTCTACCTGACTGTACTAAACGTTCGATTGGGAAAATGCCTTAAAATTTCTGTTAATACTAATCTTCATTCTCTACATGACATCACACGTATTAATGTACAATGGAACTATGGAACTACTGCACATCAATACTATTATATCTGTACATGTACTCATATATCACACACAGCTTGTACCCTAAACTGTTTGGCCAAAAATTTGAGTAAAAACTTACAATGGCATGAAAAAGAAATTTTTTGCATGACCAGAAGAAAAGGGAATTTGAAATCCGCCATTCCTTCACCATTGCTTAACTATCAGATTGTGGCATCGTATCACAAAACGGAGTGAATTTATCATGTTGCTACATTTTTACCGCCGAAAAAGTTCCAGAGTGAATAATAATATTATTAAAATATTACTGTTATTTATTTATTTATTTTTAATTAGTTATTTTTATTATAATTTTAATCCTTCCATAATGAATTAAAATTTTACATTTTTCATTAAACCAGATAACAGGAATATCTTTCATCAGCTACGGCTGTGCTGACAAACCAAAGTCGTCAACATTTTTAAACTTTATTGAAAAGTGCTAAAAATGCTTTCCCCTTCACTTTTGCTTGAACCTTTTCCTTAGTGTACAGGGTGGGCGGAAAGTAACTCCCTACTGGAAATAATTATTTTCTTCTAAACGAATGTAGGTATGAAGGTAATTTTTTGTACACATTTAGTTTATTGTGTGGCATGATAATTACAATGGTTACAATTCAATGTGTGCTCCAGAATTTCTATACACTGTCTTAAACGAACAGGTACGTTTGCTACGGCCTTCGCAAGAACTCATCAGGAACACTTTTTTATGACCTCACGGATTTTTTTCAAGAGTTTGAAGTTTGCTGCGGCACACTTCTTCCTTAGGCCACCCCATAAAAGGTAATCGCATGGGGTGAGATCTGGACTACGTGCAGGCAGGCCATTCTGTGGAGCTTCGGCAGCCTATCCAGCGTCCAGCGAATCACTCATCAAGCCACTGCCATATATTAGAGATATGAAAAAGGAAAAAAAAAAAAATATTACAAATAATGCCACACTACAGTCTATAAAACAAGGTAACTTTCATTGCAATCTACACATAACATCAATAGCTATTCCAAATTCAAAATAGGGAGTTACTTTCCACCCACCCTGTATATGTGAAATAAAATTTCTATTAATTCATTTCTAAGTGGACTGATTTATCAGATGAAATTTTGTGTTGGCTATTATTAATTGCAAACTAATGATTTTCAAACACAATTACGAAACCTTTTCATTCATAAACGCGCGACATAATTAGATATTCTTATTTAGACATAGTGATACTATTCGATTGGTAGGGTTTAAGACCGATTGACTACGCTAAGGTCCGAGGAATATAGGTAGAATGCCCACGGAGGGGTTCTTTCTAAGGGGTACTACCCCGTATTTATGCGAGTTTCGCTAAAAACCATGGAAAATTCCGAATGGCTAGGTTGATGAGCGCGATCTGGGTTCGAACCCCGCTCTTCCCATCTACCAGCTTTGAACGCAGAACCACTCGGCCACTGGTGGGATTGTGATGCGAATCAAAGTAGCGTTTAATTTTTCCGCTTGAAGGTAAAGCTTTTTTGCAGAAAAGACTGTCTAACGTCAACGCATGAAACAGATTTTCTAGACACCACAGGTGAGAAAAGATCGCCCTTACGTAATTTAAATTTACTCTTATTTATTTTTTAATCTTAATTTATATATTTTACGTATCTTAAATCTATTCTTAAGACCTTTCTGAAGTATGAACTATTTTCTGACTTGTTTACGAAGTTATTTTTTCGCAAATGTATAAAACCTTCAGGAATTTTTTATTTAGATACTTACAAATTTAATAGTTTTTTTTTTTTTTTTCTTATTCTTAGTTATTATTCTATTTTCTTATTCTTGATTATGGATGAATTTGATAAGAGGAGTTGAAATTTTAAGCTGAATGAGCTTAAAAATGAGGCCGCCATACGAAACTGTCGAACGCATTAGTGATGTCAACAAAAAGGCTTCAAAATTTTCGGATTTAATAAAACTATCGTGAATAAATTCTATTATTCTGATAGGTGGTGTAATGTTTAAAACCAAATTGTTCGGATTGAAATTAAAAATCATCCAGCCCCTCCTCATCATTTTCCCCATCCAATTTGAAAATATCTAGCTTTCATCTATGGGAGATAAAAATCACAATTTTTGGTGACCTGATTGGTTTTAGGACCCTGACGTTCACTAAGACGGAAATTTGTAACCCTCCGTTCCACCCCTGGAGGAGCAGAAGGCAAAAACCACCTTTATAAGCATAACTCGGCTCCTCCCTGGCCTTCATTCATTATCACAACACAAATCAAGGCACATATTTATTAAAAATCAACGTTTTAGTACCTTAACCAGAGCACCTAATTTTAATTGCCAACTGCAAAAATTCATCTTGGAAATTTTTAAAATGTTTTACTTTAATAACATAAAGAAAATTCTTCATTTATTTCTTCTATTTTAGACTTGTTTACAAATTCTGGTGGTAGTTTATTTTAAATAAGCAAAATTTCCTTGTCCTTGAAAGGTTTAAGGTGTTTTTATACAAAGTTAAATTCTTAAAGAAGGTTATTTTAAATTTACAATTAAATATAAACGTAATATACCTTAAAAGAGGAGGGGGGAATCAAAAATTAGTTTAAAATTTTCGCTTTTCTTCGATCCCTTTTTTTCCCCCTTAAATTTTGGGCAGTGTTTTAATTTTTTGGCGGCCCTAAGCGACCGCTTAGGTTCGCCTAATGGTAAAGCGGGCCCTGATTACAGGACTGCCAACCATCTCATTAATAAGCGTAGACTTGTTAACACCCCTTGAAAATACGCCCCTTTTCCCACACCACTTTATATTTAGAGCAATTCTCTCTAAATAGTGTTACGATTAAATAAGAATGAAATTACTCTAAAAAATGACTGGTGTAAAAAAAAAGGCGGTGACTAAAAGTACTACGCTTCATAATGAGATGGTTGGCAAGCATGTAATTAGCATTAATGCCAATAAAAATTATTGTATCAACTAACTGGCATATGGCATATGTGGACCAGGGTTGGCAGGTTTTTGACGCAGGATAGTTTTTGACGGTTTAAACCACAGTTTAAACTGTCATGTCAAAAACCCTGTGTCAAAAACTCATGTCAAAAATTGTCAAAAACCTCACATTTTACACTTCTTGGTATATTTTAACAATGAAGTAGTCATATTTAAAGAAATAAAAAATTGTAATTTTACAAAAGAGTGTTTAATTTATGTCTCTCATGTTTAAAAATAATTCTTAGAAGTGTATTATTTGTTTCCTATGAATGCTAATGATTTCTATTTAAGTACAAAAAAATTATATTTATATCTTCACAAAAAAACAAAAATTCGAATATAGGAATTTGTATATTCTAAGGTAAACTACTTATTGCGTTTTCAGTTATAAAAAATTTAGTCTTGTTTTTTAAAAAATAATCTCTACTAAGTATATGCTGATTGATAATTAAAAGGTGACATAAGTATTTTACTCCAACGAATGAAATTATTGTGCTATTAAATATTGCATCATGTTCTTTCATTTTGATTTATAATGTTGCATGATTAAAAGTTTGAGGTATTGTATTGCATGACTAGTTGAACTAAATTTTAATATGAATTACATAATGCAATTTTAAATAAATTATTTTTAATGAAAGGATGGTGGACAGATCTCTTTCATAAATTATTGCCTTAAAGGTATGAAAATCTGCATTTATATGCATTGAAATATAATATTAAATACATTAAAATTTTTAGTGAAGTCACTCCAGATTTTTTAGTGCTAACTCTAGGCTAATTTGGCTGGGTGCTGCACCTGGCGGCTCTTTCAAACACATTTTAGCACCCAGTGGCCCTTTTCCCACCATTTTTAGCACCCGGTGGCCCTTTTAAAAACATATTAGTACCAAGTGATCTGTCTAATATTTTAAATGTTAGAAGCCTTTAAATACTTTTCTTCCTGATATGTAACCTTTTCCCACCATTTTTAGCACCCGGCAGCCCTTTTAAAAACATATTAGTACCAAGTGATCTTTCTAATATTTTTAAAATGTTAGAAGCCTTTAAATACATTTCTTCTTGATATGTAACCTTCTAGCAATAGTTTTAAAGCATTCCTGGAAGAACAAATGCATATAGCCTACATATATGCATGCAAAATTAGTAATTTACTTTTGTCACATGCAAAAATCACAACATAGAAGACTGCAAATTATGCAAATAATACCCTTTTTTGAAAATAGTCTGCCCTTTTTTTGAATTCCCCCTGCGGGCTCTTTTATTCTAGAGTCAGCATTACTTTTTGTTTTTTAAATATTATGTTTGAATGCTAAAAACTTTCATTGAAATTTCAGCACTTAACATAATTTTAAAAATTAACCTACCGTTGAATTCACAATGTAATAACCTAATAATACATTTAATATATTTTTTTAAACCATAATAATGCTAAAGCAAAGAGGAAAAGTTAATAATAATAATTAGCAGGAAAAATTAAAAAAAATTTTAATTTTGATTTTTTTTAAAAATTCAATTAGTTTTAAATAATTTTTAATATACTTAATTGTATTATTATAATTTACCACCTATATACGCAAATTTTATAGCTTTAAGACAATTTATAAAAAAGATTTAATGTTCACTCTTTCCTTATGATGATGCATTGATATGTTTCCTAAATTTTTCTTTTTTTTTTTCTAGAAAAATATTATATAGATACACAAATAATGAATGTTAATTTATGTACTTAGTGCATTGCAACTTAAAAATATGCTTAAAATCATTTAGCATTGGAGTTTAGATTTTTCACATATGGTTTTTGACAGTTTAAACCAGTTTTTGACACATGTCACGTCAAAAACCAGTTTTTGACGTCAAAAAACCAACCCTGATGTGGACTCTGCTCAGTTACTCATCATATATTTATTCTCAATTAGGATTTAAACTACCATTAGTTATTTTAGCCTTTGCTAAGCAATATTGTATTTTGCTGAAATTTATCAGCAAGAATTTCACTAAAAAACAAAAACCGAATTATTTCATTAAAAATATCTATGTAATTATCTCTAATTTTTATTCAAATATTCACAGGCAAAAATTACAAAATTCACTGAAAATAACGGAAATTGTTATTTATTTAGTATATTTGGATTTAATTTTGACTTTAAATGGGTGAATTTAAATGCAAAAATATTTATAAAGTATGTCAGATTCAAATATTCAAACAGTATGTCAGAATTGAGAATTTGCTTCATAGACGCATCCTCAGTACAAGTATTGCACTTGTTGATATCAAAACAAAGATTTGCTGATTCATGTCTCTTAAATCACAGGTATGGATGCTTGGTTAAAATCATCAGTGAACAAAAGAAAAAAGAAAACAAAATTGGGGATAACCAAGTTAAGAAAAAGAAATTAATAGTATCCAAAGATTTCAATTAATTTTCAATAAAGCTAAATTACTGCTTGTGCATTTTAGCTAAAATACTAAAAAGGAACTTTTTTGCCAAGTTAAAGGTTAAACCCTGTTCACAATTTAATAGCCTTATTTTAAAACTTCTCTAAGGCTTTCATCAACTCAGGATCTCCTCAGCAACCAGCTGAGAATTTGAAAGTATAAAGGTTAGTTGGTTGGAGGATTTAAAGAACGATTGACTCCATAAGTGTCCTAGGTCTACAGGGGGAATGCCCTCCGTGGGGGTCTTTCTAAGGTGTCCTAGCCTGTATTTACGCGAGTTTCTGAAAGTACAAAGGATTTGAGGTACTAATACTTCGAGGCATTTTGAAATACTGACGATTTGAAAACTTATAAAGTTCTAAAATTTTAGTATTAACTCAATAATGTTCATGCCAGTATCATAAATGATATTTTTAAAGTAGTCGGACATCCTCATGATGAAAATATTTCTCTTAATAGGGATTAATCTAAAATTTTGCCATATTCTCCATGTTAAGCAAATCATAAATTTTAAGTAACTTATGCAGTTTTCAAAGTAGAATATTAATAATTACTGATGTTCATGCTGGCATCATAAATGATATTTTAAAAATAGTCTGACATCTTTATGATAAAAATATTCCTAATAATAAATATTTAAACAACAGTTTAAGAATACAAGTTGAGAAAATTGTAAATTTCGAATAACTTAAAAGTTTCAAATTAGAATGATTAAAATGAATCGTTTTCTTGACAGTATCATAAGTGATATTTAAAAATAAGTTTGACCTCTTTATGATAATTTGTTCTGGAGATAATGTCATACAGACTAACTTACATTAAATTTGTAATCTGGATTCCTCATACTTCAAAACATGTAAAAACGTTAAAAAAAAAAAAAAAAAAAAGAAAAGAAAGAAAGAAAGGAGAGATCCAGGGCCCGACTAACAATTTTTATGCCCAGGGCACTTTCAATTTTTCATTCCTCTTACACTTGATAAAATTGTAAAAAGTACTAAGGGCATGGCAAGGGAGTAAATTACCCCACCAGCATGTCTACCAAAAATTGAAAAAAAGTACTTTAATCACTCTGTCATCTTCCCCCTTCCCCTAATCAAAAAAAAAAAAAAAAAAAAAAAAAAAAATTTAGTCTATTTTTATGCAGACGCAATTTTTTTAACACACATACAAGCAGACTAAAAAAAGAATTTGGGTAAATATAAATAAAAATACTCCAATCAGTCTAATGACAGATTTTACAGTAAAAGATCTTTATAATACAAACTTAAAAACATGAGGTTTTGCATTATATAGATCACAAGTTCATACACCATTAAATTTACCTTGCATAAATAGCCAAATATGTCTGAAAATATCAAAATAAAGTAGAGGACCTTTAAATTACTTTCCTTGTAATAGAAAGTGAACAGATTAAAATTCCATTACAAGGTATTAAATTTACTTTATAAATCTAGTCCAAATATGCCTGGACCAAATCATTCATTGTAATACTCATTTTCAAAAATAATTAAATTAATAACAATAATAGCTCTTTTTACCTTAAAAAGCTTTGAATTACGGGGTATGTGATGTTGAAAAACATCACATATCCCTTTTTTAAAATAAAATAATAATAATATAAATTACATTTTATTTATTTATTTATAATACAAGCAAACATTATATTTCTTATTCTAAAAGAATTTAATACAATTTTGTTTATTTCGCTTATGCTATTTTATTTTTATTTCTATTTCATTAATCTGTAATTTCATATAATTTACTGTTCTTTTTCCTGCTCTAAATCTCATCAAGTAATAATTAAATAAAATAGCAAAGAAAGAGAAACCCATTCATTTTATGCTTTAAAACCGCAGACGATTTTTTTTTTATTGTAGCTTCCTGTCTCCAATCAAACGTTTATAGATTCCGTTGAATCATTATAGCTGAAAATAATTTCTAATATTTTTTTATCAATTGATTTCGCACTTTTAGCCAAATTCTGGATGCCTGACAAAATTTAATCACATCCTATGACGTAATTTAATTTTTAGCCAATCCTTTAGCTATTATTTAGGTTTACCAGATATAAAATTTAAAATGTGTTCAGCCAACTTGATTTTTGATGCCAAGGAGATTTGGCGAAATAAATTGAATTAGCACTTGTTCTTCAGGCTGTCAACAACATGTGGTTTTAAGAAAGATTCAAAAAGTTACTAATAAATCGAAATGGCTTCCTTCAGATTTGGTATCCTCAAGTGGTTTAATAAAATAAACTTTGCCAAAAGATGTTTATCTTTGTTGCCTTCGTAATAAGTATTTATAAGACAATGAACTGTGCATATCTTAATGCGGTTGCTTGAAATAACAAATAATGGATTTTCTTAAGAAAAGAGATCTTTTCCTATTCTTCATAGAGCTTATTGAACCTGGTCCCCTGTACGTCATGGCCGCTTCATACTTTAGATATCTCCATCCCAGCCTTCTTCATTAAATATATGTGGTGCCAGACTCAGGCCGGATAATATATCCGGATATCCAAAATTTTTTTTCGTCTTGAAAAATTATTCATTACTATTATTAACGAATATAAGCTCGAATTTCTGTTTAACGGATCTCTGCTTAGTCACCTAATATCGACGTGATATCGACTACGTTAATCATTCTACACATCCTGATTAATTCATGAATGCGAAGTTTTACGTTGTTGAAGACTGTTATGTTTTAAAAACAGCTGCCCCAATGATGATCCAAAAAGAAATTAACTACGTTACGGTGAACAGCACCGAATTTACCGATTTGTTGTTCATCTTTACTAAAGGCTAATATGCTGCAGGATGTCATCTGTGATTTTTTTTTTTAAAAAAGAGATTACTTTGTGTCTACAGTACCGATTCTTATCGCCGATATTGTGTGATGCCATACCGGTGGACTTTCTACGGTTTCATTGAACAATATCCTCTCTACAGTCTGCAAAATTTGCATTGTGTGATTTTCTTATGCACTCCGTTCAGTATAATTCATCGTTGATTCATCACTGCAAGGAGAGATGACAAATATAGGTCGTCTTTCTAGAATCTGTGCAGTTAAATTACTGTGTTCATTTTTTTTTCTCGCGCACTCGTACAGGAGAAGAGCCTTACAGTTTTAAATAAAAGAATAAATAAAATACCGTAAATAAATAAATTAAATATATTTTTGTTTTAGCTAAAAGAAGATTCGGAAAAGGGGTAAGTTTCCTTTGGAATCATTTTATTGTGCCAATAAAAAGAAACATTTCTCACATATTTTTCTTAAATATTGACAATAAGAACTTTTCGTACATTTTTCTTAAATATTGACATTTATTTAAACTTTATATATAAATTTTTACTTATAGGTAAAATCTTTTATTCTTCATATGAGTATTATATTCTACTTTAACTTTTTATTTCAATTTTTAAGAACAGTTAAAAAGTTATATAAATGATCAAAATTTACTTATATTATTTTTGAAATATCTAGTTTTGGATGTTCAAGTAAAGATTTATTTCATTTGTGAAATTAAATACCAGATCATAGTGATATATATTTTTTTCTTTTCATCATACTGCATAAAATATTTTTTTTGATTTTTGTTTCATATTTTGATCTTTGTGTTTACAATTTAATATATCTTGACAATTATTTTAATTTGCATATATATCCATTTTTAGTATTATTCATTATATATTTTTAAATATATCTATAATATATATATACAACAAGACGTATATAGGCCAATTTCATGGTTGCAAGGTATAATGTTATACAGGAAAATATTACAAATAATTTCTACATATTTTTATTAATCTTGAAACTTTATCATCCAACTTTTGCATGCTTAATAAAAAAAAAGGAAAGTATTTAACAATTTTATTCATTTTTAAGTGTCTTGGTAATTTATTTGTTTATATGATATTCAATTGAATTCTTATGCATATTATTTTTATTTAACTTAGTTAACATTTTTATTTTTGAAAAACATGGCACAGAATCGAAACGCGTTTTGCTCCGTTCCTAATTTCGATGGGGACGCGAGATTTGTCAAATTTTTCTTTAATCAATTAAGATCCTTTGCCATGTTAAATAAACTAACAAATGACGCGACATTACATGTAATGAAAGAAAAACTTCGTGATGCCGCATTGGCATACTTTATTGAAAATGAAACATTATATAACTCGACAGATCTTGCAGTCATCGAGGAAAATTTCTGTAAGTTTTTTAGGGAATCCTCATACAATACTGGAATATCGGAATTTCATAATTTAAAAATTTTGCCGGGGGAGTCTATTAAAAATTTTGCCCATCGTGTAAATGTTGCTGTACCTAAGGCTTTCCCTGACCTTAAAGACAAACAATCCCTTGATAACATTAAACTTCCGAAATTTTTAGAGTGTGTACCCCCAAATATTAAAATTAAGTTAATGGAGGAAAACATAAGAGACTATAATAAGGCAGTTGAACGTGCTCAAACATTATCCGAAATATATGATTCTTTCAACAACACTACTAATACTAAGACTGTTCTTTCTTGTGATAATGAAAATGACTCTGTAATATTAAACACATTGAAAAATTTATCTGAAAAAATTAATAGCATTTCACTTACAAACAACAATCCACCCTCCCATAATGAATCTTTGCACGTAGTTCAGTCAAGCAGACTCAAATTTGATCAAAGAAATTATAGAAATAATTACAAAACTAGACAGACCAATTTTCGTTCTTCCCCTAGAAGAAACTTTTCTAGAAATAATCTGATTTGTCAACTTTGTTCCAAACATGGCCACGTTGCTTTAAACTGTTACAAATGGAGAAATAGAGATAATTTAACCTATAAAACACGTAACTATGAAAACCATAATTTAAACTAGAAAAGAGGTATGGAGATGCTGATGCTGCCATATCTCGAAAACTAAGGGTCTCATCAGCAAATGAACATAAATTCACAAATGTGTCATCTTTAAATTCTCTTCCAAAAATTTCACATACTAGACTTGTAAATTCAGTTGGATCTCAAACTGTTGCTAATATTACTGTAGCAGATAATAAAGCTACCCAAACATTTCAAAAGTGTAATCTTAATATTGATAATACAGGGTATATTCCAAGTCACAACAATGAGAGTTGCGCAAATAATATTGAAGATCATATTTTATTTAATGTAAACAAAAATTCTCATACACTTCCTATAATAAAAGGTAAATTAGCCAATAATGATATAAAGTTTCTTATTGATACCGGAAGTAGTTGTTCACTTTTAGCCCAATCAACATTTGATAATTTAAAAGCAAATTTAAAATATAAAAGACTAGGTTCGTCTATTACTCTTAAAACGGTCAATTCTTATGTTGAATTTTCTTCATGTATTCGTGCAACTTTCAAAATTAAAAAAAAGTTTTTCCAACACAATTTCTATATTATTGACATACCACATAACTCTAATTTTCATGGAATACTTGGTATGGATTTCATTAAAGAAAATCATGTCACTATTGACTTTTCGAAAAATTCCACGAAAATTGGAAAATTAGACTTTACTTGTTCTTTATTTGATTCGGAAAATGAAAAATTAGATGTATATAATGTTAACTCTGACGATAATAACATGAATGTTTACCTTCTAAAGAAAGTTATAATACAAACTGGTGAAAATATCTACATTACTGCAAAAACAAATAATAAGTTACAAGAAACGAATTACATATTTTGTATTGACTTAAAGGATCCAGATATAGAAATTTTAGATTCTATTGTATCACCGAATTACAAGAATGAAATTAATTCTGAAAATAATAATTCTCTTTTTACGTTACTTATCTCAAATAAGGGTAAAAATTCAATTCATCTTAATAAAAATATGCATATTGGTAAATTATTTTTAATTGATGAAATTAAAGAACCACATTTAGATAAAATTGAAGACTGTTGCTCTAGTAATAATAATATACAAAATATTGAGGACCATATCCACTTAATTCAAGCTTCAGAGCATATATTACTAAAACGTAAAAATAATTTATCAAGTAAAGATTTTTGTTTGAATCATTTAACCCTTGATCAACGTAACACACTAGAAAATTTATTTTTAAGCAAATTTTCTGCTTTTTCCAAATCTCTTAGTACTCTAGGACATACTGATAAAATAATTCCTAATCTTAAGTTAATTAATGATTTCCCTATTAAAACACTTCCATTTCCGATTCCACAAGCTTTACAAAAAGAAGCCCAAGAACAGATCAATGAGTTAGTAAACGCCGGCATAATTGAGCGTAATTGCTCCGAGTGGGCTTGTCCCATATTGCTGGTAAAGAAAAAATCTGATGGTTCAAAGAAACAACGTTACAGACTTGCTTTAGACCTTAGAATGGTCAATACAGTCATACAAGGTTCCTCATATCCACTCCCTAAGATTCAAAATATTATTTCAAATCTTTCGTCATTCAAATACTTTACTTCGTTAGATTTCATGCAAGCGTACCACCAAATTGACCTTCCTAAAAAATATCAAGATATGTTAACATTTACATCTATTTTTGGCAGTTATCGATACAAACGTGTTTGTTTTGGTTTAAAGAACGCCAGTTCTATATTTCAGTCTCTAATGGACACAATACTCGACGAGATAAACATTAATGGCATATATGCTTATCAGGACGATCTTATTATTGGATCAAATTCATTTGAAGAGACTTGTGAAAAAGTAAATAAAGTTTTAGAAATTCTTATCAAATATAATTTAACATTATCCCCATCTAAGTGTGAATTCCATAAATCAGCAGTTAATTATTTAGGTTTCCATATTGAAAACCATACTATTTCACCCATCACCGCTAACATCGTAAAGATCAATTCTTTTCCACCACCAACGACAAAACGACAATTAAAAAAAATTCTTGGACTTGCTAATTTTTACAAATGGATTTTACCATCTTTCTCAGAACTTGCACAACCCCTTGTGGAACTCACAAAACCCAAAACAACATTCAAATGGACAGAAAAACATCAGAGTATTTTTCAAAAAATTCAAAAATTATTCTTTCTTCCCCCAATGGTTTGACTTCCAGATTGGGAGAAAACATTCTATGTCAACACCGATGCATCAAAAACAGCCATTTCAGGAGCACTTATGCAAAAATTTAATGGTAAATTACTTCCTATAGCATACTTTTCCAAATCTTTAAAACCTTCTGAAAAGAAATATCCTGCGTTAAAATTGGAACTTATGGCAATTCATAAAACTGTCACCGCCTTCAAATACTATTTATATAATCCTGAGTTCGTAATTTTGTCAGATAGTGCTCCCCTTGAAAAATATAAGAAAACTACCAATCCCGCTGACGTTACCACCCGATGGTTAATGGACTTATCTGAATATACTTACGTTTTCAAACGTATTCCTGGAAATTTGAACATCTTAGCGGATTATTTATCACATTGCAATTTTGAAAACAATCAAGAGGATCTCAAAGCTAATCCAAACTTAATTCAGGACATACAACCACTACCAATTGTTGATGTTGATGAAAATGAAAACAGACTTGAAATTAACAGTAAGGATAAAATTAATGATGAAAATCAAAACAAATGCTCAGAATATGTTAATTATATGATTTCAGGAAATTCAAACTCTAAAGACCCCTTGCTAGAAATTTCAGACCAAACATTTGTGTCCGAACAAATTAAGGATTCTGAATTAAAAACAATTTACGAAGAAATCTTAAAAAACGGAAAGTCAGAAAAATTTCCCAATAACTTTATAAATCCTGATTCTAAAGTATTAATGCTCAAGAAAGAGAATATTCATAACAATTCATTCAGTTATTTAATTATTGTCCCAAATTCTTTAAAAGCGAAAGCATTGTCCATCGCGCATTTATCTCACTTTGGTTTGGCTAAAACCTATGAATTTCTTTCTAAAAGATATTTTTGGAGGGGCATTTATACTGATACCCTCAATTTCGTCTCTTCATGCACTAAATGCTTACAAGCGAAACATCACAAAACACCTCCTGCTCCATTACAAAAAACATATACACCCACTCATCCAAATCATACAATCTCCACAGACTTGGTGGGTCCTTTTAGTAATGGTCAATACGTCTTGACAATAATTGATCATTTCAGTAGACACTTAGAACTTTACCCGTTATCTAATATTACTTCTCCAAAAATAGTTCAATGTTTGTTTTCATACATTACAACCTTTGGTCGCCCTGCATGTATTCTATCAGATTTAGGTCCACAATATAGATCTCAAGTTTACAATACATTTAATGACACTCTAGGCATAAAAATATTACATTCGTCTGCTTTTCATCCCCAGTCGAACTCTATTAGCGAACGTGTAAACACATCAATTAAGTATTCAATTAATATATTATTAGAAGAAGGTCATTCATTTCAAAATGCACTATATATACACAAATCTCTCTACAATGGATTTACGCATTCTTCCACTCAATTCTCGCCCAATCTTCTACATTTTGGTAGAGAACTGGCACTAATTTTTGACACTTATAATTCAAATTATAATTACACTTACCTGGACTCTAATGTAAACATCTATAAATTAATGCAAGACCTTCAGGAAATTTATAAAAAAAGCGTACAATAACATTCAAGATTCCCAATCAAAAAGAAATAGATATTTTCAAAGAAAAGCTAAACTAAGAAGCATCTGCACAAAAGATATTGTGTATCTGAAGTCTATGGATAAATTTAAACCTAAATATCCAGGTCCTTTCATTGTCACAGTTAAACATTCCCCTGTTTCATTTTCAATTAAACGGTTACATGCTAGTGATGATAAGGCATTTCGTGTGCATATAGATAGAATTTTATTGGCACCTCCACGTAATAATCACTTATTTGACATTTATAATAATTCTAATTTTAATAACAATCTCATTATTTCCAATGATACACATCAATATAATTTACGAAACAGAAAGTAATTTTCATCAAATTTTTTCCTTAGGTTAAAAGTTACGCAGTGTAAATTTTTAAATATTTATAAAGATTAAAGATAAATTAAATGAATTTGATGTATACTTCCATCGCAACAGACCTGATCAACCTGTTGTGATTTTTATTTGTTGTGAAATTTCGCAGCTTGAATAATCAATGGCTGGTCCAGGAAATTATATTCTAAGCTGCATTGTCTTACAACAGCAGTGTATATCACTTTTATCACTATCTCTTTAACTTATGTGTTATTTATAATTGCATTTTATTAAAAGTTAACATACTAGAATAATATTTTTATTTCAAAAAAGTGCTGATGGAATTAATTATTAAAAAAAAAAAAAAAAAAAAAAAAAAAAAAAAAATGTTTATGTAGACTTTTGGTGCAGGTAATATTTTTATCATACATACATGCATATGTCTCATATATTCCAATTACAATTACCTATAAAAAAAAATGAATAAATAAAAACATGTGTTATTATTACTTTCTTTCAACATGCATTATTTGTTTAAACCTTTTAATGAATATAAAAGGCTCACTATATATATTTGATAACATATAAATATACTTGATTTTTATTTTGTCAAACTTTCATATTCAGATTGCTTATACATTTAAACTATGTATTTATTACAACGAAATCTTGTCCTCTCGGCTCTCTGAACTGAAATGGACTCGTCAAAGTTTCTCGCCATGCATGGTAACATAAAAATTTACTGATTTCAGCATCTTACCACGAACTGATAAAGTATATGATGACTGAAATATTATGATTTTAAATCAAAGAACTAGAGCTCATTTTGTTTGTGGATATATATTCTAAAGACTATTGTGTACACAGACTTATGGCCATACAACATTATATCACATCACCGTATATCCTTATTTTCTGTATTTGTATTTTATTATTGTATAAGAATATTATTTTTTTTTAAGTATGCATACAAGGTTTTCTACTGATAGTATGGATATGTATGTATTTTATTTGTATTGGAAGCCATTCGTTTTTTGTTTTTGTTTTGTAATCAATCTATTTTACAAGATTGGAGATAATTTGATTTAATTTTTAATTTTTGCTGAGCTGTCATATCATAGACGATGTAATGGCTGAACCCATTTTTTTTTCGGTCGACGGGGAGAAATATGTGATGTTGAAAAACATCACATATCCCTTTTTTAAAATAAAATAATAATATAAATTACATTTTATTTATTTATTTATAATACAAGCAAACATTATATTTCTTATTCTAAAAGAATTTAATACAATTTTGTTTATTTCGCTTATGCTATTTTATTTTTATTTCTATTTCATTAATCTGTAATTTCATATAATTTACTGTTCTTTTTCCTGCTCTAAATCTCATAAATTAAATAAAATAGCAAAGAAAGAGAAACCCATTCATTTTATGCTTTAAAACCGCAGACCATTTTTTTTTTTATTGTAGCTTCCTGTCTCCAATCAAACGTTTATAGATTCCGTTGAATCATTATAGCTGAAAATAATTTCTAATATTTTTTTATCAATTGATTTCGCACTTTTAGCCAAATTCTGGATGCCTGACAAAATTTAATCACATCCTATGACGTAATTTAATTTTTAGCCAATCCTTTAGCTATTATTTAGGTTTACCAGATATAAAATTTAAAATGTGTTCAGCCAACTTGATTTTTGATGCCAAGGAGATTTGGCGAAATAAATTGAATTAGCACTTGTTCTTCAGGCTGTCAACAACATGTGGTTTTAAGAAAGATTCAAAAAGTTACTAATAAATCGAAATGGCTTCCTTCAGATTTGGTATCCTCAAGTGGTTTAATAAAATAAACTTTGCCAAAAGATGTTTATCTTTGTTGCCTTCGTAATAAGTATTTATAAGACAATGAACTGTGCATATCTTAATGCAGTTGCTTGAAATAACAAATAATGGATTTTCTTAAGAAAAGAGATCTTTTCCTATTCTTCATAGAGCTTATTGAACCTGGTCCCCTGTACGTCATGGCCGCTTCATACTTTAGATATCTCCATCCCAGCCTTCTTCATTAAAGGGTAAATATATGTATATATAACATATCTCATTTACTACCTAGAGAGTAACAGTTTTTTGTAATATGGAAATGCAAGTACTTCTTAACTGCAAAATTCATTGTTCATATTTGAGAGGCATTGAGTTATATAGAGAATTGTGTTATAAAGATCTTCTACTGTATTTTAAAATTTTATTCGTATAAGTTAAGCATAGAGGATAGAAAAAAAAAAAAAAAAAAAACTGGGAGATTTAAACCATAGTTTTAACCGTCAGTAAAATTTTGTGCCCCTTAAAAATTTCATGCACAAGGTAGAGGTCAAGACTTAAAATTTTTAGAAATGGCCAGTGGCCACTGGACATGATCAGCTCAGTGGCCACTTATGAGTCGTCGCTGTAATTAAGATTCACACATAATTAAAAAGTATATATATATATATATATACATACATACATAAAGGTACAGTCGGTAACAAAAGTGTCCGAACACTAGCAAAAATTCCTATGTAAAAAAAGTACGCTTAATACAATTTTGCTAAATAAATCCTTGTCGAATCATGTTCTTAGACTGACTAAGAACAAGATTCGACAAGGATTTATTTAACAAAACAGTACCAAGTGCACTTTTTTTCATAGGAATATTTGCTAGTGTTCGGACACTTTTGTTACCGACTGTATAAAAGCACAAATGATATGGTCAGAAAATTAAATTAAGAAATATGCCCTTTATTGTATTATTTCAATAATTAAAAAAAATTATGGGTTTTCTTTGTTTTAAATGAACAATATCCGCGACTTTTTTAAAAGTGGAAAAAATTAATTAATTAGAAAACAGACAAAATCACAGAATTCCGCGAATTCATGGAAAAAATAACATGCCTCGTTGGCGATTATAGCAAATTTTTTGGATCGCCACTTTTTCAAATTAAGTCGCCACGTGGCGAGTGGCAAAAGTGAATCTTAGTGTTCATGTTATGCGCTTTTTAGAGGGCGCCACACCCTGCCCTATTTCGTTTTAGTGCCGATGAACCCTGCCCTTTTTAAAGTGAAAAATGTGCCTTTCCCCTTTTTTCAAGTGAAATTGCACCTTTCAATTTTTCTAAATGAAAATATGCCCTGTCTTTTCCCATCTGCTATATCGTTATTTTTTAAAGAAATTTTACCGTTTTCGCTGAGAAACATACATTTATAATATATTTTTTTCTGATGCAAAATCGGACTTTGCATACCTTCGAACAAACGCAATCTGAAAATTCTATAAGAAGTCACTTCTGGGTGCGATCTATGGGTCATTGGTCTGTATCTACGGTGGTCGACGGAAAAAATTATCCTAATAGCCGTGGTTTCTCCAATGTGTTTGTTCACGCTGTTGCCCGAAGCCTGCAAATTGGGAATATGTGCCCTTTCTCTCACAAAAAAGTGCCCTTTTCGATAAATCCGCCCAGCCCTTTTTTTGAAAAAATGTGAACACTAGTGAATCTTGACCTCTAGCACAAGGCACAAGTCTTGAGTACCCATGTAATAATCAGGTCCTGGAGAGATCAGAAACTTTACCGAATATTTAAGTTTGTTATACCTATAGTATGATAGGAAATTTAAAAATAGGTAAAATTAAAGCTTTGATAAATACTTGTTAAATCTTCCAGAACGGTCTTCATTATCAGCCCATAAGAAAAGTTTCAAGGCATAATTTTCAATATGAGCTTGCGCAACAACATCATTAGCAATCGTTTCATCATCATGTCGCATTCTCTTTTCCTATTTATAAAAATATTAGATATAACTTAATAAATCAATACTATTACAAAAATTTAAATCTTAATAATTTCTCAGTAACAATAAAAATAACAAATTTTATTTTGAATAATTATAAATTCTTAATAAGCAATAAAACTACATCATTCATAAAACACCAAAGGAAAAAAAATATGTAAAAATACAGTTTTTTTTTTTTCTTTTTTTTTTCAGAAATATTCAAAATGCTTAATTTTAAAAACCTATTTTAACATTTTTTTCTTTTTTAATTTTAGTTAAGGCTGTTCTAGTTTCATTATATTTAACCTGTTTTATGTTTTTTATATCCAATTCTGAATTTTTAAATTAATTGAAAATCAGATAAAAGAACCCCAAACTGTCATAAAATATAATGAAACTGTAACAGCCTTAACTAAAATTAATAAAGAAGAAAATGTTAAAATAAATTTTTAATATGTAAAAAAGCTCATTAATTATGAAAAACACAAATGCACCATTAATCGGGAAACTATTGAAATTTCAGCCAACGAGCAATGTTGTAACTGTATGCAATCCAACACCTAACCGAAACATGACTGAGAGCCTTCTCCATCTAAAATTGACTAGAGAAGAAACATTCAAGCCGCAGAGGTGTTGTCAAAGCACTGAATAAAGCCATGGCCTTGGCTGAAAACTCTGATGGAAATTTCAAGAAGTTTATTCTGAAATGAGGACATTCATCTTATTAGAAGTTGAGCAATACAAACTAACGACTCACAAGGAAACATTTAAAAGGTGTCATCCTCAAAAAGTATTGAAAAAAATATATGTGATTCTACTCTTCATAAAACACCAGAAAATGAAAAAATTATCGGCTGAAATTAATTACAGCGACTGCAAAAAATTATCAAAATTAAGCATATTTGGCGATTTAGCGCTATTAGACGATAAGTTTGCTAGCAGCGAGATTGCCGTGTACGAACAGAACCGTGTTTTGCTTTTCTGCCAAGTACTCAAAATCAATCGTCTAGCAGTGTGAAATCGCCAAATATGCTTAATTTTGATAATTTTTTGTGGTCACTGTAATTAATTTCAGCCCATAATTTTTTCATTTTCTGGTGTTTTATGAAGAGGAGAATCACATATATTTTTTTCAATACTTTTTGAAGATGACACCTTTTGAATGTTTCCTTGTCAGTAAGAAATGAGAAAAGAAAGATTGAAGTTGTGTGACTTTAAATGTCGCACTATAGCTATGAAGTGAACAATAGGTGATGGTCTGGAATTCACCTTTAGGTGGCCCGAAGACATGCCATCACAATTTTAATCTTCTGCAGAGAAGATTGGAAAGAAAAGAAAGGTGTCTTTTTTTTTTTTCACATTTTACAAATTGTTGCGTGTAAGGTATTTTTGATAATTACACCATCATTTAGATGCATTGTATTGTTTACACTCTAACAGTGTCCTTAACTTTCTGATATGGGAATTTTAAGCAATCAAAAAATACAAATGTTTGAGATTTGATTTTCTACCTTCTTTTCAGTATCATTTTCGTAATAATCATAGTTTTTGTTAAAAGGTAGTGCAAAATGTGGAAAGATGTTTTAAGTTTGGAATTGAATGAATATTCTTGGGAATGCAGTCTAAAGAATTGGCAAAATGTAAATATAAAATGTCTTGTTTGCAACTCAAGGAAGGTTGAGTGGATTTAACATTGCACTAGAGCCACAATGTAGGCGATTGGCGACAGTTTAAGACTCACCCCTAGGGTGTATATTCTTCGACCACATTTGATGAAACCATGGAAGCATTTGTGCAAGTGCTTACTCAAAGAGTCCAATGCTAAAATAGGGGTGACAGTCATCTGATTCAGGGAAAATGAGCAATAACAGAGCGTGGAATTACTGGATGTTTTCCAAATTTCAAACTGTCAGACAAGCTGGCATCCCTCCAACATTTTGGATGCGTCCTCACTGCCAGTTTTCAGATATGTGGCTGCACTGTACATATAAAGAAAACTAAACTACTTAATGCAATTATACATTAAAGATTTTTGGTTCTTACGTATTATCGCAACCAGGTTGGCGCGATTTGTAAGTTTGAGTAAGAAAGTTAAGTTATTAGTATTAATTAAGTTATTATTATTATTAGTTATTATTATTATTAAGTTATTATTATTATTATAAGTACATTATTATTATTATTATAAGTATATTATTATTATTATTATTAAGTTATAATTATTATTATAAGTATATTATTATTATTATTATTAAGTTATTATTATTATTAGTTAAGTTATTAGTATTAGTTAAAGTATTTCACGGCATTCAATCTAACCAGTAAGAAAAATAATTTCTTTACGAAAAACCACGTATAACACGTAGGGTTACCGTAAGTAGGGTCGCCAAATTTGGCGATTTATGCGAATTTTGGCCTGGTTGCGTTAATACGTAAGTACCAGATTTTTTTTTTCTTCTTCTTGAAAAGAGAATTACAAATGCACACAAATGTCTATCTAACCTTTACAAATTTATTGTGTTCATTTTAGGAACTGCACTTTTGTTGCTTTGAAAACCACCATTGAAGGCAATGGAGCTGTTCCTCTATTTGATGTTTTAAAAGGAACCATAAGACTAGATGGGTAAAGCCAGGCTATTTTCATTTAAACTTAAAAACTTCTTGACACACTACACAAGACTCATATCTTGCTTTTACCTCCAAGACAATAGCACATATTTTTGAACCTGAAAGAGACAGCCCATGTCCTTTCAAAAACGGCAATGCTTTCTGTAATTTTATGGTGTGTGAAGAAGTTTTCAAGTTTAAATATTGATTGTACACCAGTTTTTTTTTTATTTAGCATCAGGTTAGTTTTGTATGTAGAACTGCATTTTCAAGTAAAATAAAAGATTTCAAAGCACAGAAAACTATTATATCTAAATAATTAAAATTTAAAAGACATTCCACAGATAAGTACAGAAAGTATTTATAATAATTTACCTTTTCTAACCAATCCATTAATGCAATTAAGTAAGGTCTATTTTCAGGAGATTTGTCATCAACTTTGAGTCCTGCTTGAACAGCATAAAATCGACCTGATATAAATGTACATGTTATAATTTAAATAAAGCAATTTTCTACAAAAGTACAGAAAACTATACACAAAACTGATTTTAAAAAGCAAATCGAAAATGAAAATCAATAAGAAACAAAACTGTGGTTGATATTACATTATACAGAACTTCATTAAAGGAAAAAACTTAATTAGATGCTAATGAGGAAAAATGAAATTCTAAAAGCTTTTATACATGTAAAAGTGAGCTTTCTATTAATACCTATTTGCTATTAGAGGAAACCTACTGCTATATATATATATACACACATACAGTGAACTCTTGATTGTCCAATCTGTAGGTAGATGGATTATCCATTTTGATTTTAGCCATAATCAGCAGTCTTTCTTGACATTCTTTGTGAGAATAAATTACTATGTGTATATATTTTTTTAATTGCAATATAAAAATAATAATTTAAACAATTAGACCTATAATTAAATGTTACAGAAAAAAATAAACAAGGGAAGTCAAAAACTCTAGGAAAATATATACAAAGGAACAAATTACATGTGTTGGAGTTGGAGTTAAGCCCATATGTCTACACTAGAGACATGCACCTAAGGGAGCACACCCTTTAAAAAAAAAAAAAAAAAAAAAAAAAAAGAGTTCAAGCCAATATTTATGCAAGTTTCGAATAAAACCTTGGAAAACTCTGAACAACTAGGTCGACAAGCACAACCTAGTATCGAACCCCCCACTTCCCATCTACTAGCTTTGACAGCAGAACTGCTCGGCCACTGGTGGGGCAAATAAATTGTAGATAGAGACATTAGGCATAGTAGTACTTTTGTATTAACCACATGCAAGTGATTAATTGCCATTATGAAATGAAATGATTAATGAATTAGTTTAAACTTTAAACAAAATTTTTAGAACTACCCTTCAATGTTTATAGCAACCTATGTTTATTTTATTATAACCTGTGTTAACTTTACAGCAATTTTTATTAATCTAAACCCATGCTCTTGCATTAATACTAAAGTACCAATGTGAATTTTGAAAAGAATGACGAACAGGATAAGACAGAGAAGAAGATGAGCCATGATGTATTTCTGATACATAATGAAAGACCCGTTCAATATTTGAAGGAACATGATTGTGACAAAATAATTCAAAATAAAGAATTAAAATAAACCAACATCACAAAAAAAAAAATAATTTGAACAGGAAAAAAAAAAATGTAAGTAGAGCAAAAAAACACATTAGAGAATAAAATTATAAGCCATAATTTTATGTGTAGGTCTTTTCCTGTAAAGTAAAAATCGTTCAAAACCATTTTGATGTTGATTTGTATCTTTTTTTATTTGGTATTTGCAGAATTATCCAATTCTGCAGCCAATTGAAGAGTTTATTGTACTACACAAGATAAATTAAGCATTTAAAATGGCAGCTAATTTAAGTAGGGGAGAAGGGGGTACATTGGGACACGGGGCACATTGAGACAAAGGCTTTTATCCCTTTATTATTGCAAAATAAAATTTGTAAAAAATCACACTAGGCGGCACTAGTGGTACATCTTCATATTTGTGACACCAACTCATTCATTCAAAGCTGCTGCCTATGAACAAGGTTAGTTTATTTTATCATATGAAAAGTAATTTTTTTCAAGTAAATTAATGTTGATTTTTTAGGTAATAGGAAATAAATATTTTAATTTTTAAAAGTACTATGTGTTTTTATAAACATTAAGCTTTCGCTTCCACTATAGATCATTAGCATATGTGCTCTAGAAAATTAGGCCTAAACATTTGTTTTGAAAATGACCTGATGGGGTACATTGGGACACCAATGCATGGGGCACATTGGGACTGCTCCAATGACCCCATTCATTTCTAACACCAATATACTTTTATTTACTTATTTTTTGCACATATAAGCTAATTGTATTCAATTTTTTCTAGTTATTCTTTAAATAAATAGAAAATGGTTAGAAATTATAAGCCAAAAACTGAAAGAACTAAAATTTCAGAAGAAAATATAGAAAAGGCAATAAATGAAATGATCAAAGATAAACTTTCTGTGAGGGAAGTTGTAATTAGGGATGGACCGGATATCCGGAAAATATCCGGTATCCGGCATATCCGGCTGATTTTTCAATATCCGAAATATCATCGGATATCCGGATCAAAATCGCCGGATATCCGGTTTTTCAATATTTGCTTTTTTTCTTGTTTTCTTTCATTAAGATATGGTGAGAAATGCGAGAAGCAACTTTTCTCCCTCCGTTTGCGGTGAAGCTTCAAAAAATAACTTCTTAAATCACGTCACTAAATCAATAACATCATAAAATTACACATTTGTGTCTCTGTTAGTTTGGCTCGGCATTGCTGAGCGAGCAAGCAGGTCAGTCAGGAGATCTGCCTTTATAGATGTAGATTCCTGCAATTCATTTCTTTTAATTAAAAACAAGTATGTTGTGGAAATCACAAGACTTTCTTCTATATTTTCCTATATAAATTCACTAAGGGCAAATAATTTATTAAAATTATTATTTATTAAAATAATTTAACATGATGAATACAAATAATATTCATCTTAGAAAAAACTGACAATAAATATTCAAAGAAGGACAGTTTTATTGTGTATTAGCAGGCTTTGCCCGCTTCGTTGGTCATTATATATTTAAGGGAACTCTTTTCTATATCGCTTTATTAGAAAAAGAATTAAAAAGTACTGAAATCGCTTAAAAGCTCTTCTTGTGTTCCCGCTGCCAGGTTGACATAGATTAGTGCCTATCAACAGTTGGTGTCAACCAATCAATAGATGGCGCTGCTATGCAGCGACTTCCACAATTTGGAAAGAAGCAATATCTCAGGAACTACTGTGCAAAATTGCATAAAAATTTACATGTGGATGCACCTTGACATAAGTTACAGCGGATCAACTTTTGGAACTAGTTGCTCATTAGGCGGCGCTCCTATACAGCGATTTCCTCAGCTTAAGGGAAGATTAAATTTCAGGTTCTAATGTGTATAATCAAACAATACTTGATATGTGAGAAAGCCTTTATGAGACATTACACCGATTCAATCTGGATGTATATCTATCAATATTTTGCGCAGTGCAGTTTTTTCCAGAAACCGGGAATGCATGCTTCAACTTCTATGGCATTTAGCTGTACGAAACTTCATACATGAGATAACCAGTATGAAAACGTACTTTTTATGGTGTTAGTTAAACTGTGTTTCTTTGAATATTTAGTATTAGTTTTCTCCAAGATAAAAAATCACCTGCATTCATCATGGTAGATAATTTTAATAAGTAATAGTCTTTGTAGTTTATTTTAACTGAGTGAATTTGTATAGGAAAATATAGAAGAAAGTTTTGTGGTGGTCACAACATACTATTTTTACTTTCTCTTACCAATGTAAATGGTAGAGAAGTAATGTTTTTGGGTCAAATTTTTTAAGTCGAGTTTTTTTTTATTATTTACATGATTTAAGGTCCCCTTATCCAAAAATCCTATTTTTAACGGTTGGTCTGAGTGTATGTGCGTGTGTCTATCATCAGCATATCTCAAGAACAAATAATAGCAGGAAGTTCAAACATGGTATTAAAAATTTTTATGACATAGGGATGCTACACTAAATCTTTCATGAAGATCAAACAAATGATTCGTATACAGGGACACCCAAGAGAATTCAAATACATTGCGTCTATGGGGGAAATTAAGTATGTGCTAATTTTCGTCAAGGTGCATCTACATGTAAATTTATATGCAATTCTGTGCAGTAGATCCTTAGCTGCAGCCTTCCCTTAAATTACGCAAATCGCTGTACAGCAGCACCACCTGTTGGACGATAAGTATACAAATTCAACTGGTATTAGGTCTCATAATGGCCTTCTTACATATTAAATTTTATTTCATTGTACACAATAGAACCTGAGATATAGCCTTCCCATTAAATTGCGGAAATCACTATATAGCAGCGCCACCTATTGAGCGGTTGACAACAAAAGTTGGCAGGCACTAATTTAGGTCAAGTTGCATCTGCGTATGAAACTATCTGCATTTATGTGCAGTAGTTCCTGAGATATAACCTTCCTTTAAATTGCAGATATCACTGTATAGCAGCGCCACCTGTTAGCTGATAAGCATTCAAATTGCACCAGCATAATGACTTACAATGGCCTTCTTCCATATTAGTTTTGTTTGCTTATACGAAATAGATCTTGAGATATATAGCCTCCCCTTAAATTGAGGAAATCGTTGTATAGCAGTGCCACCTTTTGAGCAGTTGACACCAAATATTGATTGGCACTAAATTAGGCCAAGTTGCATCTGCATATGAATTTATATGTGATTTTAAGCAGTAGTTCTGGAGATACAGTTGCCACAAAATTTTTGTTCTCTCTCTCTCTCTCTCTCTCTCTCACACACACACACACACACAGAGAGAGAGAGACAAACAAACATTTTCTAAAGATGATCAAATCGTATTCTAGGCCTTTCAAAACGTGTAAATCCATCGAAAACGGAAGTCAAAAATTTTTACGAATCCAATACTATCTTCTATTGAATAGAGAATAACGTAATAAAATAAAATAACTCTGTTATGGCTTTATTATCCCAATGATATTTACAATTTTACTTTATTCTGTATGTATATATAGAAAAAGTATTGGATTCGTGAAAATTTTCGAACTCCAGTTTTTGATGGATTTACATGTTTTGGGATGTCCTGAACACGATTTGACTGTTTTTAGAAAATGTCTGTCTGTATGGCAGTTTGTGTGTGTGTGTATCACAAATTTTGTGGACGCTGTAACTCACAAGCCAATAAACGAAATTTAACCAAACTTCGTATTTAGTTGAACCCTGACATAAACTGGTGCTGATTAGATTTGTGGAACAATTGCTCAATAGGTGGTGCTGTGATCGCATTTTTTCTAAATTTTTAACATGCCAGTATGGGACAAAATCTTGTATAAATGTACTTAATGAGAGTTATTTTAAACATGTGATTGTAAAATTAATATGAATTATTTATAATAGTAATAGTTAACATGAAAAAAAAATTGTGCATGTTGCAGCATAGCTTCTGGAAGGGGAGTTAACACCCCCCCCCCCCCCGGGGGGGGGGAGTAAATTTTCAATATGGGTGTTTTGTTTCGAAAGACTTCGTCATTATCTTTAAAATAAATGGTTTAAGTATAGATCTGTGATAAATTAAAATAAAGTTATAGGTTTTTTTTTTTTTTTTTTTTTTTACGAAAAAAAATTAGAAAAAAATCTTATTTCTTTTGATATTGGCAAAAAAATTTACTTTCTTTCGGCATGTAGTGATATAATTCTTTCAGATAAAAATCATCTGCATTTATAATAAAAAATAATTTAATAAAAAAAATATGTTCAATGAATGTTGTGTAAAATTATATAGAAGAAATTCATGTGGTGGCCACATGATACTAGTTATGTATGCGAATGGAATTCAGTTGTATAAAAACGAAATGCAAATATCTTTTTTACTTTCTTCTATATGCAATAGAAGAAAGTATGGGATTTGTAAAAATTTTCGACTTCCGGTTTTCGAAGGAAGTATACGTTTTGGGAGGTCTAAGAACATGAATTTACAATTTTTAGGAAATGTGTGTGTGTGAGAGACAGAGAGAGACAAAAATTTTGTGGCATCTTTATCTCCGAAACCACTTCTCAGAATTGTATATAAATTCGTATATAGATGCACCTTGACCTAAATAAGGGCCTATCAACTTTTGGTGTCACTGCTCAACAGGTGGCGCTGCAATACAGTGATTTCCTCGATTTAAGGGGAGGCTATATCATAGGTTTTATTGCGTATGTTCAAACAAAACTTCATATGTAAGAAGGTAATTATGATACATTATGCTGATTCAAGTTAAATGCTTATCGTCCAACAGATGGCGATGCTATACTGCAATATAAGGAAGGCTATATCTCAGGAATTACTGTACAGATTTGAATATAAATTTATATGTAGATGTACATTGACATATATTAGTATCTGTCAACTTTTGGTGTCAACCGCTCAACAGGTGATGCACACGCAGCGATTTCTGCAATTTAAGAAAAGGCTATATCCAGTGGCGCCGGAACCGGTATGGCAGGTATGGCTGTTGCCATACCAATTTATAATTTGATGTGGCAAATATATATATATATATTTTTTTTTTAAGTGAAAAAGATTTCAACTTTTGTATTTTTTGGAGAAAATTTTACTTCCATAAATTTTAATGTGAACGAACTATAAATTAAACTTCTTTTTAAACTTTCGGGGTGGCTTTTACCATTTTCTTTCTCTCATCGTTGTACTTCGTAATTCTCTTTCTGTTTGCCCTTTTACTTATTTTTAAGCGAGCAAAATAGCATAAAGATCGAAAATCAATTTGGAATCATAACAACGAATTAGCATATAGAAAAATGAAAATATTCTTCAGAAAATACTCTGTCTTAGCTGCGAATATTTAAATTTATTCCGGAGTACCTTTAGCCCCGCCTTTATTTCGCACCACTTTATTTAAAGAAAAATTTTCTTCAATAAAATAACTTCGATAAAATAAGAAAAAAATATTTAAATAATAATAATAAGTGGTACGAAATAGAGGCGGGGCTATAATTACTCCGGAATAAATTAAAATATTGGCAGTTATGCTCTGTTTACAGTATGAGTATGAGAAATTAATGTTTTTTTTTTTTTTTTTCTGAGCAGTGTTTGTCGATTTAGTAAAATGTTGCAAAGCACTTAAATCAATTATATTCAATATAAAAGAACGTTTAGCTAAATTTTGCCCTGTATATTGTCTAATAAACTATATACACAGCACATTGTTTACTTAAATTTAGAGTTCTTTATGTAACACACGTAACACAAAATGAAATACACTTTCAACAATTTCCAAGTTATAACCTCAATATATCCAAATACTTTGAGTAGTCATAATTTATTAGCCAAATGTATAGCTTTACTCTTAGGAGAAAAAAAAGGAAAAACATCATTAAAATTTAGAAAAAAGATATCGTTCCTAGAATAATTTCAAGTGCTCTCGAAAAAAGCAAGCTGTGATAAGGGGCTACTTACACACTTTTATTTGAAAGCAGTGAAAAGCAATGTAAGTTTGTTGATTTAAAATAAAAACATAGTTAAAGCTACTATCATTTTGCTTCTCTTCAGGCGTATTTTTTTACACAATAAATATTGTTACGAATTTGTAAATAATTCATAGTTATTTTTAAGTAAATTCATTCAAAGAGACTTAATCAGGTGATAAAATGTTATAATAATTTTCAGCATTTCTAGTTTATTTTCGCATTAAAATAGCTTAAAAACCCGTTAAAAAGCCTCGTTAAGGACGGTAATGGATTTGGCGCCAAATTTGGTGACTTTTTCGCACCGCGATTTTTTTGGCGACTTTAACGAGAAAATCCTTATCGATATACCAAATATGAAAGCTATAACTTAATTGGCCGATGAGTTTCTGAACTTTTTACCCATTTTTCTACGTGGGTATTTAAGAAGTTGTTTTACGCCAGTAGTCAGTCTCAGTTTAGTTTTCGCTAATGCTTTCATTGCTTCTGAAAAAGCTCTAAGCCTCTTTGGATTGCAGTTGATTTTGTTTGTTAATGCTCTGATAGAGTTTGCACAGTGAATTTGCCGTTGACAGCTGTTAATGAAGCTGTGTTTACTGGTGAAAGTGAAGTTGATACTTGGTTTACAGACCTGTAAACTTCTCGAATTTTCTGTAAATAAAGTTTCCAGCCTCTGTAAGATTAGCCTTTCATTCTCGGACAACTTACAAACACCCAAGTAAGCAAACATACTGAATGAATCTGAGAACTTGTCATAGTATTTTATTCTGTTTATGTGCATAAGGTCTAAATTCTAGTTAGAGAGGGCCCCGTCAGTGGCATAGAGGTTCTCGGTCTGATCTCCAATCTAACAGACAGGAGGTGCTCGGTTCGAACTCAGATTGCACACATCGATCTTAGCCGTTCCGTGTTTTCCATGTTTTTCTGAAACTCCCATCAATATCAGCTAGGTATTTTTAATAAGATTCTCAGACCTAAGATCCATTCGTAGTCAATCGTATCTAATCTCAAATACCATCGGGGCCGCTGTAGCCCAGTCGGTAGAACGCCGGGCTCTTAAATGGAAGATTGTGGGTTCGGTAGTTGAGCCTGTCAAAAACTGTCGTGTACATTAATGGTGGTTGGTGCACGCAAAATCCGTCGTATCCGCAACGTCCCTCATGTTTTCATCAAAATTATACCTCTGGTGGGTCACCGAAGCAGGAGAGCTATCCTGCCGTGGAGGATAAAAATTGTGATGGCATATTCGTTGCCAGTTGTCCATTGCACAGCTCCAGTGCGACGTAAAACCCAACCAACCAACCAACCCAAATGCCATCGAAGTGGGACAGCCATCTCTTCCGTGGAGGATCAAAATTGTGACGTCATGTCTCCGAACCACCTCTAGATGGGGGGGGGGGGGTCCAAGACCGTCGATAATTGCTTATTGTGAAGCACTAGTGCGACGTAAAACCGAACCAACCAACCCAAATACTATCTAGGTTGAGAGAACTAATTTCCAATTGGTCTCTTTCGCTGATATTTGTTTTTCTTGCCATACCAAGTTTAACTGACTTCCAGCGCCACTGGCTATATCTCAGGTTTTATTGGGTATAATTAAACAAAACTTGATATGTGAGAAGACCATTATGAGTCATTTTGCCAATTCAATTTGGATGTATATCTACCAGTAGGTTACGCTGCTATAGTGCAGTTTTTTAGATTGCTGTAAGATGAAAATCGCCTGCATTTATCGTGGTGGGAAATTTTAATAAATAATGCTTATCGGCCAACAGGTGGCGCTGCTAAAAAAGTGATTCGCGCAATTTAAGGGAAGGCTATATCTCAGGAACTAATGCACAGACTTGCATTAAAATTTATCTGTAGTTGAATCTTCACATAAATTAGTTTCTATCAATTTTTGATGTCAGCCGCTCAACAGCTGTCGCTGCCACACAGAGATTTCTGCAATTTAAGAAAAGACTGTATCTCAGGTTCTATGGCGTATAATCAAACAAAACTTGATATGTGAGAAGGACATTATGAGACATTACGCTGATTCAAGTTGGATGCTTATAGACCAATAGATGGCGCTTCTATACTGAAAATTTCCTCGATAATCGGAAGATTATATCTAAACTTGTATGAGATATGAGATAACCATTATAAATACGCATTTTTAAAGATTTATTTATAGGCAATAAAACTGTCCTTATTTGGATATTTGGTTTTAGTTTTCTCCAAGATAAAAATCATTTGCATTCTTCATGTTCGACAATTTTAATGAATAATAGTTTTAATAAATTATTTGCCCTTAGTAAATTTGTATAGGAAAATATAGAAGAAAGTATTGTGGTGGCCACAATATACTAGTTTAATTATTGTGTGCTCTTAAAAAACTGAAAATTTCATGTGAACTGGGGAAGGGGACTGCCGGATATCCGGTGGTATATCCGGCCGGATATCCGGATCCGGCAAAGTAAAAAAATATCCGGAATACCGGATATCCGGATCCGGTTATCCGGTAAAATCCATATCCGGTCCATCCCTAGTTGTAATTAAATATGATATACCAAAATCATTATTTAATAGGTTGAAAAAAGTGAGAGAAAATAAGATTGAGTGTACTACAAATATAAATTATAAGTTTCACTCCAAATATATATCTCAACAAATATTCACAGCTGAACAAGAATTCTTGTTAAAATATTATTTAATATCATGTTCTCAACTTAACTGTGGTCTGACATATGCTAATACCAGAGCTTTTGCATATCCATATGCAATTCAACTGAAAATTTCTATTCCTGACAACTGGAAAGAAAACAAAATGGTAGGTATTGATTGGTTACAAAGCTTTATGCATCGGCATAAAGATCTTTCATTACGAAAACCAGAGAACACAAGCATAGGACGAGCTTCTGCTTTTAATGCTGATGCAGTTAAAGGCTTTCATGGGTAATTATGAGATAGTTATGACCAGATACCAGTTTGCTCCTGAAAATATTTATAACTTAGATGAAACTGGAATTTCTACTGTGATGGATCCTCCGAAAGTAATATCACGATGTGGACAGAAACAAGCTGCATCAGCGGAAAAAGGGCAATTGATTACAGTTTGTGCAATAGTCAATGCTATTGGAAATTCGCTTCCTCCCGTTTTTGTATTTCCAAGGCATAAATACAAGGACTATTTTTTGAAAGGTTCCCCTCTTGGTAGTAAAGGTTGTGCTACTCCCAATGGGTGGGTGAATGGAAGCACTTTTCTTGAAATTCTGAAGCATTTTCATTAACATTCAAGAATCTCAAAAGATAATCCAGTTTGAAGAAATTAATGTGTCTTTTCTAAGAAGAAAGGACAAATCGTGGAACTTTATTTTCCCAGAAATTGAAGATGCCAGTACAGTTGCTTTGAAGGATGTAGTGGTGAAACTTCCATCACCAACAACAGGACCTGGGACATCAACACGATCCTACACAACATTAAAGTTTTTTTCTAGACTTGCAGGGTTTTGATGTGCGTTAAGATATGAATATGCAGTAATGCTTCATAACAAATTTCATTTTTTCATAATAACCTACTTTATTATTATTTGTTATTGTATTAATTCATGGTTTTGAAAGCCTTTCATTTACTTTAGCAAAATATTTTGTAATATTGTAATTGGATAAATAAAAAGATGGTTGTCCCAATGTGCCCCATCATTAAATCAGTGTTGTCCCAATCTGCCCCTGCATGGGGAACATTGGGACACTTTTGCTTAAGTTATGTTTTAATTATTTCTGTTTGTAAAACATATTAAACAATGCTCAATACACATTTAAAAGGTGACCAATAACACAAATATTTAAATAAAAATGCACAAAAGCATTAAAACTTTCATAAATTGGAAAATAATATGTTTTTATAAAAAGTGTCCCAATGTCCCCCCCTCCTCCCCTATAAATTAAAATAAAAGAATGTCAGAAAAAAAATAATATTCTATTTCACATTATTAAAGTGGGGAAAAGAGATCTGTTAAACAGGTGTTCTCCTAAAGAAAGGAATCAGTACACTTGAAAATTAAAAACTTTGTTGGGAGCAAAGTTAATGGCTCTTCTGTTTTCATGCTCCATTTACTTTTTTTTAGATTGTCACTAATTTGGCTAAATGCTTTGATTATAATTTAGTGGTATACCAAACAGGCAGTGAAATAAACCCTATAAAACTCTTGTTCTCAATTGGAGAAGTATCCATAAGTGTTATTTTAAAACTAGTCCAGTTTCTTTAAAATTAAAGTAATCGATGTAGATTGAGTCTCCAAACACGAAAAAAAAAAAAAAAAAAAAAAAAAAAAAAACAGTGCTCAATATTCGGATAGAATAACATATATAAATATTTTCTTAAATGAAATAAAAAAATTAACTATTTAAAACTAAAAACACAAGTGGCCGTGATTTGTTAATACTTTTGGTGCTCCTACATTAAGAGGAACGTTTTTTTTTTTTTTTTTTCCTCATCAGATGACGCAAAAGTTTCAAATGTTAAATTTTGTTGTAGTGATGTTGTACTACATTGACAAAAGACTTCGAACGCTTCCAATGTTTGGATATCTTATTTCAACATTTCCTCCCCCTCCCCCCCTATTATTCATAGTTTATCAAACAGCGAAACTTCATATTAGCAAAATATAAATAAAAATATATAACTAATCTTAAAGAGACGTACATTGTAAACAATGTTATCATGCATCTTGTTGAAGATGCAGAAGTTCAATTTTATACAAAAACTTACACCAATAGGTAATTGATGGATCTCTTTTTTCATGCTCATCTGCTATCTTCAAATAAGCTTGAATAGCTTTTAAGCCAGGGGGAACTGCTTTCAAATTCGCCATTATATAAAATAAATCGAAAATAAAATTATCAACAAATATCGCAAAATCACAACATTGGTTTATGTTGCCAAAACTCAAAGCATTTAAGTTCAAACTTCTCATCTTATTGATATTCATAGAGCAGGGTTGGTTGGTTGAGTTGGGTTTTACGTCGCACTAGTGCTGCGCAGATGGGCAACTGGCGACGGTCTGAGACACACCCCTAGAGGTGGTCCGGAGACATGCCATCCAATTTTGATCCTCCACGGAAGGGATGACTCTCCCGCTTCGGTGACCCCCAGAGGTATCATCTCTTTGAGTACTGTCGATTAGAGAGCTTTTGGGCGAGTCCAGCCTCTGGAACACTTCGACCGATCCAATTGGGCCCTGAGACATTTGATCCACGACCGGTCGAAAGAAGAGGCTGGACGACTCCGATCCCTCTATTGGATCAAAATCAGTGCTGCCATCTGTAGGCTTAGTTTAAAATTAGCTCTAAAGTATTAGAATTAAATTAGTTAAAGAAAAATTTAATTCATTAATCAAAAATGCAATTTAACTATGAATAAAAAAAGATAAATGCATATCTATTTTTTTCTATTCTGCATAGTTGGGTACATATGCAATGAGACACAATAATATTAATTATATAATTCTTTTTCGAAAATTATTTAAAAAATAATAATAACAATAAAATTTTAATTTTAGAAAATTTTCCAGCAATTTTTTTTTAATTATTTCCCTCAATTATGCATTTTTGTATTTTAACGATATATTGTAAACAATTTTAAGTAATATTTTATGGATTTATTATCAAGCTAATTTTTGTTAAATATTTTTAACTTGGAATGTTGAAATTTAAAGCAAATGTTTAGCATTCAAATATTTGATGTAAATAAGAAGTAGGTTCAAGTTTTATTATTATGATCTAAGGTAAGAAAGAAATATGAAACTATTACACATTGCCAAAAAAATATAAAATTTAAATTTTGATTTAAATCAATGATTACAAAAAAAATTTATATATATATATCACTTCATTGATTGGTTTGTAAATTCAATTAATTATGATTTCAATCAATAATATTTTAAATGTTTAATATATTTATGATTTTTTTTTTTTTTTTTAATTTAAATACAAATTAAATATTGATTTTTAAATATTGTTAATTACTTTTATGTTTGAATGCTAAAATTTAATTCAAATATATTAACAAAGCAGTACAAAAAAAATATTTGAAATATTTTGTTAAACTGAAAATTTAAAAACTGTTAGCAGGGAGAATTTTAAAATTTTATTTTATTAAATTTAAATAATATTCTTTTTTTTTTTTTTTTTGCATTTATGTATTATATTTCAATCCATTGCATGAATATATTTATAATTCTAAAACAATTATACAGTTCATTACCAAAAAAAAAAAAAAAATGCTTGTATGCATATTCGCGTTTGTAAGGACCGATAGATGGCGGAACCAGAGCAATAACCAACGGCCAATCAGAGCAATGGATTTGTAAATGGATCAAATGACTCGGAAAAAGTTCTTGGGCGATTTGATCCACGACCGGTCCATGGAACACATTACACTGGACGACTTTGATCCAGACCGGTCGATGAGACTGGACGATTGTTCCACGACCAATGAGGTTTATCCCGGTGACGTAATGATCACGTGTCGGTGGTATTTACCTCTAACCTCGTGGATTGTTTCTTCTTGAACTAAGTAGTGAGCGCCATTATTTTTATTAATTTTTTTCATTACTTTTTGTTAAAATTTCTCCCCTTTTTCTCAGCAGTGAATTTTTAAGATCATAGTTTATGAGGTTTATCCCGGTGACGTAATGATCACGTGTCGGTGGTATTTACCTCTAACCTCGTGGATTGTTTCTTCTTGAACTAAGTAGTGAGCGCCATTATTTTTATTAATTTTTTTCATTACTTTTTGTTAAAATTTCTCCCCTTTTTCTCAGCAGTGAATTTTTAAGATCATAGTTTATTCTATCCTTGATCGGCCGGATATTTTTCCCATGAAAACATCCAAGAATACATTCTCATTCACAGAATGAAGGACACGGAAGTTCTGCTGCTTACAAGAAAGTATTAATGGGTGTAAGCTTTTTAAAGCAGATTTTGTAATAAAGTTCACAATTCAAGAAGTTCAGAATGAGAGAAATACTGCTACCATTGTATCAGCAGATGTCAAAGCTGAATATAAAAAACAGAAATGCAATTTAAACATGACCATCGCAAGTGACAATGAGGTATGAATGTTTTCATGTTCCATAGTGTTGAATGTGATTAAAATTAGTTGTAAATATATTTGTAATACTATAGTTCATTATTGTATCTCTTCCATTCCTTGTTTAAATGATTTTTTTTTTTCCCATTATGCTGTGTTTGTTGTGTAGCTAGAATGAGAAACTTTTTAGACTATTCGAGCGAAGCATGTATGATGAAATGTATTAAAATTAAGTAGTTTATTTTTAATTTATGACCCAATTTAATCCCCTTCCCCCCGTATTTTTGGAAGTGCCTATTAAAATTAATGAATAAGCTTAGTGTAATTACATATTGTGCAAAAAAGCATATTTAAAACTTCGAATTCTACAAAGATACCCAGCTTGATAAATTATAGAGGTAGTTGCGCAGTTCTAATGTCATATATTTAAAAATATTTATTGTTCATAATTTACGTATTCCAGATAATTTTTATTTTATTTTCAGTGATGAAAGTTCATGCAATAACTTTTATTCTTAAAAAATTGCAACTTTAGTAAGTTATTGTGCCACGAAATATAAAGTTCATTTTTTATAAACGATTAATGTTAGAGAAACTGTTATTTTATTCGTCTCAGAGAAATCTGTTTGTAAGAAATTTTATAGATATCTGTGTTTTGAGCCAGAGTCATGGACATGATTTCAATTGCAGTGCATCGCCATTTAGGCGCTAAAGATGTGCCTAGCAAACCCACTTGGCGAGATGCGAGCGCGCCCGCTCCTTCCGGCAACCCTTTTTTCTCTTTTCCGGTTCAAGAAAACTTTATCACTCTCTCTCTGTTGCCTTAGCCCAGCTTACCGTCGTTTGCAGTGCTCTATGCGCATTGCACAATGTTTTACTTCTACATGTGGCCTACTGACACTATTTTTTACTAAGATTAACTGTTTGATTATATTTAAAATATGTTATAATTAATGTGTAAAATTTAAGTTGCATTAAAGTGACTTTACTGGTGACCCGTTCCAGAACACGTGGAGTAAAGATTCAACGCTACGGGGCCGCATGCTGTTTTCAAAGTAGGATGTTTGAACCTTATTTTGCTTGGTCAGGATTCTAATTTTACTTATTACAAAATATGAATTTCTTTAATCTAAATTTATTCCTATATTTATCTTAAAATTTATTTGTTCTCATTTTGGAGTTCAATTTTTTCAATATGCCTCGTACAGACGATACTGGCGATCAACACTCCCAAATATCGCGTGTGGGCCTAAAAATACCCCCGATTTGGAAAAACAATATTAAATTATGGCTCATACAAGTCGAAAGTAATTTTCAAATTTCTGGTATTACACAGGATTTGACAAAGTATAATGCACTAATAGCATCTATCGATCCCGAAAGCTTGTCGGCGGTATCAGACATCTTGTTCAATGCACCCGCAGAAAATAAATACGAAACGCTGAAACAAAGGTTAATTTCAGAATTCTCTGACTCAGAAAATAAACAAATTAGGAAACTTTTGTCAGAATTGCAACTCGGCGACGAAAAGCCTTCCCAGTTATTACGGAAAATGCGGGAACTTGCCAATAATTCCCTTAACGACGATTTCTTAAAAAATTTGTGGTTACAACGTCTGCCGCATGAAATTCAAACTATTCTTTCGGTAAGCTCCGAAACATTGGATAACTTGGCCAAATTAGCCGACAAAATCGCTGAGGTACGATCCGACCCGTTAGGCATAAGCGCTGTGAATCGCGGAGTATGTACGCGATCATTACCGATGACGGAGCAGCAAGAAACGCCGATCAAACCGTCGAACGAAATAGCCGCGCTTCGGGCCGAAATAAATGCATTAAGTAAACAAATCGAACGACTTTCCCGCCTAAGTGATAAAAATTCTTCTCACAAGCGGAAAAGCAGTAAATAGCCGTTTCGTAATTCTTATAACAATTGCCGCGATTTTGCAAACAAGCAACCAAATGAAGATTTTTGTTTTTATCATCGCAGATTTGGCAAAAATGCACGTAACTGCAAACCCCCCTGTAGTTTTAACGATCCATCACTAAGATCTCAGGAAAACTAAAAACGGCTATCGAACCTAATATTTTTGCGACACATGCTCCGGTAGCCACAACTTCTTGTCGCCTGTATGTACATGATAGACACTCTCATACAAAATTCCTTATTGACTCTGGCTCGGATGTTTCTTGTATCCCAGTACCGAATACTTCAAAAAAAATTTCACCAGATCCTTTACAATTATTTGCAGCAAATAATTCGAAAATTTATACATATGGTTCTAAATTACTTAGTGTAGATCTAGGACTACGACGTAGTTATAAATGGAAGTTTTTAATCGCTTCAGTCCCAACTCCTATCATAGGAGCAGATTTTCTGCAACATTTCGGAATCTTGATAGATCTTAAACATCGCCGGCTTATTGATAATTTAACAAAGCTCTCATGCCTGGGAATTGCTGCACTTTCCTCTGATTATTCATCAATTAAAGTTATTTTGGGCAATACAAAATATCATAAACTTCTTTCAGAATTCCCAAATTTGACTAAGTTATCAACCAAAATCACACCCATCAAACACAACACAGTACATTACATAGAGACCAATGGACCTCCTGTACATTGTAAACCTAGACGCTTACACCCTTAAATTTATGAAGAGGTAAAAAATGAATTTCAATTCATGATTGACCAAGGCATTTGTCGACCCTCCAAATCGCCCTGGTCCTCGCCACTCCATGTAGTTTCTAAAAGTTCTGGCTCCATTCGACCTGTTGGTGACTATAGGAAATTAAATTCTATGACGATACCAGACCGATATCCAATCCCACATATCCAAGACTTTTCTAACGCACTTTTTGGAAAAAATATATTTTCTAAAATTGACATTGTTCGGGCATATTTTCATATCCCAGTTCATCCCGAACACATACCAAAAACAGCAGTATGCACACCTTTTGGATTGTTTGAATTTCCCTATCTCAATTTTGGTCTCTGTAATGCAGCACAGACCTTCCAACGCTTTATGAACGAAGTCTTAGGTGATCTTAAATTTTGTTATACATATCTAGACGATATTTTAATATTTAGTGAATCTGAAGCTGATCACGATATTCATATCCGCACTGTTTTTGAGCGATTGCAATCTTACGGCCTCACAATTAATGTCTCAAAGTGTATTTTTGGTGTACCAGAAATTTCATTTTTGGGTCATTCAATTTCGAAGAATGGTACTAAACCATTACAATCTAAAGTTGAGCCCATTCTTAATTACCCTCGTCCCAAAACTATTAAAGAGCTTAGACGTTTTCTCGGACTTTTGAATTTTTTTCGTCGTTTCCTTCCAAACTTGGCACACTCACAGACGGTGCTAAATGAATATCTGAAGGGTACAAAAAAAAAATGACAACCGCGAAATTTTGTGGACAGAGCAAGCTGAAACTGAATTTATAAATTGTAAAACACTGTTGTCGACTGCAACACTTTTGTCTCACCCTAAACCAGATGCGCAGTTAGTTCTCCAAGTTGATGCGTCCGATTTTGCTCTCGGCGGGCCTTATTCCAGTTAAACAATAACAAACTGGAACCTCTAGCATTTTATTCACGTAAACTTTCGGCCGCAGAGCGTAACTATAGCGCCTACGATAGAGAGTTACTCGCAGCTTACGCATCAATTAAGCAATTCCGATATATGCTAGAAGCACGTAATTTCACGTTATTCACTGATCATAAACCATTAACATTTGCTTTTCGACAGAAACTCGACAAATTTTCCCCTCGACAGATTAGGCAATTGGATTTCATTTCACAGTTTACAACGGATATCAGACACATTACAGGTTCTCAAAACATTACTGCAGATGCACTTTCTCGTATAGCATCAATAACAATGCCAAATCCTATAGATTATAATGACATTGCCAATTCGCAAGAATCTGACACCGAATTATTGTCCTTACTTGAAACACCTCAAAGTTTACAGCTAAAGAAAATTATCCTCCCAAATTCCACAGTTTCTTTATACTGTGATATTTCTACTGTCAATGCTCGCCCTTATATTCCGAAAAACTATCGACGACAAGTTTTCGAGACGATGCATAATAATTCTCATCCAGGTATTAAAGCTACCACTAAACTAATAAGTTCGCGTTTTATCTGGCCTTCAATAAATAAAGATTGCAACTATTGGGCAAAACATTGCATTCCATGCCAAAAAGCAAAGGTCGTTCGGCATATTAAAACTCCAGTTGGCAAATTTCCTGACCAGACATCCCAAGCAGCACCGAAACGTTCTCTGAACGTTCAAAAATTGTTCTGCAAACACGTTCTAAGAACGTTCACTCTGAACGTGTTATAGACGTCTATTTGTCCATCTTGAAGACGTACAATAGTACGGTTCAGAGAACGTTCAATGAACGTGTAACTATCACCATCGGTGTTATAGATGCGTTCTGAGAACGTTCTATGTATACGGTCTGAGAACGTTCTAAACGTTTTTAGAACGTTTTTAAAACGTTATACACATTTTCAGAACGTTCTAGAAAACGTACTGTAAACGTTCTAAAATAGTGTAGAAACGTTCTGAAAACGTTTTATACACACGTTCTCACAACGTTATGTAAACAATTTTTGAACGTTCTTTGAACGTGCTAAAAATGTATTTAATGTATAATAAAATGGAAGAACTCGCAACAATTGTTCCTGTCCGAAAGAAGACACGACCCTTCGTCAGACGAACATAGTAGGCACGAGTGCTGCAATTACAAGAGCTACGTTGCAGTTTTTTTGCAGCACTCGTGCCTACTTTGTTCGGTTGATGAAGGGTTGTGTCTTTTCTCGAACCGAAACAATTGCTTCGAGTTCTTGAATTGTTTTGTGTGTATGCACTTCTTATTTTATATACTTTTTTTTCAATTCTTTCCTTATTTCTCTTATTTTTCTTTTCTTTTCTTTTTTTCCTTTTTGTGTATTTTTTCTTTTTTATTTTTTCTTTCTTTTATTTATTTATTTTTTTTTTCGCAATAAATAATTGACCTAGGTATATGAAATTTTGCATACATGTATTGAAATATGGTATAAAAAAAGATCAAGTATTTTAAATATTTTGGATAAATATTTGAATTCAAAAACAAATAAATAAATAAATTCAAGATTTGGAATATTTTGAAAAATTTTAAGATATATGCCCCCTGCTAACTAATTATTATTCCCCCCCCCCCCCCTAGATTTTGCATCATTATAATTTAACAATAGAATATAACCATATTTGGATATTAATTTTAATAAGTTAAGCAAAAAAAAATTAAAAATATTTTTATTTCTAAATTTTGAAACTTACTGAAAACTTTTAGCATTCAAACACAAAAATATTTTACTAAATTTAAATTATCAATGAAATCTCAAATTAATGCTCAGATATGTTACATATTCTATTTTTAAACTATAATAATGCACAATCAATGGAAAACAAAAAATAAAAATTAGTTAAAAGAAGTACACAAGTGTACAAAATTAAAACAATAAACTGTTTTCTCTTTTTTTTCCCCATAATTCTTAAACAAATAAACACAGAAGTATAAAATTTGGATAGCATGTTTTTTTTAAATACCATGAATCGAATTTTATATAACTGTGGCATAAGTAATAATTTTTAAAATAAAAATCAGTAAATTTTTCTCAAAAGTAAACTTTGAAAAAATGAAAAATTTCAGAAATTTTTGGAAAGAAAACTTAATGAAAAATGGTCATGAAGATGCATTACAGATAGGTTAAAGATGTACATACATCCATATTTTAAATTAAAACCGTATATTTCTTCTTGTAGTCATTTTTTTTTGTTTGTTTGTTGCTTCTTTTTTCTTTATTTATTCGCGTGTGAATATTTTTTTTTTTTTTTAAATTTTACATAGAAACATGAAAATCGGATAAGACGTTCATTATTAAATTATTTATCGATGTTTTTATTATTCTGGTGATGGTCACAGTTTATACAAATTAGTAATTATTATTATTATTATTAAAGTTATGTAAAATTCGATTAATGATATGATAACGAACATGCCATCCAAAAAATTTTATGTCCATGTGTTTATTTGTTTAAAAGTTATGCTCAAAAGAAGAAAATGGGAAAGCAGTTTTGTTCCTTTAATTTTGAACAGTGGTGTATTTTAAATACGTTAAAAATAAAATAAAATAAAATAAAATAATTTTTATTTATTTATTTAAATAGATTCAGTGAAATTTACTTAATATTTTCATATTTCAAATCATGAGTATGCAAAATTTATTTAAATTATTGTGTTTGAGTTTATAAATTTTACATACACCATTCAGTGAAGTATAAGAGTGTAAAACGTGGTAAAACTTTTTGAAAAATAAATAAATAATTAATTAAAAGTTTATTTTGTAAACAAAACAAATATAATAAAATAATAACAATAAAATACAACGCTCTAAAAAAAGTTCTTTGAACGTTCTGAAATTGTATTATATATATATTGTTTGTTTTTATTTTCTTTATTATTATGATGATGATTTTTATTTTCTTTTTATTTCTTTGCTTTATTTTCTTTTACCCTTTTTTCCCCTCTCTTGTGATTTTTTTGTTCGTGTGTGTGAGAATAATTGACTTAATTTTGTAAAATGTTACATACATGCATTGAAATATACTAAGATCAAGTATTTTCAGCTTTCTGGAAAACTATAATTAAAAAAATATTTAACTCAAAATGTTGATTTTTTTTTTTTTTTTTTTAAGTTTTAAGATGCTTATTGCTGACTAATTATTATTATTTTCTTTCTTTTTACATTATTATATTTTAACAACTGAAACTAACCATATTTGGGTCATTAAATTGAGAATTCGTTGTTACGTTAAAAATTGCAAAAATATTTTTATGTTTAAATACTGAACCTTATTGCAAACTTTGGCATTTAAACACAAAAATATGTTTAAAATTTTAATTTATCAATGAATTGACAAATTAATAATCAGATATGTTATATATTCTATTGTTAAATTAAATAATGTACGATCGATGGAAGAAATAAAAATATCTAAGAGAAGTATTTTAAATAATTTCAATAAAATATTATTATTATTATTTTAAATATAAAAAGGTTCTATGAAGTTTTCACATACAATGTTTAAAAAATGCAATTTTGCTGCCAGAAATTCTCTGTAATGACAGAAAAATACATTTTGTCAACGTAATTTTTCCGTAATTTACGACAATTTTCTCAAATTACAAAGAAATTTTGGCAGCAAAGTTGCATTTTTTTAACAGTGTACTTAATATCTTTACATTTCAAAACATGTGTATGTAAAATTTTATTGAAAACATTGATTTAAAATTTATAAATTTTACATACACATGCATTGAAATATAACAATAATAAATATGATAAAATTTCTTAAAATAAAAATTAAATAATAAAACTTCAATTATAAAATCTTTAAAAATATACCTGCTAATTTCCTGCCTGTTTTTAGATACTACAGTGTTACAATAAAATCTAAACATATACTCAAATCCATCTAACATTAAACTCTAGTAACATAAAATCGAACGGGAAAAAATTAAAAACTAGTTAGTGTGAAATATTTAAAATATTAAAGTTTTCAAATTTAATTTTCTTTAAATTTATATGGTTTTCGAGAAATTTTAATTTACTTAATTTTGTTAAATTTCAATGTAAACTTATCTGTATGGATTATCCAGAAAAACATTTATATCCAAGTGTTAGGAACTCTTTCAAACACAATATGTAGATTGTAGAAGGAGAATGTACTTTGGTCTTGGTCCTTGAAGTACGTGTTTGTGCAGCGGATACATCAACTGGCAAACCCGATGAGAATTTTGCGGTTTGGCGATTTTTTCGTTTTTTAAAACATGCTTTATGTGCATGTGAACAATGTATGCGTATATTTCGTGCAGTGTATTTAAGAGCAACACTTTTCTTGAATGTCATTTAGCAAACATCAGAACTCCTATTTCAGTAATTTCAGTTATCCGATCGCCAGATAAATAAAGAAATAAATAAGAAAGGAAATAAAGGAAAAGAAAATAAAAATTACGCTTTAATCATGTACTGTCAATTTTTAAAACAGAGAAAATTTAATTAGAAATAATAGAGAAATAAAGAAAAGAGGTACAGAAAAGAAATAAGGATAGCAGAAAAAAGCCAAGTCGCAATAAATTTGCCAAAATGACTTACTTCTGGAATAACTAACAGATGGCCACATTATTAACACACGTGCCGGAATAAACTGCTGACTAAGCGAAGTAATTTCTTTTCTTCATTAACATCCGTCTCTTAAAAAAAAAAAAAAAAAAAAAAAAAAAAAAATCATACTATTTAAAGTTTAATTTTTCTTAAATTTAGTATGTTGGGGCCATCACAAAACTTTCTACTATATTTTTCCATACAAATCTATGCAGTACATGCTATTTATTAAAATTATTATTTATCAAAATTATTTTCTATAACGAAAACTGATGATTTTTATCCGAAAGAAGCATAACATAATTATCCAAAGAAAGTCAATTTTCTGATTTGCAGAAGATATGTTTTATAAATAAAAAATGTAAAAAGAACTTTCTTTTAAATTACCACACATTTAGGGTTAAACAATTTTTTTTAAGATATATGGACGTCTTTCTTTTGTAAAATATCCATACTGAAAATTTTAATCAATGGATCGCGATGCTCTACCAAATCGCCATTACATTTTTATATTTATTTATTTATTTATTTATTTATTTATTTTTTTGTGGCTGACTATTACAAATATATTATTTCACATGGAAAAGTTAAAAATAATTCGCATTTATGTATACGAAATTTTGTCCGATTCTGCCATATCAAAAATTATGAAAATGAAATGGGATGATAGCGCCACCTGTTGAGCGAATGTAATCAGCAAGTTTAGTTAAACTACGCTCTTTAATTTCTAAGATACAGCTTCGATAATATTTTAAAATTTAATAATTTAATCAGAAAACAATTAATCAACTCAGCTTTATACAAATTGCATTTTTATATCTGTATTTTTGTGCAATTTTCACCAAAAAATGCTGAGATATATCTATCTCGAAAATCGCAGAAAGTACTAGCAGCACCATCTGTCAGCGGATATTATATACACAAACTGTGACATCACATTTTGTCATAATATATGTCGTACATACAAGGTATAGTAAATATATGGAATTATAAAAGCTGAGATATAACCTTTTCATAAGCGGAAACGTAGCAGCGCTACCTTTCATCCGATATACACCCACACTGAATCGGCAAAGATTTACATAATATCAATACCAATTACCAAGTTTAGAGCATTTATAAATAATAGAAGTTGAGCCATTGCCATCTTGTTAATAAAATTAACTTGCAGAACACTAGCGCCATTTGTCAGCCGATATGTATCCAAACTGAATTAGCAGAGCAATAATTAAATAATAATTAATAATAATTAGCATTAATTAATAATAATATTATTATAATTATCATTAATTAATAAATAGCAATAAATAAAGTTTAATTTTTCCCCCTACCTCATCAATATTACTTTTCAACAGTTATTCTATCATGACGTGTCAACAAAACGTAAAACTGAAGATAAGGCAACAAAAATTAGAAAAAAAGGCATTTTATTAAATTCGTTATAATTACACTGAGACAGAACGTGTTACGACGGTGATACACTTGAACGTTTTTCATAGTACTAGAATTGTACGTTTTATAGATGGTACAAAGCAAACCTTTTCAAAACGTTCTAAATAACACTATTTTTGAACGTCTAATAGAACGTTCTTTTGACACGAAACACGGTGTTTGAACGATTGTTACCGTTATTAGACGTTCACAGAACGTTTCTGTGCTACTTGGGATTAAGGTTTGATCACATCCACCTAGACCTAATTGGGCCACTTCCTCCATCACGTGGTAAACAATACTGCCTCACTATGATTGATCGTTATACCAGGTGGCCAGAGGCCATTCCAATAGCAGACATTTCAGCTGACACAGTAGCCCGAGCTTTTTACGATGGTTGGATTTCCAGGTTCGGTGTGCCATCCCTAATCACGACGGACCAAGGACGGCAGTTTGAGAGTTCTCTATTTAAATCTCTTTCCACACTTTTGGGAATTAAACGTATTCGCAGCTCTCCATACCACCCTCAGGCTAATGGACTTATCGAGGAGTTCCACCGTCCTTTAAAAGCAGCTATAAAGGCTCATGACACTGAACGGTGGTCCGAAATACTTTCCACTGTACTCTTGGGTCTACGCTCTGCATCCAAGCCAGACATCCAAGCTACCACTGCTGAACTGGTGTTTGGTAGCCCCCTTCGTCTTCCTGGAGAATTTTTTAACCCTTCACCTCCCGAGACATCCCCAAAGCAGCTAGTTGAGGAGCTAAAAGAACATTTTTCCTCTATTCGTCCTGCATTAACCTCCAGCCATGGACAGCGATCCATCTTCGTACACCCTCATTTAAAGGACTGCACCCACGTGTTTGTGCGGAACGACATGGTTCGAAAACCATTACAACCACCGTATGATGGACCGTTCTTAATCCTTAAACGTGGTACAAAAACTTTCGATATATTAATGCGGGGACAAAAGTCCACGATTTCCCTGGACAGGCTAAAACCTGCTTTTATAGAGCAAAACTCAGATTCCTGTATGGATCCTCCAGGTGGATATACTGTTCTTCCAGAACACTCTTCCAGTCAAGAGAAACAAACTGTCACACGATCGGGAAGGACTGTACGTTTCCCGGCCTATTTAAAATTATATGAATGACATTGCGGGGGGAGTGTGCAGTGCATCGCCATTTAGGCGCTAAAGATGTGCCTAGCAAACCCACTTGGCGAGATGCGAGCGCGCCCGCTCCTTCCGGCAACCCTTTTTTCTCTTTTCCGGTTCAAGAAAACTTTATCACTCTCTCTCTGTTGCCTTAGCCCAGCTTACCGTCGTTTGCAGTGCTCTATGCGCATTGCACAATGTTTTACTTCTACATGTGGCCTACTGACACTATTTTTTACTAAGATTAACTGTTTGATTATATTTAAAATATGTTATAATTAATGTGTAAAATTTAAGTTGCATTAAAGTGACTTTACAATGAATGGCTATGTTTACACTTTTTCAACACCTTTATATCATATGGCAGCCTTGAATCACATTATTCATATAAATTACACCCCTCATCCAAATTAAATATTATAGGATATAAAATGTATGTATATATATTCCCACCCCCTTTTTTACCTAAATATTTTTTATATATGTTAATTCCATTTTGTTGATTTAAATAAGAAATTGACCAAATGCATTAAAAAAAAAAAAAAAAAAAGTTGTGTAAAACGCATAAGAATTCTTATGTGTGCCAGCTATGTGTGAATAAGCCAGAATAACTGAGTTAATCCGAAAATCATATAGCTGCATGTAAATCAAATATTTGTTGTACTAAATTTCCAGTCAATTGAAGGATTATGTGAAGTATCAGAATTTGTTTTAGCATTATAAAAAATAATTACTAATTCTGTGTCTACCACTTTTTATGGAAACCATGACTTTAAACATTCTTATAGCATGCTTTAACTATGTTGCATCCTGCATGTATAATTTTAAGCGTGTACAAGGAGACTTTCTACTTATTGCCTGCTGAAGCCTAAGACCATCATATATTCTGTGAGGAATTTCATTACAAAAGTTACTCACTACCTAATGTAGGTTTTTAAATTTCATGTTCACATTCAGAAAAAGCACAATCATTAAATTTGTTCTTGCTTTCTAAAGATTTATTATTGCTACTATTATTTTATTTTCTTAAATTAGAAAAATGAATTTATTCATTTTTCAAATTTTACAGGCTATTTCTACCTAAAAATTTTAGTTTGATAACTGTAAAATTACATCCAATTATCAGTTTTGACAGTTAGGTTTAAAATTTTTTGGTCTTCAATACAAGCCAGTCGAATTTTAAAGTGACTGCATTGTCTTTTTAAATACATTATACATGAATTTAATCAAAGCTAACAAATTACACAAATAAAGAAATACTGCACACTAGAAGCATCTTCAAATTTACAGAAAATATCAAATGAATAAAATTTTATTTTTTCTCTGTGTTAAACCTGGAAGTATAACAAACTAATTAGTAAAAAAAAAAAAAAAAAAAAAAAATCTGTTATTTTATTTGAAGATATTAATTCATTATTTGGGTAATTTTATAATTCCACAAAATTGTGAGAAAAGTTTGTCTACTGTTAAATTGTTATTTAATTTAATCAGGCATGAAAGTTTTCAGACTTTAGTCTGAAATCCTTCCCTTTGAAGGTCGTGTTGGCTGTTTCTGAGATCTGTGTAAATCCAAAAAGAAACCATAACCAAAATTTATGTTGGGTTGGGGGGGGAGAAAATCATTTTAACTTCCCAAATTATGTAACTATTTTGTTGAAAAATCAACAAAATTACTGCTTCTCTGTTTTTAATTTTTATTTTGCTGCAAATTTTTGAAATAACATGATTGTTTTGCTGTTAAATATGATAAAATTTTGTACTATTTTCAAAGTTAATTCCAGAAATGTGTAATATTATATATTTGCTTTTTTGGTAGCAAATTTCTGAAACGTGCAATATTTTCACAGTTGATTAGGGAAGTGTGGGTTTATTTCACTACTGTTAAAAAGAAATTACATTTATTTACAGCTAAATTAAATGCTTAAGTTAGGGGTAATTTCTGCTGCCAATTTCCAAAATAATGAATATTTTGGCACTACCAAGAATAAAACTTCTTTTTTTTTTCAATATGTGTGTGTCTGAAATATGTAATTATTTCATTAAAATTTCTGCTTTTTTGTTTAAATGTATGATTAGCAAATATGTAAAATTTGCTGATTCTTTTTTTTTCTTTTTTCTGCCAACTTCAATGAATTTACTAATTGATTTGTTTACTGTAAGTTAACAATTGTACACTTTTGTGTCTTAATTCCAAAAATACATATTTTTGCATTTTATTGTGATAAATTTGTATTGTGTGCAAGTTCAGACTTTTCATTTTTTATAAAACAATTTTTTTAGTTATTTTTGTTTGTTATTCTTTTTTTAACAAAGAGGTGAGGTAACCAAGGTGAGCCTGAATCTCCGACTACTTCTGAAACACGAGATACAGCAGACCCAGACCATAAAGCGAAAAAAGGATAGGCGACTTCGTCTAGCAACCGCAAAGAAACGTGCCATCTTAAAGAAGTTTCATCAGATGAAGATTATTCAATATCTAAAGCCAGCAAGTCCACAACCTGAGACACCCCACCATCCCACTGGTGAAAGCCATCAACCTGAGGCACCCCACGACAGCCGACACAGAGCCTGGTGAGTGTCTAAGTTGTGTGGTGTTTATTAAAATCACTGCACGACTAAGATAACTCTCCCTGGCAACACAAAGTTAATGCACATCGCTTCATCAAAGGATATGGAGGTAATAATTTAATTTTTTTTAAAAATTAAATTATTAGTTAATTTATTTTTTAATTTAATTTCATGTAAATAAAAATACAGAATTTTATGACAATACTTATTTATTTAAACACTTATATTTAAAATAATGATTGTTATTATATGAATGATCAGGACCCTGTGCATTTTCCGGAACGTGTGTATACGCAAGTGAAGTGTGACGTCACTGACCATCCGTGGATGCAAGAAAAATATTTCCTATGTTAATCGCCCATTGTATTTTTTTGTAAAAAAATTATTAAAAATCAAGGGAAATTATCCAGATTTCTGATCGCCTTCTTCATGTTTGTGTTTTTTGTTGCAATGATGGTCGCAATCCAATTTTCTTTCATTTAAATCATCATCTCTCAATAAAGAATTATCTGAAATATTAGGAAGCGCTTCGTCTTCAAAATTTATTGAATCGCCGGTATCCCCATAGTGCGGTTTGTACGGTTCAACTGGATGACCCATTGTTTTGTCTAGTATCTTTTTAAGTATTTGCTCTGAGTTTGCACTCATTTTCCTTAATCGAAAAAAAAGTCGAAAGCCAAAATTTTCAAAGTTATTGCCAGTACCTTTAGAGTAAAAATGCCTACCTATGTACAACATTCATTTCGGACACAATATACTGATGCCGTCATCATCAGTACATAATCTGAAATTGTACATACTTAACTGTACCGTAATTTCATTATTTTTATAAAACAAAGGCATGACCCAGGAATTAATTTTCTTGGGAATTTACAGGAATCAAGTTTATTGTGATTTACTGCCTGTTGAGCCGCATGTGAGTTCAGACTTTATTTCATATGCATTTTTCAATGACTAATTCAAAATTGCTATTATATTCTTGTGTTATTTTTCTTGCCAGATTTGAGTATGATTTTTGTTTGATCTCTTGAAGTTTCCTAGATGGCAACATCATGTGAATTATATGCACTCTTTCTTAACTCAACTTTATAATCATACTAGCTGTTACCCGCGACTTCGTTCACGTGGAAATTTTGATGTGTATGTGTGGGAACTGACGGTTTGATCATAATATGTAATGTAATGAAACCTTTTCATTGTGGTGCTGTGCAAAACAGTCTGATAAAGTATGCTAAAAAAAATTTGTAACTCATTGAAAGATCTATGGGAAAAAAATACAATTTATTTTTATTCTAACACCGATCTGTATGCAACATTAAATGACTTATTTTCCGTCAGCACATGCAAGTTCTGGGCACTTGCAACACGGAAACAACCAACATATAATTGACCGTGTGAGAAGCATGGAGTTCCTAAATGAATGCCTGTCACTTTTAAGGTTTGGCCCTGGGATTTGTTGATCGTCATTGTAAAAGCCAATTTAGATGGAAATTGCAATATTTGGAAATAATATATTTTTAAAAGTTGAATCTTAAGAATCTTTGCAAGCGTTTTTTGAAATCTAGCAATACTTTAAATGTATATACAGAATATGATTTATTATCATAAATTGACTAAAAAACATCATAAAAAGTATAATCAAAATAGGAATTAGTTTTTATTTATTTATTTTTAATGCCAAAATAAATAAATAAAAAGTTATCACCAACATGGCGATAAAAATTAAATATTCGTTCATAGGGATCCTGTACTAAAACAGTACTGCGTTGCGGAAGTATAAAAACTGGGTCGTCAATTATGAATTTTATTTCGAAACCTTTCTTTGTATGATTTTAGTTCACTATTGCACAATATTAATCTGGTTCTAATAATAATTTGGTGACTGGTGAATTAAAATTTTAATTATGTGGTGAATTTCATATAATATTTATGAGTTTCAAATTTTTAAGTTTTTTTTTTTTTTTTTTTACAAAGAAATGATTTTTTTTTTCATCTCCCAGCGAATTGTTGAATAATATTTTAGTTCTTAAACAATTTTGGACGGCTTTGCCCGCTTCGTTGGCAAAATCTTTTCTATATAGCTTTATAATAATAATAAAATAAAAAAAAAAAAAAACTGAAATCGGTCAATAGCTCGCTTTGGGTTCCCGCTGCCTTCGGCAGCGACTTGTTCGTCCTTGCATTCTCCGGTGCCTGTCCCTATTGCCTGCGACAATAGCTTACCCATGGGCTTCCATTTGGGTGCTTATCATATATGACAGTTTTGATACGGACAGTATCGAAAAATTTGAAGTTGCTCTTTTATATCTGAATCCCAGTTACATATGAACAACATGGTACGTGATGTACATAATATTTGCTCTCAAGTTACTTCCTATATTTATTTGATCATCTAACCGATCAATCATAGAATGACAGCAATTTCAAGCCCCCTATAATATTACAATATGCTATGATCGGCTACTTCTATCGCATGAGAAAATTATTTTTATTATTATTATTATTTTGTGGTTATATATACTTCATGCTTAGTTAATAGTAGTTGGTATATAGAAAAATAAATAAATTGATTAATATGTAAGTATTCCAGACTATTCTCTATCTCTGTACCAAATTTCATCCAGATACGTTTAGCCGTTTTGGCATGATTGAGTAACAAACATCCATCCATCCATCCAAACTTTCGTATTTATATATTAGTATAGATATCGTTATACTGTTATTGATGAAGAAAACTTTTTTTTAGATATTGTTATGATTAATGGGTTCTTTTCCTTTATCCAGGCTCATGGAAATTGAGTACTACAATATAACAGTACAATGCTTATATGGATAAATGCATCAAGTAAAGAGACATAAGCAGAAGCGGATAAATTTTCATGAATTTCCTTCAAATACAACTGCTTTATTAAAAGAATGACAAATAAAACAGGAAAGAGATAATTTTAACAAAATGCAGTATATTACATTCAGATTATTTCACAGAATATGACTTTGCTCACCATAATTTTACAAAATAAAAAAAGTTTTATTCATGAAGTCTTAAAATAAAAAAAAGTTTTTACTTAAAAATAAAAAGGTTTCTGAAAAGTGATGATTAACACACAAAGTAATTTTGCTGTGTCTGATAATTACACTGCTATCAGTTTAGAAAATAATATATGTACAAGAAAAAGTTATTTGAGTATAAATATAGGAATATGAGCAAATGTAAATTGAGAAAAAATGAAACCCTAATGCATAGTTACACAAGATGAAATGATTTTATTGTCTTTGTTCTACAAAAATGTGAACAAATATGAAAATTTAAAAATCTTACTCGACATAAATTACATGAGTATGCAATGCATAATACATAAAATGTGAACAAACTGGAATGAAGAAAAAAATTAAAAACAAATGTTTTAAACAAAGTGTACACATGTGTGTATATAAATGATTTAAATAAGCATTAAAAAAAAAAAAAAAAAACTTCAACTGGTTTTAGCAAAGAACAATGGTTTAAATTGATTAATGATTTTTCTATGCATTCCGTATGATAGTACATATACTGGGTGATAAAAATTAAATTTAAAATTGTGTCTATATTAAACATGAACAATTCGGATAATTTAACAGTCAGGAACAACATAAATTATTTCAGTTTATCTCAAAGACTTGGACCTCAATTAAAAGTACCTTTCTTTATCTCATTAAATTCAGTTTTTAAAAAACCACCATAAAAAAAATAAGTGCTACCCTGATTTTTTCCTGTTAAACTTTACAATAAACTTCATTGTTTAGATTGGTTGTGTTACTCTCAGATTTCTAGGAGTCTACAATAAATTTGAATAAAACTGAAAGAATTAAAAAAAAATATGTGTGTACAACAACAAATCTTTAGGATAAGCAAAATTATAAAAATTTAACCTTAAGTATAAGGTGGAATAACCTTACTGTATTTGGTATGGTATGCACAAAATGGGGGGAAAAAAAAAGAAAAGTATAACATTCATTTTGTAGTAACATTGAAGCATGTAGGAGATTTATTGTAAGAAATTAAGTAGAAAATTCCCTATTTTCTTATTTTTTCATTAAAATTTAAATTATAAAATACGGGTACCAAAATTAACTAAAAATGCTGATATATAAATTAATTGACTAATGGAGGGTAACATAGTGTATGGTATGGTGCAGTCTAAAAGTTCAAGTAATTTAATGCGCCCAATACCTCTTTCGACATGAATTCTATGTCGTGAAACTTTTTTATTTTCTTTCATCAAATGAAAATTGAATTATGTTTTTTAAAAAGTGTGGTGTAACTAACTTAAAACTAAATATAGACGATACAGCGTCACTTTTCAGGAATATTCTCTCTGTAAAATTTTGGTAAGTAAAGTCATTTTCGGTAAAATGCTCTGAGCATAATACGCTATGTTCAGATGGTGTAAAATTTTCTCTTTTCAGTTTGATAAGCCATTCTTTTAATAAACCAGACGAATTTAAAGGAAATGCATGAAAACTTACATGTTTCTGCTTGCATGTTTCTTTGCTTGAATTATTTGTGGATCTAAAATATGCACGGTTTTTTGATATGTTGCTTTCTTTAACTTCGCATTGCAGCGTAAACAAATCATGGAATACCACCGTCACGTGACTTCCGCACAAACGTTGCCAACGGTGAATAACCCTCATTCTATCCTTGATCGGCCGGATATTTTTCCCATGAAAACATCCAAGAATACATTCTCATTCACAGAATGAAGGACACGGAAGTTCTGCTGCTTACAAGAAAGTATTAATGGGTGTAAGCTTTTTAAAGCAGATTTTGTAATAAAGTTCACAATTCAAGAAGTTCAGAATGAGAGAAATACTGCTACCATTGTATCAGCAGATGTCAAAGCTGAATATAAAAAACAGAAATGCAATTTAAACATGACCATCGCAAGTGACAATGAGGTATGAATGTTTTCATGTTCCATAGTGTTGAATGTGATTAAAATTAGTTGTAAATATATTTGTAATACTATAGTTCATTATTGTATCTCTTCCATTCCTTGTTTAAATGATTTTTTTTTCCCATTATGCTGTGTTTGTTGTGTAGCTAGAATGAGAAACTTTTTAGACTATTCGAGCGAAGCATGTATGATGAAATGTATTAAAATTAAGTAGTTTATTTTTAATTTATGACCCAATTTAATCCCCTTCCCCCCGTATTTTTGGAAGTGCCTATTAAAATTAATGAATAAGCTTAGTGTAATTACATATTGTGCAAAAAAGCATATTTAAAACTTCGAATTCTACAAAGATACCCAGCTTGATAAATTATAGAGGTAGTTGCGCAGTTCTAATGTCATATATTTAAAAATATTTATTGTTCATAATTTACGTATTCCAGATAATTTTTATTTTATTTTCAGTGATGAAAGTTCATGCAATAACTTTTATTCTTAAAAAATTGCAACTTTAGTAAGTTATTGTGCCACGAAATATAAAGTTCATTTTTTATAAACGATTAATGTTAGAGAAACTGTTATTTTATTCGTCTCAGAGAAATCTGTTTGTAAGAAATTTTATAGATATCTGTGTTTTGAGCCAGAGTCATGGACATGATTTCAATTGCAGTGCATCGCCATTTAGGCGCTAAAGATGTGCCTAGCAAACCCACTTGGCGAGATGCGAGCGCGCCCGCTCCTTCCGGCAACCCTTTTTTCTCTTTTCCGGTTCAAGAAAACTTTATCACTCTCTCTCTGTTGCCTTAGCCCAGCTTACCGTCGTTTGCAGTGCTCTATGCGCATTGCACAATGTTTTACTTCTACATGTGGCCTACTGACACTATTTTTTACTAAGATTAACTGTTTGATTATATTTAAAATATGTTATAATTAATGTGTAAAATTTAAGTTGCATTAAAGTGACTTTACTGGTGACCCGTTCCAGAACACGTGGAGTAAAGATTCAACGCTACGGGGCCGCATGCTGTTTTCAAAGTAGGATGTTTGAACCTTATTTTGCTTGGTCAGGATTCTAATTTTACTTATTACAAAATATGAATTTCTTTAATCTAAATTTATTCCTATATTTATCTTAAAATTTATTTGTTCTCATTTTGGAGTTCAATTTTTTCAATATGCCTCGTACAGACGATACTGGCGATCAACACTCCCAAATATCGCGTGTGGGCCTAAAAATACCCCCGATTTGGAAAAACAATATTAAATTATGGCTCATACAAGTCGAAAGTAATTTTCAAATTTCTGGTATTACACAGGATTTGACAAAGTATAATGCACTAATAGCATCTATCGATCCCGAAAGCTTGTCGGCGGTATCAGACATCTTGTTCAATGCACCCGCAGAAAATAAATACGAAACGCTGAAACAAAGGTTAATTTCAGAATTCTCTGACTCAGAAAATAAACAAATTAGGAAACTTTTGTCAGAATTGCAACTCGGCGACGAAAAGCCTTCCCAGTTATTACGGAAAATGCGGGAACTTGCCAATAATTCCCTTAACGACGATTTCTTAAAAAATTTGTGGTTACAACGTCTGCCGCATGAAATTCAAACTATTCTTTCGGTAAGCTCCGAAACATTGGATAACTTGGCCAAATTAGCCGACAAAATCGCTGAGGTACGATCCGACCCGTTAGGCATAAGCGCTGTGAATCGCGGAGTATGTACGCGATCATTACCGATGACGGAGCAGCAAGAAACGCCGATCAAACCGTCGAACGAAATAGCCGCGCTTCGGGCCGAAATAAATGCATTAAGTAAACAAATCGAACGACTTTCCCGCCTAAGTGATAAAAATTCTTCTCACAAGCGGAAAAGCAGTAAATAGCCGTTTCGTAATTCTTATAACAATTGCCGCGATTTTGCAAACAAGCAACCAAATGAAGATTTTTGTTTTTATCATCGCAGATTTGGCAAAAATGCACGTAACTGCAAACCCCCCTGTAGTTTTAACGATCCATCACTAAGATCTCAGGAAAACTAAAAACGGCTATCGAACCTAATATTTTTGCGACACATGCTCCGGTAGCCACAACTTCTTGTCGCCTGTATGTACATGATAGACACTCTCATACAAAATTCCTTATTGACTCTGGCTCGGATGTTTCTTGTATCCCAGTACCGAATACTTCAAAAAAAATTTCACCAGATCCTTTACAATTATTTGCAGCAAATAATTCGAAAATTTATACATATGGTTCTAAATTACTTAGTGTAGATCTAGGACTACGACGTAGTTATAAATGGAAGTTTTTAATCGCTTCAGTCCCAACTCCTATCATAGGAGCAGATTTTCTGCAACATTTCGGAATCTTGATAGATCTTAAACATCGCCGGCTTATTGATAATTTAACAAAGCTCTCATGCCTGGGAATTGCTGCACTTTCCTCTGATTATTCATCAATTAAAGTTATTTCGGGCAATACAAAATATCATAAACTTCTTTCAGAATTCCCAAATTTGACTAAGTTATCAACCAAAATCACACCCATCAAACACAACACAGTACATTACATAGAGACCAATGGACCTCCTGTACATTGTAAACCTAGACGCTTACACCCTTAAATTTATGAAGAGGTAAAAAATGAATTTCAATTCATGATTGACCAAGGCATTTGTCGACCCTCCAAATCGCCCTGGTCCTCGCCACTCCATGTAGTTTCTAAAAGTTCTGGCTCCATTCGACCTGTTGGTGACTATAGGAAATTAAATTCTATGACGATACCAGACCGATATCCAATCCCACATATCCAAGACTTTTCTAACGCACTTTTTGGAAAAAATATATTTTCTAAAATTGACATTGTTCGGGCATATTTTCATATCCCAGTTCATCCCGAACACATACCAAAAACAGCAGTATGCACACCTTTTGGATTGTTTGAATTTCCCTATCTCAATTTTGGTCTCTGTAATGCAGCACAGACCTTCCAACGCTTTATGAACGAAGTCTTAGGTGATCTTAAATTTTGTTATACATATCTAGACGATATTTTAATATTTAGTGAATCTGAAGCTGATCACGATATTCATATCCGCACTGTTTTTGAGCGATTGCAATCTTACGGCCTCACAATTAATGTCTCAAAGTGTATTTTTGGTGTACCAGAAATTTCATTTTTGGGTCATTCAATTTCGAAGAATGGTACTAAACCATTACAATCTAAAGTTGAGCCCATTCTTAATTACCCTCGTCCCAAAACTATTAAAGAGCTTAGACGTTTTCTCGGACTTTTGAATTTTTTTCGTCGTTTCCTTCCAAACTTGGCACACTCACAGACGGTGCTAAATGAATATCTGAAGGGTACAAAAAAAAAATGACAACCGCGAAATTTTGTGGACAGAGCAAGCTGAAACTGAATTTATAAATTGTAAAACACTGTTGTCGACTGCAACACTTTTGTCTCACCCTAAACCAGATGCGCAGTTAGTTCTCCAAGTTGATGCGTCCGATTTTGCTCTCGGCGGGGCCTTATTCCAGTTAAACAATAACAAACTGGAACCTCTAGCATTTTATTCACGTAAACTTTCGGCCGCAGAGCGTAACTATAGCGCCTACGATAGAGAGTTACTCGCAGCTTACGCATCAATTAAGCAATTCCGATATATGCTAGAAGCACGTAATTTCACGTTATTCACTGATCATAAACCATTAACATTTGCTTTTCGACAGAAACTCGACAAATTTTCCCCTCGACAGATTAGGCAATTGGATTTCATTTCACAGTTTACAACGGATATCAGACACATTACAGGTTCTCAAAACATTACTGCAGATGCACTTTCTCGTATAGCATCAATAACAATGCCAAATCCTATAGATTATAATGACATTGCCAATTCGCAAGAATCTGACACCGAATTATTGTCCTTACTTGAAACACCTCAAAGTTTACAGCTAAAGAAAATTATCCTCCCAAATTCCACAGTTTCTTTATACTGCGATATTTCTACTGGCAATGCTCGCCCTTATATTCCGAAAAACTATCGACGACAAGTTTTCGAGACGATGCATAATAATTCTCATCCAGGTATTAAAGCTACCACTAAACTAATAAGTTCGCGTTTTATCTGGCCTTCAATAAATAAAGATTGCAACTATTGGGCAAAACATTGCATTCCATGCCAAAAAGCAAAGGTCGTTCGGCATATTAAAACTCCAGTTGGCAAATTTCCTGACCAGACATTAAGGTTTGATCACATCCACCTAGACCTAATTGGGCCACTTCCTCCATCACGTGGTAAACAATACTGCCTCACTATGATTGATCGTTATACCAGGTGGCCAGAGGCCATTCCAATAGCAGACATTTCAGCTGACACAGTAGCCCGAGCTTTTTACGATGGTTGGATTTCCAGGTTCGGTGTGCCATCCCTAATCACGACGGACCAAGGACGGCAGTTTGAGAGTTCTCTATTTAAATCTCTTTCCACACTTTTGGGAATTAAACGTATTCGCAGCTCTCCATACCACCCTCAGGCTAATGGACTTATCGAGGAGTTCCACCGTCCTTTAAAAGCAGCTATAAAGGCTCATGACACTGAACGGTGGTCCGAAATACTTTCCACTGTACTCTTGGGTCTACGCTCTGCATCCAAGCCAGACATCCAAGCTACCACTGCTGAACTGGTGTTTGGTAGCCCCCTTCGTCTTCCTGGAGAATTTTTTAACCCTTCACCTCCCGAGACATCCCCAAAGCAGCTAGTTGAGGAGCTAAAAGAACATTTTTCCTCTATTCGTCCTGCATTAACCTCCAGCCATGGACAGCGATCCATCTTCGTACACCCTCATTTAAAGGACTGCACCCACGTGTTTGTGCGGAACGACATGGTTCGAAAACCATTACAACCACCGTATGATGGACCGTTCTTAATCCTTAAACGTGGTACAAAAACTTTCGATATATTAATGCGGGGACAAAAGTCCACGATTTCCCTGGACAGGCTAAAACCTGCTTTTATAGAGCAAAACTCAGATTCCTGTATGGATCCTCCAGGTGGATATACTGTTCTTCCAGAACACTCTTCCAGTCAAGAGAAACAAACTGTCACACGATCGGGAAGGACTGTACGTTTCCCGGCCTATTTAAAATTATATGAATGACATTGCGGGGGGAGTGTGCAGTGCATCGCCATTTAGGCGCTAAAGATGTGCCTAGCAAACCCACTTGGCGAGATGCGAGCGCGCCCGCTCCTTCCGGCAACCCTTTTTTCTCTTTTCCGGTTCAAGAAAACTTTATCACTCTCTCTCTGTTGCCTTAGCCCAGCTTACCGTCGTTTGCAGTGCTCTATGCGCATTGCACAATGTTTTACTTCTACATGTGGCCTACTGACACTATTTTTTACTAAGATTAACTGTTTGATTATATTTAAAATATGTTATAATTAATGTGTAAAATTTAAGTTGCATTAAAGTGACTTTACAATGAATGGCTATGTTTACACTTTTTCAACACCTTTATATCATATGGCAGCCTTGAATCACATTATTCATATAAATTACACCCCTCATCCAAATTAAATATTATAGGATATAAAATGTATGTATATATATTCCCACCCCCTTTTTTACCTAAATATTTTTTATATATGTTAATTCCATTTTGTTGATTTAAATAAGAAATTGACCAAATGCATTAAAAAAAAAAAAAAAAAAAGTTGTGTAAAACGCATAAGAATTCTTATGTGTGCCAGCTATGTGTGAATAAGCCAGAATAACTGAGTTAATCCGAAAATCATATAGCTGCATGTAAATCAAATATTTGTTGTACTAAATTTCCAGTCAATTGAAGGATTATGTGAAGTATCAGAATTTGTTTTAGCATTATAAAAAATAATTACTAATTCTGTGTCTACCACTTTTTATGGAAACCATGACTTTAAACATTCTTATAGCATGCTTTAACTATGTTGCATCCTGCATGTATAATTTTAAGCGTGTACAAGGAGACTTTCTACTTATTGCCTGCTGAAGCCTAAGACCATCATATATTCTGTGAGGAATTTCATTACAAAAGTTACTCACTACCTAATGTAGGTTTTTAAATTTCATGTTCACATTCAGAAAAAGCACAATCATTAAATTTGTTCTTGCTTTCTAAAGATTTATTATTGCTACTATTATTTTATTTTCTTAAATTAGAAAAATGAATTTATTCATTTTTCAAATTTTACAGGCTATTTCTACCTAAAAATTTTAGTTTGATAACTGTAAAATTACATCCAATTATCAGTTTTGACAGTTAGGTTTAAAATTTTTTGGTCTTCAATACAAGCCAGTCGAATTTTAAAGTGACTGCATTGTCTTTTTAAATACATTATACATGAATTTAATCAAAGCTAACAAATTACACAAATAAAGAAATACTGCACACTAGAAGCATCTTCAAATTTACAGAAAATATCAAATGAATAAAATTTTATTTTTTCTCTGTGTTAAACCTGGAAGTATAACAAACTAATTAGTAAAAAAAAAAAAAAAAAAAAAAAAAATCTGTTATTTTATTTGAAGATATTAATTCATTATTTGGGTAATTTTATAATTCCACAAGATTGTGAGAAAAGTTTGTCTACTGTTAAATTGTTATTTAATTTAATCAGGCATGAAAGTTTTCAGACTTTAGTCTGAAATCCTTCCCTTTGAAGGTCGTGTTGGCTGTTTCTGAGATCTGTGTAAATCCAAAAAGAAACCATAACCAAAATTTATGTTGGGTTGGGGGGGGAGAAAATCATTTTAACTTCCCAAATTATGTAACTATTTTGTTGAAAAATCAACAAAATTACTGCTTCTCTGTTTTTAATTTTTATTTTGCTGCAAATTTTTGAAATAACATGATTGTTTTGCTGTTAAATATGATAAAATTTTGTACTATTTTCAAAGTTAATTCCAGAAATGTGTAATATTATATATTTGCTTTTTTGGTAGCAAATTTCTGAAACGTGCAATATTTTCACAGTTGATTAGGGAATTGTGGGTTTATTTCACTACTGTTAAAAAGAAATTACATTTATTTACAGCTAAATTAAATGCTTAAGTTAGGGGTAATTTCTGCTGCCAATTTCCAAAATAATGAATATTTTGGCACTACCAAGAATAAAACTTCTTTTTTTTTTCAATATGTGTGTGTCTGAAATATGTAATTATTTCATTAAAATTTCTGCTTTTTTGTTTAAATGTATGATTAGCAAATATGTAAAATTTGCTGATTCTTTTTTTTTCTTTTTTCTGCCAACTTCAATGAATTTACTAATTGATTTGTTTACTGTAAGTTAACAATTGTACACTTTTGTGTCTTAATTCCAAAAATACATATTTTTGCATTTTATTGTGATAAATTTGTATTGTGTGCAAGTTCAGACTTTTCATTTTTTATAAAACAATTTTTTTAGTTATTTTTGTTTGTTATTCTTTTTTTAACAAAGAGGTGAGGTAACCAAGGTGAGCCTGAATCTCCGACTACTTCTGAAACACGAGATACAGCAGACCCAGACCATAAAGCGAAAAAAGGATAGGCGACTTCGTCTAGCAACCGCAAAGAAACGTGCCATCTTAAAGAAGTTTCATCAGATGAAGATTATTCAATATCTAAAGCCAGCAAGTCCACAACCTGAGACACCCCACCATCCCACTGGTGAAAGCCATCAACCTGAGGCACCCCACGACAGCCGACACAGAGCCTGGTGAGTGTCTAAGTTGTGTGGTGTTTATTAAAATCACTGCACGACTAAGATAACTCTCCCTGGCAACACAAAGTTAATGCACATCGCTTCATCAAAGGATATGGAGGTAATAATTTAATTTTTTTTAAAAATTAAATTATTAGTTAATTTATTTTTTAATTTAATTTCATGTAAATAAAAATACAGAATTTTATGACAATACTTATTTATTTAAACACTTATATTTAAAATAATGATTGTTATTATATGAATGATCAGGACCCTGTGCATTTTCCGGAACGTGTGTATACGCAAGTGAAGTGTGACGTCACTGACCATCCGTGGATGCAAGAAAAATATTTCCTATGTTAATCGCCCATTGTATTTTTTTGTAAAAAAATTATTAAAAATCAAGGGAAATTATCCAGATTTCTGATCGCCTTCTTCATGTTTGTGTTTTTTGTTGCAATGATGGTCGCAATCCAATTTTCTTTCATTTAAATCATCATCTCTCAATAAAGAATTATCTGAAATATTAGGAAGCGCTTCGTCTTCAAAATTTATTGAATCGCCGGTATCCCCATAGTGCGGTTTGTACGGTTCAACTGGATGACCCATTGTTTTGTCTAGTATCTTTTTAAGTATTTGCTCTGAGTTTGCACTCATTTTCCTTAATCGAAAAAAAAGTCGAAAGCCAAAATTTTCAAAGTTATTGCCAGTACCTTTAGAGTAAAAATGCCTACCTATGTACAACATTCATTTCGGACACAATATACTGATGCCGTCATCATCAGTACATAATCTGAAATTGTACATACTTAACTGTACCGTAATTTCATTATTTTTATAAAACAAAGGCATGACCCAGGAATTAATTTTCTTGGGAATTTACAGGAATCAAGTTTATTGTGATTTACTGCCTGTTGAGCCGCATGTGAGTTCAGACTTTATTTCATATGCATTTTTCAATGACTAATTCAAAATTGCTATTATATTCTTGTGTTATTTTTCTTGCCAGATTTGAGTATGATTTTTGTTTGATCTCTTGAAGTTTCCTAGATGGCAACATCATGTGAATTATATGCACTCTTTCTTAACTCAACTTTATAATCATACTAGCTGTTACCCGCGACTTCGTTCACGTGGAAATTTTGATGTGTATGTGTGGGAACTGACGGTTTGATCATAATATGTAATGTAATGAAACCTTTTCATTGTGGTGCTGTGCAAAACAGTCTGATAAAGTATGCTAAAAAAAATTTGTAACTCATTGAAAGATCTATGGGAAAAAAATACAATTTATTTTTATTCTAACACCGATCTGTATGCAACATTAAATGACTTATTTTCCGTCAGCACATGCAAGTTCTGGGCACTTGCAACACGGAAACAACCAACATATAATTGACCGTGTGAGAAGCATGGAGTTCCTAAATGAATGCCTGTCACTTTTAAGGTTTGGCCCTGGGATTTGTTGATCGTCATTGTAAAAGCCAATTTAGATGGAAATTGCAATATTTGGAAATAATATATTTTTAAAAGTTGAATCTTAAGAATCTTTGCAAGCGTTTTTTGAAATCTAGCAATACTTTAAATGTATATACAGAATATGATTTATTATCATAAATTGACTAAAAAACATCATAAAAAGTATAATCAAAATAGGAATTAGTTTTTATTTATTTATTTTTAATGCCAAAATAAATAAATAAAAAGTTATCACCAACATGGCGATAAAAATTAAATATTCGTTCATAGGGATCCTGTACTAAAACAGTACTGCGTTGCGGAAGTATAAAAACTGGGTCGTCAATTATGAATTTTATTTCGAAACCTTTCTTTGTATGATTTTAGTTCACTATTGCACAATATTAATCTGGTTCTAATAATAATTTGGTGACTGGTGAATTAAAATTTTAATTATGTGGTGAATTTCATATAATATTTATGAGTTTCAAATTTTTAAGTTTTTTTTTTTTTTTTTTTACAAAGAAATGATTTTTTTTTTCATCTCCCAGCGAATTGTTGAATAATATTTTAGTTCTTAAACAATTTTGGACGGCTTTGCCCGCTTCGTTGGCAAAATCTTTTCTATATAGCTTTATAATAATAATAAAATAAAAAAAAAAAAAAACTGAAATCGGTCAATAGCTCGCTTTGGGTTCCCGCTGCCTTCGGCAGCGACTTGTTCGTCCTTGCATTCTCCGGTGCCTGTCCCTATTGCCTGCGACAATAGCTTACCCATGGGCTTCCATTTGGGTGCTTATCATATATGACAGTTTTGATACGGACAGTATCGAAAAATTTGAAGTTGCTCTTTTATATCTGAATCCCAGTTACATATGAACAACATGGTACGTGATGTACATAATATTTGCTCTCAAGTTACTTCCTATATTTATTTGATCTCAGGGCCGTGCCTACACTTTTAGCCGCCCTGGGCGAAAGATTTTGCCGCCCTCCTAGGCAAAAGATTTTAGCCACCATACTAGGCACTAAAATTATTTCCCTCCTTCTGCTTCTGAAAACTATCCTTTAAAGCCAAAAACTGCCGGGTTGCCACAGATGAAAAGTTATCAAGTTCTTTTTTCTCTGTTTTAAAAATAAGCCTCCAGCGGCCGAGTGGTTATGCACTCAAAGCTGGTAGACATGAGGTGCCGGGTTCAATCCCAAGTCGCGCTTGTCGGCCTAGCCGATCGGAGTTTTCCATGGTTTTCTCCGAAACTTGCATAAATACGGGCTAGGACCCCTTAGAAAGACCCCCACGGAGGGCACTCCCCCTCAGGTCTAGGACCTACAGCAGTCAATCGGCCTTATCCAATCCAATCCTGTTTTTAAAAAATTCTAACAATTTTAGTAAACCTAATTTTTAGCTGAAATTTTGTCATTTTTAGCCGCCCCTAGCTGTTAGCCGCCCTGGGCGACCGCCCCGGTCGCCCCCCCCTAAGCACGGCCCTGTTTGATCTAACCGATCAATCATAGAATGACAGCAATTTCAAGCCCCCTATAATATTACAATATGCTATGATCGGCTACTTCTATCGCATGAGAAAATTATTTTTATTATTATTATTATTTTGTGGTTATATATACTTCATGCTTAGTTAATAGTAGTTGGTATATAGAAAAATAAATAAATTGATTAATATGTAAGTATTCCAGACTATTCTCTATCTCTGTACCAAATTTCATCCAGATACGTTTAGCCGTTTTGGCATGATTGAGTAACAAACATCCATCCATCCATCCAAACTTTCGTATTTATATATTAGTATAGATATCGTTATACTGTTATTGATGAAGAAAACTTTTTTTTAGATATTGTTATGATTAATGGGTTCTTTTCCTTTATCCAGGCTCATGGAAATTGAGTACTACAATATAACAGTACAATGCTTATATGGATAAATGCATCAAGTAAAGAGACATAAGCAGAAGCGGATAAATTTTCATGAATTTCTTTCAAATACAACTGCTTTATTAAAAGAATGACAAATAAAACAGGAAAGAGATAATTTTAACAAAATGCAGTATATTACATTCAGATTATTTCACAGAATATGACTTTGCTCACCATAATTTTACAAAATAAAAAAAGTTTTATTCATGAAGTCTTAAAATAAAAAAAAGTTTTTACTTAAAAATAAAAAGGTTTCTGAAAAGTGATGATTAACACACAAAGTAATTTTGCTGTGTCTGATAATTACACTGCTATCAGTTTAGAAAATAATATATGTACAAGAAAAAGTTATTTGAGTATAAATATAGGAATATGAGCAAATGTAAATTGAGAAAAAATGAAACCCTAATGCATAGTTACACAAGATGAAATGATTTTATTGTCTTTGTTCTACAAAAATGTGAACAAATATGAAAATTTAAAAATCTTACTCGACATAAATTACATGAGTATGCAATGCATAATACATAAAATGTGAACAAACTGGAATGAAGAAAAAAATTAAAAACAAATGTTTTAAACAAAGTGTACACATGTGTGTATATAAATGATTTAAATAAGCATTAAAAAAAAAAAAAAAAACTTCAACTGGTTTTAGCAAAGAACAATGGTTTAAATTGATTAATGATTTTTCTATGCATTCCGTATGATAGTACATATACTGGGTGATAAAAATTAAATTTAAAATTGTGTCTATATTAAACATGAACAATTCGGATAATTTAACAGTCAGGAACAACATAAATTATTTCAGTTTATCTCAAAGACTTGGACCTCAATTAAAAGTACCTTTCTTTATCTCATTAAATTCAGTTTTTAAAAAACCACCATAAAAAAAATAAGTGCTACCCTGATTTTTTCCTGTTAAACTTTACAATAAACTTCATTGTTTAGATTGGTTGTGTTACTCTCAGATTTCTAGGAGTCTACAATAAATTTGAATAAAACTGAAAGAATTAAAAAAAAATATGTGTGTACAACAACAAATCTTTAGGATAAGCAAAATTATAAAAATTTAACCTTAAGTATAAGGTGGAATAACCTTACTGTATTTGGTATGGTATGCACAAAATGGGGGGAAAAAAAAAGAAAAGTATAACATTCATTTTGTAGTAACATTGAAGCATGTAGGAGATTTATTGTAAGAAATTAAGTAGAAAATTCCCTATTTTCTTATTTTTTCATTAAAATTTAAATTATAAAATACGGGTACCAAAATTAACTAAAAATGCTGATATATAAATTAATTGACTAATGGAGGGTAACATAGTGTATGGTATGGTGCAGTCTAAAAGTTCAAGTAATTTAATGCGCCCAATACCTCTTTCGACATGAATTCTATGTCGTGAAACTTTTTTATTTTCTTTCATCAAATGAAAATTGAATTATGTTTTTTAAAAAGTGTGGTGTAACTAACTTAAAACTAAATATAGACGATACAGCGTCACTTTTCAGGAATATTCTCTCTGTAAAATTTTGGTAAGTAAAGTCATTTTCGGTAAAATGCTCTGAGCATAATACGCTATGTTCAGATGGTGTAACATTTTCTCTTTTCAGTTTGATAAGCCATTCTTTTAATAAACCAGACGAATTTAAAGGAAATGCATGAAAACTTACATGTTTCTGCTTGCATGTTTCTTTGCTTGAATTATTTGTGGATCTAAAATATGCACGGTTTTTTGATATGTTGCTTTCTTTAACTTCGCATTGCAGCGTAAACAAATCATGGAATACCACCGTCACGTGACTTCCGCACAAACGTTGCCAACGGTGAATAACCCTCATTGGATCGATCCTGGATCGGTCGAAAGCCTGAACCCGCCCTTTATTCTTTGATTATAAACATAAAAAAAAGTACACTTAATAGGCTCTAAAAAAAAGTACACTTAATACTGCTTTATTAAATAAATCCTTGTCGAGTCATGTTCTTAGTCAGTCAGTTCTTAGTCAGAACAGGATTCGACAAGGATTTATTTAATAAAACTGTTTCACGTGTACTTTTTTTGATATCAGAATTATTGGCTAGCGCTCGGATAGTTTTGCTGCCGACTGTATCTATATCCTCAGCAATTTGAAAATCATTTGAGGACAAATATTCTCATATTTACAAATTTGTTCTCAAATTAAAGCATAATTTAGGTCTCTACCGTCAGATATGGCCCTTCAATTTGCGGACGCTGTGATGATTTGTCCTCAAATTGGGTTTTAAAAATTTGCCCCCAGATTCAGATGTCCGCTGTTAAGGATCCTTAACTAAAGATCTTTAACACAAAGTTAAAGATTTTTCCTTAAAAAGCAATTCAGACCGGCCAAGAATAAGGATTCTTAACGACTACGTCACGATTTCGGACTATTTCAGCTAGAGCCCCTAAATAAAATAATAGGCCGGCGCATCACCGCCATTTTTTTGCCTTAGAAGAGGACAGAATTCCCGCTTGGCGTCGTTATCGCTTCCCTAATGATTTTAAGAAATCTTGATCTGAAGCTAATCCGGTCAAGATAAGAGCAATAAGCAACAATAATATTCCTAAAAACACATTTTTTTCACAATACATTCTCAGGATGTCATTTTATTCTGAGGATATTGTATGGATGTACTGGGGTAAGAAGTGTTGTTAGAGCGGTTTCTGTTTCGTTTACAAAATGTCGCCAAAACTCAAATACACAGTCTGCGAACACTTTATATTCACTTCTTGAATGATTATAGCAGTTTATCGCTAAACAAACTTCCATATCATAGTTTACTTAGCTAAAATTATGAATTATAATAAAACAAATTACTTTAAAGTAATGTAAGACGATAAAAAAAAATGTTTGCCGTTTGTTTATCAGAGAAACGCGCTGGGTACACGTAGCAACCCTAAGGCAACAAAATGCCTGATGTACCAGCTCGTATATATAGGAGCCTTAATTTCGGCTTTCCATGGACGTATACACTATGGACCGCCTACGCTACGTTATCAAAATGGCCCCATTTTGGTCGCTTTTAGAAGATGACGCTCGCATCGACTGCCTTTCCTCTTCAGACTTGAAAGAGCGCTTTTCCGCAAAATTAAATGTAATATTTAGCGGTTATAAATGCACTGATACATGTATATATACATTTTTTTTTCTTTTTCGCATCATCCCCCACAAACACTAGAATACCACATGTTATTAAATAAACAAACATTCTGTAAGATTATCTATATATATAAAATCGTTCTTCCTGAGTGAGTGAGTGAGTGAGGGGGTGATTCATCATCGCCCAAACTAAACCCCTAGACCTAGAAGCATGAAATTTTGTAACAATGTTCTGTCTATGACGTAGGCATCCACTAAGAAGCGATTTTACAAAATTCGCCCCCCAAGGGAGGGAGCGGGGCAAAACGAGATTTCACAAAATCCTTCATATCTCAAAAAAGACAGATATACGTAAAATTTTTGCTTTAAAATATAGCTAATACAAACGTCTAAAAACCAATTTCTGGAATTTTCGAAATTCGGTTCCCAAGGGGGGCGGGCGAAACGTGATTTCACATGCATAAAACATGATTTCGCATAATCCTATATCCCTCAAAAAAAAAAAACAAAAAAAAAACAGATATTTGTGTAATTTTCGCTCTAAAATATAGCTAATACAAATATCTAAAAACCGATTTCTGGAATTTTAGAAATTCAGCCCCCAGGGGGGCAGTAAGGGGGGGGGTACGGGACAAAAGGGTACCCATCTTGAAAATTTACTCCCCTCGAGTAGGGAATTCCCCCCCCCCCCCGGGGAGTTGACGAGGCTCCTACACATACAAAATTTTTTTCTCAGTTGACTATCTCTATTATAAATAATTCTTGTAAATTTCATAATGATTACTTAAAAATAATTCTCTTTATGCACATTTGTACAAAATTTTGTCCTATATCACCATGTTGAAAATTTAGAAAAAGCGGGATGGCAACATTAACCTGCAAGACAATTTTTACCAAAAGTTGATAGGCAGTAATTTATGTCAAGGCGCAACTACATACCAACTTGTATGAAATTCTGTGCAGTAGTTCCTGAGATACAGTTGCCACAAAATTTTGTCACACACACACACACAGACAAACAGCTAAAAATGGTCAAATCGTGTTGTACAGCTCTCAAAACGTGTAAATCCATCAAAAACCCGAGGTCGAAAATTTTTACGAATCCAATACTTTCTTCTATTAAATATAGAAGAAAGTAAAAAGATTCAAGTCAGAAATTTAGTCTTTAGGTATAAAATATTTAATTCATTTTTTTCCTTTTATTAAATGAAGATTGACAATCACTGAATGGTATAAAGCGTATAAACCAACATAATCCCTTTTTCCTAATCGGTTCTGCTGATTACTTTTTAGTTAGTTTAACTTTATTTTTCGTCTCCTGAAAAATCAGTAATATGGACTTAAATCCTTTATACTTATCAGTACAGATTTTACACTTCCAAATTATCTGCAGTCGATCCCTCTTACTCCCCAAAACCTAAAAATATAAATTTCAATATTCAATCGTTATTTTAATTTTTTCTATTTTCCTCCATTAATTATTATAGCCTAATAATTTTGTACATTCGAAAATATTCGTAATGCATTTGTATGAAAACATTGTGTACCTCACTAATTTAAATTTTCTACAAAAAGTAAAATTTTTCAAGTAGAATTAATTATTTTTATATCTTAAGAAAAAAAAAATATATTTACAAAAATTATATTTGACCGTGCACAGTATTCGAAATACTCATAGTCCAACAAGAATACTACTTTGAATGGATAGGTAAAATTGTTAAATATAAAGTCTAAATGAATTTTTTTTTTTTTTTTATTCATATGCATACGTTATTTATTTTACATAATGCATAGACATTACATAATTTTTTTTTTTTTTAAGTAATTAAAAATTATGCCTCAGAGGTTACCAGTTTTCAGAGCAGAATAAAAAAAAAACGGTTCAAATAGAGGATTTTATTTTTGAGAAAACATGTACATGTTCTTCATAAGATCCTTAAAGACATACAACACAAAAATGTAGCTTTATGGATGAGTGCATATGATTTCTCTCAGTTTTCAAATGTAAGTATTTTTTACATATACAACACATTTCTCAGATATACATGCCTAAATATCCCTTAAATGTGCTTAGATATCTACGTAGATAGATATAAATAAAAAATGATTCTGGATTTATTTAGCAAAAAACTTGTTCTGCTATCAAAAGATATGCATATGTGACCATAGACATCCTTGTAGCGAAAAGGACTTCACAAATACTTCATATGTTAGGTTTTCTTCTGCATAACTGCGTGGATAATTATTAAAATCATTTAGAACATAATCAGTATAAGTATGGTTACCCAACCTGTATCAGTGGCTATATTTTTAGAAAAATGTCTTTATTTATTTTCTTTAGAGCATATTATACATTTAAGGCTTTTCTCCTGTATGGATGCGTGAATGTCTTTTCAAACTTCCTACTATAGAAAATCCCTTAGAACATACCTCACACACATATGGCTTTTCCTCTGTATGGATGCGCAGATGCGTTCTTAGATGTTCCTTTTGGCAAAATCTTTTAAAACATATTTCACATACATGTGGCTTTTCTCCAGTATGGGTGCGTGAATGTGTATTCAGACTTTCTTTTTCAGAAAATTTTTTTGAACATACTTCACATACATATGGCTTTTCCTCTGTATGGATGCGTAGATGCGCATTTAGATGTTCCTTTTGGGAAAATCTTTTTGCACATACCCCACACTCGTACGGCTTTTCTCCTCTATGGCTGCGTAAATGTCTATTCAGACTTCCCTTTTCAGAAAACCTTTTATAACATATTCCGCATACATATGGTTTTTCTCCTGTGTGTGTGCGTTCATGTTTATTTAGATGTTCCTTTCGCGAAAATCCTTTGGAACATATTTCGCACACATATGGTTTTTCTCCGGTGTGGGTGCGCGAATGTATATTCAAAATCCCCTTTTTAGAAAATCCTTTTGAACATATTGTACACACATACCGTTTTTTCACTTTATGGATGCAAAGACTCATATTTAGGTGTCCTTTTTTGGAAAATCCTTTAGAACATATTTAATTCGCATATATCTTTTCATCAGTACATGTGTGTTCATGCATATTTAGATGCCACTTTCGGGAAAATCCTATAAGACATTTTATTCAAATACGTACGACTTTTCCTTTATGAATAAGGTTATGCATATTTAGATTTTCCTTTTGTGATAAACTTGTAGAAAAAATTGCATTCACATATGGTTTTCAAGGCAGGCAACTGAAATTTTTTAAGACGGGAAATTACTAAGGTTGATTACAATTGGACGATAGTGTTACGGTTTTGGACAATTCTTACACGAAGTGCCAACAGAAACAGTGTTGATTATTACTTTTTTTTAAACTTTTGGCACTTACATATTCAGCATGTTATTGTCCGGATTTATATACGTAAATATAATTATATAAGATAATTCTATATATTTTATAGAATCACTTCTATAATATTCATGAATAAATATCTTTTTAATATTAGAAATTATATATAGAATGCATTTAAAATAACTCCGTATCGCATATGTATGTACTTTTCGCACATAGGTAAAACAAATAATACTAATAAAATCACTGGATGCCGCTGCCTCTCTGCAGAAAACTTCGGTACCGCATCAATCGGTATCATACAAGTTTTTATGCTTTGAACACATATATATAAGCTCATCACAAGAGTGAATGTTCAATTTCTGGATATAGCTATTATTGTATACAAGGCCGTACCCAGAATTGTTTTTCGGGGGGGGGGGGTAACACATTTGTAATAAAAGGTCATCGAATATGATATAACACATGCATACCCAAAGAAAAGAACATACACACGCACAAACAAGGTCTGATTAACACAGGGGCACACGAGGCACATGGTGCCCCGGGCCCTGAGTAGCAAAGGGCCCTAAAACTGGTTCTGAAAATGACCTTTTGCTTCTAAAAATGACAGAAGTGGTATCATAAAACGCAAAATTCCAGAGCCTGATTAAGGGGGAAGCACACATTATCTCCGCTCTCACCGGAATATTTTTACAATTATTTTTTACTTCATGTCATAGAAATTCCACGCTTTGACGAGGAAATATTTTTTATAAAAAATGAACGGTGTAAAACAATCCAATTTACTCATCGTTATTAGACACCAGAATTCTTTTAAAATAATTTTTAATAAGAATTTTGTGTTTATTATAGCAGGAAAATATTTGTTAAAAAATAACGGTGTAAGTATAAATAATGTGTGCTTCCCCCTTAATAAGGCTCTGCAAAATTCTGTGATTTTAGTTTCATATACAGGTATATATGTATGTACTTTTGCTGATTCATGCACAGTACGAATGGTGGGGGCAGGGGCCCATAAAAGTATGTTTACGCCGGGCCTCACACGAAGTTAATCCAGGCCCTACACAAACAGACCCTGATTAACGTCATGCGAGGCCCGGGGCACACATAGTTTCGTGAACCCGCCTCCTCCTCGCACTGTGAACCAATAAACACAGGTACATATATGCCTATTTATGGGAGTAATATGGCATAATTTGCATTATATGATACCAATTTTAGGGCATAAAAGGCTAAATTGCATTTTCAGGGCGAGTTATATAGCTCCCTGCTATTCAGGTCACATGTTTTACATTTTAATCAAGCCTTGAACGCAAATCTTTCTTCTACATAATCAATAATAATGTGTATAGGAAAATACACATTTACTCAATACCAATCATTTTATTAAAATTAATTTCCATGATGAATGCAGATGATTTGTTTCTAATAGAAATGTAACACTTAATGTCCAAATAAAGTCAATTTATGTTCACTAAGGATATCTTAAAAAATGTCCCCCCTCCCTTTGTCTTTTGTTAACAATGGAAAACTTAGATTAAAATTATCATAGATCAATAGTTCAACTATTCGTCTTAAAGATATTGACGAGTTCTTTTAAAAAATACCCATATCGAATATTTGTCCCCCTCGGGGGGACTTCACCCCCAGCGGAGAAACGTTGCTCCTATGTGTCCAAAATTTTTTGTCTACTTGATTATTACTATAATTAATAATTCTTTTTAATTTTATAACGATTCGTTAAAATTAATTCTTATTGTGTACAAATATAAAAAAATTTTGTTCTATACCGCCAAGTTAAAAACTGAAAAAAATTCAGACGGCAACGCCACCTGTTGGAAGATTTTCATCAAAAAGTAATAGACACTAATTTATGTCATGGTGCAGCTGTATATAAATTAAAATGTAATTCTGTGCGGTGCAGTAAGGTCCTAAAATACAACTGAAACAAAATTTTTGTCACAGACAGATAGACATTTTCTAAAAATGGTTAAAATGTGTTCTGGATATCTCAAAACATGTAAATCTATAGAAAATCGGAAATCAAAAATTTTTTTTTTGAAACCAATACTTTCTTCTATTAAATACAGAAAAAAGTAAAAAAATTGAATTCGTGACATAGGATAGTCTATTATAGCTATAGCAAGAAGGTAGATGATGTTAAGCGAACAAATATAGCGAGATTAAGGCTGAATGGGTTTTACGAAGTTTCAGAGCTTAAATATAGTGAAGAAAGAACATAATTGGAAGTCTTATTGAATTAATAGGTTTCATTAAATTATTTTTTAAACCCTTTTTTTTTTTCCCAGACAGCAATGTTTTCCTCATCTGATGCATGAGACTACACGAAAACAGCCTTTCATCATTTATTTCGGGGGGGAGGGGGGGGGACTTGGGCCCGCCGGCCCCCCCCCCTTGCCTACGGACTTGATTGTATATATGTTAGTACAATGTTCATAACTGGATATTTTAAATTTCTTAAATGTTGTTAAAAAAAATAAAAAAGTAAAAGGACAATTTTGGAGGAAATATTTTGAAAATTTATATAAATTAGCTTAGAAAAATTTTGAATCATTTGAATTTTAATCTATTCTTCCACATAAAGGTAACTGTGAATCATCCTTTACCATCGGTTACTATATTCACGTCTTAAAATTTCGTAAGTTAAATTTCCTAGGTTATTTCTTAAAATTTCCTATAGCATAAGAGCCCCTTGGCAGCTCTTAATTTTTGTTCTGATTTTACTGATGAATTAATATGGCTATGGCTATATGGCTATCGTAATTGTGTAAGTAAAGATTTTGGCGAGAAACTTCCGAGCTATTTCAATGCAAATTTCAAATTTCGCAAAGGGGTTCTATACTAAAGCCAATGTTACCAGATGTCCGACAATCAATTTCCCCAAACAAGCTTCCAAATTTCCCCCAAATCAGCAGTAGTGGCACAAGAAATTCCCCGACGGGGGCACACTACCTCCCCGACAGGGGGCCACTACATAAAGAGAATTTATTATATAAGTATTTATCAAAAACTGCAATACTGTTAATAATATTACTGATAATATTTGTATCATTACATTTGTTAGTACTCCTTGTGGTTTTGGAGATGATCGTGCCACAGACAGACATTTTCTAAAAATATTGTGGTCAAAACGTGTTCTGGACCTCTCAAAAAGTGTATATTCATGGAAAACTGGAAGTTGAAAATTTTTCTGAATGCAATACTTTCTTCTATTGACTATAGAATGGAAAAACTGGAATACTCCAAATTTGTACAAGGAAAGAAAATTGCTGTCAAAAGTAGAAAAACTGAATTTTTTGTATTTTACCCCCTCCGAGAGATTTTAGAAGTATGCCCCGATGGGGTCACAGACTCCTCGACGGGGGGAGTGTGCCCCCCTTGGCCCCCTATCTGGTGCCACCCCTGCAAGTCAGGTGTTTAAAAAAAAGTAAATTCCCAACATTATTTCTACTAAAAAAATAAAAAATAAATAAATAAGTAACAGATTTAAGCCCAAATTTCTCCCCAAATGACGCTCATTTTTGAAAAAAATCTCCATATACAAAAATAAGTTTTATATACACACTAATTATCGGAAAATTTTAAATCTGTGAAAAGTATTTTTGATAGAATGGAGATAAAAGCTGATTTTTTACCAAATATGTGAAAAATACCAGAGAAAAATCAACCGCCTTCTGCTCCATTCTATCAAAAATGAATTTTTGAGGTTGTTAAAAAATTTCTTAAATTGAAATTTCGGGGCCTATTGGAGTTGTGCCATGTTGAAATTTGTCACTTGATATAGCTGCTCTAATGTAGACTCGATGACCTTGACAACGTATATTATGTGGCATGTGAGAAATGACGAGCTGGTTATCAGCCAGGGTAGCTCAGTGGTTAGAACATACCCGCGTTAAGTGGAAGGCCCGGGGTTCGATTCCCGGCTCTGGTATTTTTTACATATATGGTAAAAAATCAGCCTTTTACGCTATTCATCAAAAATGAATTTTCCAGGTTGTTAAAAAATTTCTAAACTGTGTAAAGTATTTTAATGCTAAGGATTTACGCAAGATATATTTTCATTCTCAGGATATTCTGAGGATGTCCCGGGAAGAAGGGATACCTTCAAAAGTCACTACATGTTAACGAAAACTGTTAAAAGTGCCTACAAGTAGGGACAAATTCATGCAGTTGGCAATGCTGTAGACTAAAACCATAGATATAGTAATAAGACATAGATTAATCAGCGAGGGCAAAAAAGTGATGCCTTTTTCACTCGGGGAAAGACGGCCATTTTACTCTCTTATAGAAGGCTTTCCCAGAGTGAATATACATGGGAATACACACAGATAATTTAGCAAATAAAATATATGAATAATTTATGTACTAAAGATGAATGAAAAAAAACTCCAGATACTCATCTTTCTTTCTCTGTTTTCTTCTTATTCTCCTTCTTTTTTTTTTTTTTTTTTGTATGGAATAACGACATTTAAAGAAATTTATCGTTTCCATCTACTATTTCTGTATGTTAGGAATTTTTTGGGTCGAAAAAGCGATTGGACTTAGCTTTACCGTTTGAGAAATTCGAGTTAACCCTTTAACTGCCAATCGCAATATGAAGTAGAAATTTATGTTTACTCGGAAATGGTTATAACGGTATTAATAAAAGTTTTGGGATAAGTGCTTTTTAGAGACCTAAAACAATTGGAACATCCTTAGCTTTAAGAAAATTAGTGTTAACCCTTTAACTGCCAATCGCAACATGTAGTAGAAATTGAGTTTACTCAGAAATGGATATAACGATTTTGATAAAAGTTTAGTGTCTTTTTTTTTTTTTTTTTTTTTTTTTTTTTTACAGAACTAAAACGTTTGGACATATCCTCTTCAGGGAAATTTGCGTTAAACCTTTAACTGACAATCGCAACATATAACAGAAATTGGTTTTACTCGAAAATGGATATAACGATTTTTATAAAAGTTTGGGATTAAGTGTTCTTTAGAGAGCTAAAACGATTAGATATATCCTCATCCTTAGGAAAATTCGCGTTAACCCTTTAACGGCCAGTTGAAACATATAATAGAAATTAGGTTTACTCGGAAATGGATATAACGATTTTGATTAAATTTTGGGGTTAAGTGTTTTTTTTTTTTTTTTTTTTTTAGAGAGCTAATATTCTCTTCTTCAGGAAATTTTGCTTTAACCATTTAACTGCCAATCGCAACATATAATAGAAATTAGGTTTACTCGGAAATAAATGTAATGATTTTGATTAAATTTTGGGGTTAATTGTTTTTTTAGAGAGCTAAAGCGATTGGTCATATCTTCATCTTCAAGAAAATTTGCATTAACCCTTTAATGGCCAGTCACAACATATAGCAGAAATTGGGTTTACTCGGAAATGGAGCGCGGACAAGTGGGCAAGCAGACAGGCAGAAAAACTAATTAATGTCATAATATTTTCTTAAACCTTGTTCGAAACTGTAAGAAACGCTTAACACAACTAAAAATGCAAATCTAGCAATTTCGAATTATAGCCCCTGATATGAACGAAATTCGACCAAACTTGTATTCCTTGACCTAAACTGGTGCTGATTAGATTTGGGAATCAGTCGCTCAACAGCTGATGCTGCCATCCTATTTTTTTTTTCTAAGTACTTAACATGACAGTAAAGGACAAAATTTCATATAAATGTACATAATGTGAGTTTTTTTAACGCATGAATGTAAAATTTATATGAATTATTGATAAAAGTAGTAATAAACTTGAAAAAAAAAAAAATGTGTGCATGTAGGAGCATTGCTTTTCTCCCGGGAGGGAAGTGTCCTTCCCCCGGGGCTTGTGTCAATTTTCAATGTGGATATTTTAGAAAGAACTCGTCAATATTTCTAAAATGAATGGTTGAGCCATAGATCTGTATTAATTTAAAACGAAGCGACCGATTTCCTTTATTTTTAATGTTAAAATATATAGTCGAACATCGTTAACGTGAACACTGTTAACGTGAATTACTTTTAACATGAACTGTTACCACAATCCCCGTCAAAATGAAGAATACTTTAGTTACATGACGATCAGTTACTGATAGCATGAACTTGAACTACTGATAACATGAACAGATTTTTGATCCCCCTTGAGATTCACGTTAACGAGGTTCCACTGTTATTTTTTCATGTCTGCACAAAAATGATTTTTTTCAGCATTTATTATTATACTACTTTAAAAAAAAATCGTGTGCATTCATCATGGAAAATATCTTTAATAAATTATAACTTAATAAATAATTTGTATTGCGTAAATTTGTATAAGATTATATAAGAAGAATGTCTTGTGGTAATACTAGTTATAATATGTTAAAACAAGCGGGCTTTACCTCTGCCGCTGCTAACTACATTTAAAAGAATTTTGGAAATTCGATGTTACCTACTAATATGAAAACTTAAAAAATATTAAAAAAAAAAAAAAAAAAGTATTCCATTTAAAATCAAAACAGTATTTAAACCATAATAATAACAAAGCAACTGATCATAAAAAATCATATTTTTCATAAATTAGTTAAATTTAACTTACTTATGAAAACTTATTTCACTTCCTTTCATAAATGTATTTGTACAATTAAAAGCTACGCAGTATTTCGGCATTTTCAATATACATCAACATTCTATTCCATTATTGTTTCTGAGTTTTATACTCTCTCATGGCTGATGCCAAAAAACTTTTTCGGCATCAAAAATCTTTGCACGTTAACATGGGGATGATAGATCTATATATATTACTATATCTATGACTAAAATAAGTCAAAAAAGTTGAACAACGAGTCAGAGATTAAATTTTATTTTGCTATCCGTAATCGTCAGAATAGCATTGGAAAACATGATTTATCATTTTGGTCTGTTTGAAACTCTCATCAATTGAATTCGTTGCTGTATGAAAAAAGCAACAAAAAAAAATAATTTTAAAATGATGTTTAGCATCACTTATAGGTCATTGCTGACTCTAATTCTCTAAAGCGCTCTAAACAGTGTTGCCAAATTTAGATACTCTTTTAATAATTTTGAGGAGTAATATTTGATATACATGATGAACGAATAACTTTCGAAGTGATTAGGCAGCCATCACAGTTAAAATTCAGTGGTGAATATTGAATAAAATGTCCCTAAACTTGCTAATACTGACCAGAGGAGTGAAATTAAATAGGACCGGCAAAAGATTAAATTGTTATTGGGTTAGCTCTGACTCTGTGTGAATGGTGCTGAAATATCAAATTCTTCAAAAACGTTTCTTGTTTCTCAAATTCCAGATCACTTTTACGGTTTTTAAGAATTTTTTTTTTCTTTTAGTAGTGCATTCGTAGCAGAGAATTCGGGTCAAAGTTTTTTGATTGAAGAATTTTATTGGCGAAATTGTTTAAGAACAAAATATTGCAGCATACAGCAAGAGATGCAATAAACTGGATATTCGCAATTTTTTTTTTGCAAGTGACTGATCCTAAATTCGCAAATGTTTTCTAGAGGAATCACTCAGGAAGTTCTGTTCGGGAATATCCCTGCCCTAACAGCATATCTTTTCCACATGACATCTTCAGGATATCCTAGGGATGAAAAGACATCCCAGCGACACAGGGCCTGATTATCCAAAAGGCTCAGGAAGCACAAGCTTCCCCTCTAAAATTTAAGAGGGGCCCCATAAGGATTAAAAACATGGTCTTGGATTTTTTGTTTCATATTTTCACACTGAGATTGAATTTTTTCTCAGAAAGGTTACGTAAAACAAGACAAAACACTCACTATTTCGGGAAAAATCTATTATTTAACCTCAAAAATCTGAATGTTCTTAATTAAAAAGTTGTATTATTTTAATGTTCTGAGTAGAAACCACCCAGATGTATTTTAAAAATAAAAATAATTAACACACACTATTTTCTGATCTGGTGCCAGTCTTCTTCCGCGCTCCCTATTAAGCACAATTTTTGTTCATCAATAATTTTATTACTCTTCAATATATGTTAAAACGTTTTTCATTCTTGGTAGCTTCCTAAATGAGTGCTACTTTTTTCGTGGTTTCATAGATCAACGATATATATTTCAAGCCCCCGATTCCTTTATGGCACAGATCAGATTTTTTATCTGTGGAAATTATCCTAAGCACCAACAGGACACTGATCTGAATATTGCAATTATTTACGAGGCATATTTTCACGCATCATCTTTTGTAATGTACTATCGAAAACTTTCTTCACTTATTTTCAAATAGGAACTTTTGGAAACATTTTACACATGATCTGTCTCGTGTTCATCGAGAATTCGCAGTAAATTGCCCGTAGAATATTCCCACATTACAGAGATACATAAACTCAAAGTGAGATCGGAAACATTTTTCATGTTCTATCTATCAAAGCCTCGATCTTTATTTCTTTCCCCATGTTGTTAATTATTTATTATTATTTTGGAAAATGAAGCATGGTTTTTAGTCATACATTTTCACAGGGGAAAATATGTTGCTTTTTTCAAATTATCATTGCGATAGTACTTCTTGAGGAACTGAACAAAAATAACTTTTTGAATGAGCCAAATTTGCTTTGTTAAAGATATTTGCCTTTTCTAATTTTCTCTGACTGTTGTGTCTCTTTAATAATTATTATATATACAGGAATTATTAATTACCTTGAAAATTACTTTATTCTATTAAATATTATTATTCTTATTATCTTAAGGTGAGCAAGTAGACATAAGTATTTTAAACCATACAAAACAATTCTCAAATAGGCAAAATGTAATTCATAAAATTTAAGCTTTCAAGATTTTACTCAATCATTTATTTATTCTAATTGAAGAGCCTTAAACCTTTTATAAAATCAATAGTAGTGATTGAATTTTCCAATATCTATTGCGTTGTTCTACAAGAAAGATAAAATCATAATTCAGGTTCGTTTGTGGCTTGATATTCTTGAATAAAAACTAAATTATTTTTCTCTTAAATTCTGAAATTAACCTATTTACTCACCCAAATTCATTAAAAACATATTCTAAATATTTAAGGAATATGAAATGAGAAAGAGACAAAAACAACACAATCTAAATAGAGAAATCAATTTTTACAAAAAAATAATTTAACTAGCATTTAAAAGTTATAAGCAATAGGATCAAATAAATCATTTTCATAAACAAACAAAAATTGTTATAAACTTTACTTTATTGAAATCATCATAATATTAAATATCTCAAAAATTAGCTCCAAATCTTTAATCAATCAATTTAAACATAACTGCAAAAATGTTTTAACCATTACACTAAAGTGTCATTTCTTAATTAATTTACCTTAAAACAAAATAAATTAGGTTAATTGGTCGAGTTTTACATCGCACTAGTGCTGCGCAATAGTGCTGCCTAAACAAATAAACCGAAAATTTAAATAAAAGGCACATAGCTAAAAATTAAGTAAAAAAAAGAAAGTTAGTATGGAATAGGAACGTTAACAAAGACAAATTAAACATAATACCGGATTCCCAAGGCCCACCAGCGGCCGAGCGGTTCTGCGCTTAAAGCTGGCAGACGTGTGGTGCCGGGTTCGATCCTAGGTCGCGCTTGTCGGCCTAGCCGTTCGGAGTTTTCCGTGGTTTTCTCCGAAACTTGCGTACATACGGGCTAGAACCCCTTCGAAAGACCCCCCACGGAGGGCACTCCCCCTCAAGCTTAGGACCTATAGCAGTCAATCAGCCTTATTCCGAAATCCAATCCAATCCAATCCAGGTTCCCAATAACGAAACTCCTCATTTTAGGCTAACTCTCTCCTATATGGTAGGACGGACATCCGTAACCCATGATTGCTGAATGAAAATTGAATTTCTTGATGGAATTACATCATAACACCTTATTACTTGTAGCACTGCGCAAGGTTAAATAGTTCTTTCAATCATATATATATTTTTATATTAATTTTTGTATGATGCAACTTGAAATCAAATTTTCTTCAAGAAAATTTTGAATAAATATTATTATGAATTATATTTCATTATTATTTTTATTATTTACACAAATTTTTTAAAATAACTCTTGTAATCTTGCGCTAGAAAATTCCAATGTTCCGGAATTTTCATCTTCGAGAAATTTATCGAAAGTGGAGGTGAATGAATCAAAAACAAAACAAAATAGGGGGAGAGAATTGTTTCAAAACGATTCTACACAATGTTAGTATGAAACAATAGGTAAGCTACTTAACAGAAAATAAGAATAAAAATAAAATGTTTCAGTAACCCTAAATAAAATAATGACTGCAAGTAATATATATAAATGAAATACTTATTCAAAATTAAAACATAATGGATAAATTGTGAATTATTTACTCTATTATGTTTTGTTTCTTTTGTTTACAACATTGTTATACATTAATATTTACTCATGAACATACAAAATTCACGTTTTTATTTCCAAAACAATGAATGTAAATAATGATTAAAATGTATTTATTATCACTATTAAATGCAACTGTGAATAATTACCGTTTGTTTATCACATTCGGTAGCGAGATAACGAAGTTAATAAAACACTATTTTATCATATTATTAAAACTATTCACAATAATTTTGTTTATTATTTATATTTAATGCAATTGTCAACAATTACTGTTTGTTTATCAAATTCGACAAGAGAGATAACCATGATAATTGCCGTTATTTCATCATATTATTAAAATCAATCACGCAATTTTCATGCGCATGAAACTGGCGTGACCAAATTTACCACAACCAGAAATATTTTTATTTTACTGATTTTTTTAAACTGCCGAAATGAAGAAAACAAACATTAATTATTGTTTATTAACAAAAGTTGAGGTGAGTAGAGCATTTTTATTTTCTAAATAATTAATTCTTTATAAAATAAGTTTTAAGTAAATTAGATAATTTTTTAAGGACACAACACTGACGAAATTGCACTCCAAGATTTTTTTTTTTTTTTTTTTGTTAACTTTAGTCTCAATATACACTTTCACTAAGGTCTGCCTTCCCGACTTGATGAGCATTTTTATATTCATAAGCATAATAATAAGAATCAGTTATTGATATATATTGTATCTTGTGTGTTGGGGTCCACAAATAACGAATACGTAATTAATACACACATTTAATCACGATAAACTACACAAATAAGCATTATATACAGGAACACTTAAAGTTACCGTACGTTAGTACGTCAGAAGAACAATAACAACTAACATAGAGTTTATACATAGAGTTTGCATTGCACAACACAGAAACAGCGACCTCGTGCGGTCAGGCACGATCGGAACATGGAACAAAGTCTAATACATGACACTCCTCCCCCCTAGGAATAAACTATATAGTCAGTCAAATGTTTTGGCGAGGATCGGAAGCGTTCAGAACACCTTAGAACAGGAAAATTCGGCTCCTCGGCCACAGGACACACAGGAGAAGGCTCGGTTGGTGAATCATGTTCAACCGGAACATCTTCCGGAGATGGCGAAGATGGAATCGCAGGAGGCTGAGTTGATGTTTCCGCATCTTGTGACCGGCTGCGAACTTGATCAACATGACGTTTTTGGATTATTCCGTCTGCTAAATTTTGGGTCTTATAGGAGACTGGTCCTGTTGGCTCTATAACTCTAGCAGGAATCCACGCAGGACCTGAACTGTAATTACGAATGTACACTGGATCGTTCTCTTGAAACTGACGTAGGCGTTTAGTTTTGTTTTCCTCAGCTAGCTTTTCTTTTTTGAATTTCATCTCTTTATTCAGATCAGGATGTAACCTATCCAAGAGTGACGTCAACCGTCTATTCATCAAGAGTTCAGCAGGTGATTTACCGGTAGTAGTGCATGGCAAAATATGCTGTGAAAATAGGAATCTAGCTAGCCGGGTTTTCCAATTGCCTTGAATTATGTGCTTTAAAGCCTGCTTGGTTGTAGCCACCATTCTTTCCGCCTGGCCATTGGATGAAGGATGATAGGGAGCTGCGAAAATTTGACGAATCTGGTTTTTTGCTAAAAATTGTTGAAATTCAGCAGATTTAAATGTACGGCCATTATCAGAAGCTATTGAATCCGGAAGTCCATGAGTAGCAAAAATAGATCGAAGGTTATCAATGGCGGCTGTAGATGACATGGAGGAAGCTAGTATAACCTCCAACCACTTGGAATGAGAATCCACCACAATGAAGAATATTTTCCCTTGAAATGGCCCAGCGAAATCTATATGAAGGCGTGACCATGGCTTTTCTGTCCACTCCCAAGGATGTATGGGAGCCTTGTTTGGTGCTCTTTGATTCTCCTGGCACAGACTGCAAGTTTTTACTGTATTTTCGATGGCGCTGTCCATATTAGGCCACCACACATAGCTGCGTGCAAGACCTTTCATTCTCACGATACCGGGATGTCCATTATGAAGGAGGATGAGTACCTCTTTTTGGAGGGCTGAAGGTATAATTACCCTGCTACCCCACAGGACACAATTTTTATGAACACTCAAAGCGTCCCTACGTCTGAAATAAGGTTTGAAATTTTCATCAGTCAGTTTTGAAGGCCATCCGTTTAAAACCATTAGTGAAATTCTAGATAGCACAGGATCTTTTCTTGTCACTTCCGATATCAAACTAGCACTCAATTGAGTAAGCGGAGCATTTTCCAACAACAGAATGTCTGCCGGTTCCAGCGAGTTGGCTTCCGGAGAATGCAAAGGTAAGCGACTCAGAGCATCAGCGTTACTAATGTCTTTACCCTTCCTATACTCTAACTTATAATCGTAAGAGGATAACAATAAACTCCACCTAATAACACGGGGTGACATCATTTGGGGTAATGGTTTCTCAGGATTAAACAGTCCCAAAAGAGGTTTATGGTCAGTTATAATTTTGAATTCTCGCCCCTGGAGATATTGATTAAATTTCTTTACCGCTGAAATAATAGCCAGAGCTTCGCGGTCAGTCTGACTGTAATTTCTCTCGGGCTTCGTTAACGTTCTGGAATAATATGCTATCGGCGATTCATTTCCATTAGGTAATACGTGACTCAAGACAGCTCCAACTCCATAGGAGGAGGCATCACATGTTAAAACTACGGGAAGCCTTTCATCGAAGTGTGCCAAAATTACGTCTTTCTTAAGCAATTCCTTAGCGGCCCTATACGCTCTATCATGGTTGGCCGTCCAACGCCAAACTCTGTCGTTTCGAAGCAACTGGTGCAAAGGCTCCAAAACATCTGAGCGGTTTTTCAGGAAACATCCATAGAAATTTAACATTCCAAGAAAAGCTTGAAGTTCAGTTTTATCCCTTGGGCTAGGGGCTTCATGAATGGCTTTAATTTTATCGAAACTAGGCTGAATGCCCTTTTTATTTACTCGGAAACCTAACAATTCAATTTCTGGCACCGCGAACTGACATTTTTCACGTTTAAGCTGAATTCCGAATTTTTTTAAGCGTTCTAGCACTTGTTTTAATTTTTCATTATGATCCTGAGTATTTTTCCCTTGAATGAAAATGTCATCTAAGTACGGCTGGACGCCCTCGATGCCTGCTAAGACCTCTTCCATTCGCTTTTGGAAAATAGCGACGGCTACTGAAACGCCAAATGGAAGTCTATTAACTTTGAAAAGTCCCTTAATTGTGTTTAAAGTAAGAATTTTAGAACTCGGCTCGTCCACCGAAAGTTGCAGATAAGCCTCAGAAAGATCCAATTTAGAAAAAATGGTACCGCCAGTCATCGTAGTCAGAACTTCATTAACCGTAGGTAAGGGATATGTAAACGGTTTAACTGCTTGATTCACCGTACTACGGTAGTCGCCGCACAAACGAATTTTGCCATTTTTTTTTACTACTGGTACTACGGGTGTAGCCCAGTCAGAATAAGCAACAGGTTCTAGAATACCCTTCCTAACCATATTCTCTATTTCCTCCGTCACCTTACTGCGTAATGCTAGCGGAACATTCCTAGCCTTAAGAAATTTAGGAGTACTATTTTCATCTATTTTTATTGACACGGGCGGACCCGAAAATTTCCCTAGAGTCTCATTAAAAATATCCCGAAATTCTAATAAAATGGACTCGAGAGGTTGAACACAAATGGTATTGACAGAAGGATTATCTGTGCTTAACTTAATACTAGGGTGACCAAATTTTGAAAGGCTCAATTGGGGACAAAACAGCGCGGTGTCCCCGATTTCAGAATAAGAAATGGGGACATTTTGAATCGCAAAAAAAAAAAAAAAAAAAAAAAAACCAGCATTAGTATAATCATTAAATAACCCAAAAGTATATGCACCAATGAATCACTTTTGCTGAAAATTATATACTGTACTAGTGCCTACATACTATCCGCATGCCAACAATAAATCGCTGGCATGTAGTTAATACAAAACAACAAAATGTATACATTATATGCATTTTATGATTTATATGTATATATATATGCGGAGGTTGATCCAGAACAAATTTAGTGCCGCATTCAGGCATTTTCACAAAGTCGACTTTTGGCAAAAACGCTCTTTCACAAAACCAACTTTAAGCAGAGACACTTTCGCAAAGTCAATTCTTAGCATCATTATAGCTCCAAACTAAAAATTTCTTTAAGTTTTGCTGCATTGAACACATAATAATTCCCTCAATTTGGTTATTTACTGTAATCTATGGTAAATATGTAACTGTAACAAGGAAACATTCAAAAAGGTGTTGTCTTCAAAAAATATTGAAAAAAAAAAAAAATGTCATTCTGCTTTTCATAAAACACCAGAAAGTGAAAAAGTTATCGGCTGAAATGAATTACAGCGACCACAAAAAAAAATTATCAGAATTAAGCATTTTTGTTGATAAGTTCGCTAGCCCCGAAATTGGCATGTACGATCAGAACCGTGTGTTTTGCTTCTCCGTTAAGTACTCAAAATCAATCGCCTAACAGTGTGAAATCGCCAAATATGCTTAATTTTGATATTTTTTTGTAGCCGCTGTAATTCATTACAGCTGATAGTTTTTTTTCAGTTTCTGGTGTTTTATGAAGAGCAGAATCACATATTTTAGACGACATCTTTTGAATGTTTCCTTGTAAGTAGTATGAAGTGGCTAATCGGACCGTTGGTGCGATTAGTGTACAGGCTATTCGGACCATCTTTTCCAAGGAGAATAAGTTATCGCTGATAAAAGAGTAAAATTTAGAAATAATATAATGTGTCTCGTCCCCGTGCATGAAAAATTATCTTTTTTTTTTGAGTGTGGGAGTGGGGTAGAGATTAATTATTTTCACAGAAATTTTGTACTCTAAATGGTGCTAAAATTCTTCATAAAAGGGCAATAACTCAAAATAATTTTTATCAAGCAAAAATGAAAATAATAAAGATTTCGAAAATTGAATAGTAAAAATAAAAAATTCAACATGAAAACAGATCTTAGTAAATGAGTATTTTTAATGTTTAAAAAAATCTTCGCAATATGTTTGTTTATGAATATGCATAAATATGAATAAATGTATAACATATGAATAAATCTGCAGATTCAACTACATAGATGTCATTTGGTTTTTTATTTCTTTTCCTTTCCTTAAAAAAAAAAAAAAAAAAAAAAAAAAAAAAACCATTCCAATATAATTCGATACAAACCAAACCCAATTTTCTATACAAATATATGTATGATTTTTCTGAAAATGGCTTTTGTACTTATTTTGTAATGTTTTCTAACAGCAATGTTGAAATAAACATGAACTGCAGATCAATCGCATTATACACTTTAAAAATGCTAAAAGTTTGAATTTGTAGAAACAAGCAAAATCATTAGTATATTACAGAAAAAATTCAAGATCAAACAAGCAAAATCATTATTATGACCAGCGCAACAAGGTAGCCTCCACACTAATCGCCCCGATGGTCCGAATAGCAACGGCCGTAAGTAGAAATTACTATATTGTATTTTTAAATTAAATAAACTGCTTTGTGCATTTTGGTTAATTGTTTAAAAGCATAATTAATTTTCCCAAACTTACTTATTTCATAAATTATTTTATAAATTCACAGATAGGGTACCATTTTAAAAAATCTCGATTAAACCCTGATATGAACATTGTAGAAGTGATCCAATGTATGTAATATGTTGTATTATCCTATATGTATATTAATACAGTGACAGTAAAACCTCGTTAACGTGAAAAATCTGAAATACACCAATTTAGAATTTTAAAGAAAAAAAATTATACTATGCACACAATTTAGGATCACAAACCTTTCACCATTTGTGCTATAAATTTTTATACATATAAACTATTGGCTTAATTTTATGAGTGGTAAAAATATTTTATCATGTGCTACTGATATGAGAGAAGATTATTCTCAGATAATGAAAAATTCTTCTAAAATGTTAAATTTTAATTAAGATTATTTTTTTGCTTTAAAAACAAAGTGAATGAATCTTGCAATTACGCCCTGTGATGTTTATTTTTCACAGGATTACTTTTATTTAAAAGGCAAACAAAATGATTAACTTAAAAATATATATAAATTAAGCATACACTTTTAAGTAAATTGATAGCTTAATTCATGTTTTATAAACTAACAACCTTCAGCCCAGTAGCAGAAATTTCTTTATTTATCCATACAAAACAAAATTTATCTGTGATTCAGAAATGCCTTATGAAATCAGATATCATAAAAGCAGTATAGCAATTAATAAATTATGTAAAATTTATATAAAAAAAGAAAAATAAGAATATGCAACAAGTACAGTAATCAAGAAAAATAATGCAAATTGTATTTAAGTATTTTTTAAACTTAGCGTTTCTTTCTGAACTTTTAACTTAATTTGTAAAGCTTTAAATAATCTGCACCACTCACTACAATGCTGCACCGTTTCTGCTACTAGCACCTTAAGTAAAAAACCAATTATATAAATATCAAGCATATGTATAAATACAGTAGATGTTTCATGATAAAACTATATTTTAATTAGTATACTGCAGTTAACATATATGATTACATATAAACATATTAAATGACTTTATACATTAAGCAAATTGTTTTGCATACAAAAATCGTATATCTTATCAATAAATAAAAAAACTTACATTATAAGTCATCAATTCTTTCACCAACATGACTATATTTATTTGACTTTTGAATTTTAAGTAGAATTTCCTTATTATTTCGAAGTTTCTTATAAAATTCTACACAATTGAAATTAAAGTTAGTTTTCACAACTAACATGGCTTTCAATGTTGAAATTTTTATTTTACTTTTTTCAGAAGTCCACATTTTGTTCATTACTGAAAACACTCTTTCAACCGGAGCGTTTGTTCCGGGTAAACACATGATAAACTCAACTAATTTCATAATACTCTCACACACAATAGAATTTGTTTTAAAATGGGAAAATATTTGTAGCCATCTTTCTTCCATACATACATTACTTTCATTCCACTCATTGATTTTATTAGGTTCAATGAGAGATTTAATGTGCACATATTCATCATATAATTTTGAATCGTCAATGTTGAGCTGTGGCATGTCATTCAAGTACTGTAAGCTAACATTTATGTCTTTCCACTCTGGTACAGTTTTTAAAGCTACCCAAGAAAAAGATTCAAACATCTTGAAAGGTACGATCCACTTTTCTAAATACTGATTACAATTCGAGTAAAATTCTAAAACACAGTTTTCTTCCTCTTTATCTTTAAAATGTTTAACGTCATTAGGTAAAAATTTGTCGTTCAGCCTATTTTCATACTTTTTCTGCAAATCATTCAGCATTCTGAATGCTTGAAAGGCAGTGACATGTTGCCCTTCTGCTTGCTTTACAGCATCATTAAATATAATTGCTTGCATATGGACAAAACGGAGCCAATATAGTGCGTTGTCATCACTAAAAAAAGTTTTTAAAATTACAGGGCACATCTTTTGGGATAAAAAATAGGTTTTTAAAGGTACAAACATGGCAATCAATCTATCTAGAGCAGGAAGTAATGATAACCATCTGGTTTTACAGTACCCCAGTACTTCTTGATACTGAACAGAAACATAATTACAAAAGTCCTTAAGCTCTTCAACACGAACAGTGTAAATGTGAAAATGTGAATAAATTTTCACAAGAATAGTTTCAACGTCTACAGGAAGACAATCAACAGCCGACTGTAATGTGTTGTTGATTATGTGGGCTGCACATCCAATTCCTAAAATATTTTGTCCTAAATTCAATTTTAATTTTGTAAAAACATTATTTGTTCCATTTCTAGAACATCCGCCAAAGTTCATATTTGTGTTATCTGCACAATAAGCAATTAATTTACCTTCCAATTTCTCAGTTTTCAAAATATCTAATATGTAAGACGAAACCAAGTCTGATGTTTCCCCACCAAGGCTTTTCAATTGTAAAAGCTTCACACGTACACCTTCCTCAGAATTGTAGTATCTTACCATGATTGGAAACACTTTAATATTTCCATGATTAGATGCATCAGAAAATATTGAAATAAATGATGCTTTTTGCAGTTCTGACCTTAGTTCCTGCAACACCCAAGGCTCAAAAACATTTTCTACAATGGCTTCACATTTCGTTCTGGCACAGGAATAGCTTGGATCAAGAACATTTTTTAAGATTTTGGACATGCAGTCCATATCTCTGAATGACTGTGAATGTTTTACATTATGATAGGCAAAAACGCCCTCAGCCAGTGCAATTTTCAAATTGGCATTATTGCCTGAGAGAAACATTTTCATTGAATTCTGTGCTGATGTAGATAACGATGCTTTTTTATGTTTTTCTGTATTCATGTGAGTAGTAATGTGGTTTTTACCACCACTGGCAATAGAAAATGATGATGTACATATCTTACAAAATACAACAGTCTCTGAACGTTTTTCCAAACATGGGTACAGTTTTTGCAAAGTGTCATTAAACGAGCATTTTCGCTTAGTCGCCATAACGACAAACATCAAATTACTAAGTACCACAATTAAAATTAAAAAACTAAACTCACCACTAAAATAAAGCAATGAAATGAAAAAAGATATCAGAATCACGATCTAGAATACAACGTGCTAGCTATCGATGGTTACAGATTTGATCATTACTCAGTCCACACCACGGATTCTTCCGTGGTCTACACTCATGTTGTTGTTGTTGGGGTTTTTATTGAGACCTATAGCTGCTGGGGCTGTTGTCTCAACTGTTACAAAGATTCCCGGAAATTGCAGAGTAGCAGAGGAGTAAACTAAACATCTACGATCTATATATAACACAGATTTTCAAGTCTTGCTACCGAGGGCTAATTCGTTTTCGTGATTCAAATCAAATATGACTATAATGTTGGTTGGCTGGTTGTATTCAAAATGGAATTTGATATCGAACTTTCATAATCGAACTAATAAAAATGCAAAGCATCAAAATTTAAGAACACCGATTTTTTGTTCATAAAAATGGGGACAATTGGGGACAGACGAAGGAAAATGTGGTCCCCAGTCACTGCTTTTATTTTTGGGGACAGATGGTCGAAAATGGGGACAGTCCCCGGAAAATGGGGACGTTTAGTCAGCCTACTTAATACCCAACGCATCAAACCAACTTCTACCTACCAATGATTTACCCTTACCCCCAATAACTAATAAAGGCAAAATAACATCATAAGATTTATAAGAAATATTTACATCAAAATAACCATGAACATCTAATTTTTCAGAGTTCCATGTTTGGAGACACTGATCAGAGATACGTTTTAAACTAGGGGGATTAATGGGCCACAATTTAACAAAAGTATCCGAACTAATTACAGAATGTAGGGACCCGGAATCTATTTCCATCTTATGTTTAATTCCATTTAAATTAATTAACACATCATGGGGTGGATAATTAAGCACTGTACTTTTTTATAGTATTAATTTATAGTATTAATTTATAGTATTAATATAAGAATTATCTTCATAAATATCTGACTTACCTGTGTCAATATTTTGAAGTTTCGAATTATTTTTACCCCCAAATTTCTGGAATTTTTTAGAATTGCACATTTTTTGTATGTGCCCCACCTTCTTACAAAACCGACAGACAGCTTTAAGAAATTTACATTCACCAAAGGGGTGATAATTCCCACACCGCTGACATGGCTTCTTGCCCTGAGGCGTACCCTTTGCATTGTTATCCAGTACTCTCTCGGGAGCTTTTTTCTTTGTTTTCAGAAGGTGGACAGCATTGGACCCACGAATTTCTACGGTTTGTTTAGCTGCTGCTTCGCCGGCTAAAGCTACATCCATAGCTGAAGTGAGAGTTAACTGTGTATCGGACAGAAGCTTCCTTTGTATGTCTTCATCTTGAATCCCACACACCAGGCGATCTCGTAGCATTGAATCTAACTGCGTACCGAAATTGCAGTTTTCCGACAGTTTCCTAAGCTCCGCCACAAATTCTGCAATAGATTCATTCGGGCGTTGATCTCGTTTATTAAATTTGAAACGAGATAGTATTTCTGACGGTTTTGGCGAAAAGTGGTCGTCTAGAATTTTTAATAGATTGGCAAAGTCAGTTTCATTTGGAGAAGCTGGCGTACATAAAGATCTTATTAAAGAATACAGTGTAGGACCCGCAACACTCAGAAATATTGCTCGCTTTTTAACATCATCAGTAATACCATTGGCAGCAAAATAAAAATCCAGACGTTCTTTGTATTCAATCCATACAGATTTTCCGATGATGAATTCCTCAACTTTACCTAGAGACATTTCGAACAAAGGAATCGTAACTGTAATGCGTAGAAGAAGAAAATTAATAAATACATCCAATTGTACTCGTCGCCAGTATTGTATCTTGTGTGTTGGGGTCCACAAATAACGAATACGTAATTAATACACACATTTAATCACGATAAACTACACAAATAAGCATTATATACAGGAACACTTAAAGTTACCGTACGTTAGTACGTCAGAAGAACAATAACAACTAACATAGAGTTTATACATAGAGTTTGCATTGCACAACACAGAAACAGCGACCTCGTGCGGTCAGGCACGATCGGAACATGGAACAAAGTCTAATACATGACAATATAATACTTTATTAATATCAGTGAGTGATATATTTGTTTCTTTAGCTACTTTAGTCTGTATTTTCATTAAAAAAGTCAGAAACAATTTATTAATTTTAGCTATGATGCCTAAGATGCCAAGTTAGAAATTTCCTGAATTTTTCGCAGGCTGCAGAACCTTACATGGGGAACCACACGTGACCGCGGGGCCACGTGTTGGCCAGCCCTATTCTAGAACATAATATACTTCACAAACATATTAATTTTGTTATAGACGTATTTTTAAAACACTTATTTGAGAAAATTGTCTCGCATATATTTCACACACGAATTGATTTTTGTCCTGTATGAGTGCGTAAATGCAATTTTAAAAGATACTAGTGAGAAATTTCTATAGAGCATTTCAGACAAGTATATAGACTCTTCTGACGTATGATTCAACACATGTTTACATCTGCTAGTACACTTATGGCTTTTCTCCTGTGTGTGCATGTTCATGTACTTTCAAACTGTACTTTCGCGAAAATCCTCTAGAACATATTTCACACACATATGGTTTTTCTTTTGTATGGGTACGCAAATGTCTAGTCAGATTTCCCTTTGTAGAAAATCTTTCAGAACATTCTCCACAGAGAAAAGGACTTTCACCTCCATGTATGAATAGATGCGCATTTAAATTTCCCTTTTGCGAAAATCCTTTAGAACATATACCACACACAAATAACTTCTTTTCTCTGTGGGTGCGTGAGTGCATACTTAAAGTACTTCTTAAAGAAAATTCTTTGTGACATATTTCACACATATACGGCTTTTCTCCTGTATGAGTGCGTAAATGTTCACCTAATTTTGCTTTTTCTGCAAATCCTTTAGAACATATTTCACACACGTACGGCTTTTCTCCAGTATGGGTGAGTAAATGCCTAAATAGATGTCCTTTTTGCGAAAATTCTTTGGAACATGTTTCACACACATATGGCTTTTCATTACCATGAAAGCGTACATGTCGTTTTAAATCACCTACATCTCCAAAACTTCTAGAACATAAGTCGCACGCATATGGCTTTTCGCCAGTATGGGTGCGTCGTAAATGTAGATTTAAATTATATTTTCGAGAAAATACTTTAGAACAAATGTTACATATATGCGTCTTTTCTCCTGTGTGGAGACGTACATGCCTATTTAATTCTGCGAATTGAGAAAATCTGCTTGAACAACTTTCACAATTATATGGCTTTTCTCCTTTATGATACCGGATATGTACATTAAATTGATCCTTCCGAGAAAATTCTTTAGAACATATATCACATTTGTACGGCTTTTCACCCGTGTGTATTCGCCCATGTATTCTTAGATGTTGTATTCGCGAAAATCCTTTAGAACATATTTCACATACATACGGCTTTTCACTTCTATCAGTGGATTGATGTGTATTCATATTTTTCTCACATGAAAGTTTTATCTCATTTTGAATATGCAATAAGCATTTTTAAGTGTTTAATCAACTATCTAAAATAATTACAAAGAAATTAAAAGTAAATAGTTTGCCTTCTGCTTAAATATCTGTAAGATTTATGGAAATATTATAAATAGCATTTTTAGTGTACTTTAGAGAAAAGATATGGTGCTGACAGCGTTTTCACCGATCCCAACTGTTCTGTTATAGCAATTTAGCAAACTAGGCATGCGCAGGGACTTAACCCTTTCATTCCCAATTTTTTCCCTCCATCACGGATTAGGAGACCAGGATAGAACACTAGATAGGACAGCGAGCGCGAAAATAGAAGCTAAATCTTATATTTAGTCATAAATGTTTTTCAAACGTAATGTATATAAATATTTTTTTTTAAATAGGCGTTATAGCAGATTACGAATTAATATTGCTAACAAAGCAACCACAAGCAACTGATGGATTTTTTTTTTATGTTTAATATAACCACCGATGCCATTAAAAATCATAACTTTTCAATAAATAAAAATATCAAAATTTTGGAGAAATACATATTGCAATTAATTAAAATATATATTGGGGTCAATTCTGAGTACGTTCGAATGCGATAAAATGGGCGATACGTTCGTTAGTGACGTCATTTTGACGCCATCCGCCTACCCCATAAGCCCAAAGCAATTCTGGGACCAATTTTATCGCATCCGAATCCGATTATTCCGCCAGTTACGATATATTCGCAATCGCAAGTGAATATCACCGTTCAAAAAAGCGTGATAAACCTGATATGGCATGCTAAAATTGATCTATCGTCCATTACATTACATGCGTTTGCTCATTTTTTTATTATTTTCTAAAGTTTCTTGTGTTTTGAATGTTGGTTTTTTACTATGTAGAATCAAAATGTTAAGGATTGCCTATTGAAACTGCAGATAAGTAATTAATTTATTTTTGTTAAGTATGAATGTATATATATAAATCTTTCAATGCAGTGCAGAGTGTTTGTTTATTACTTACTTTTTCAACTTTTGGAAGTCCTATTACAAATTTTGTTTTCTGATGATGACGACGAAGATATTTTTTTTTTGTGGTTTCTCTGTCCAGAAACATTTCGGAAAGAACAGACTTATTTTCTCGATATGATGAAAAAAAAATTTAAATGTCGTTTTTGCCTTTCAAGAATTTGTGTACTAGATATATTTTCAGAGATTGAGTATCGTCTTTCACACGAGACTGATAGGTGAGTTTATTTTTACACTTCTCTTCTATTATTTCGTAAAAAAAATGAATTCTTAATTAAATACTCTGGTTCTAAAGTATGTTTGAATCCCTTATTAAACGTAAACAAATGATGCACGTACGCTAAAAGCCTGGTAAAAGTACTTATATACCGTTGTTCTTACATACAAATAATATTTATGTATATATTATGCATATTGTTAGTGTTTTTACCTGAACATATTTCCTATTCCAATATCTCTTCATAACATATGTTTATGCTTAATTACAGCATTTCAGTTTAAATTTTTTATTACAATTCGTTTTATTCTTAACAACATTTTAAACATTCATGTCGTAGAAACAAACACTAACTATTTAGAATGGTTACTGATTCAGTTAATTTTTAAATGTTATATAATTATTAACATTGCTTTTTATTTGTTTTTGTCTTCAAATTTTTTTTTTTTTTTTTTTTTTGTTACTGTCTAATCATTATTTTTTCTATCAACTTATTCTTTTGTTGTCTAAAACATTTTTAAAATGAGTGTAACTACAGTAAAATTTACACTTTATAAAAAATTGAAAAAAGTGGTAGAATTCTGTATCAGCCATTGAATTACCGAAATATTTATAATGTATCTGCATTTAGCACAAAATTGCAATAAAAAAATATCTAAAGAGCACAAAGATAATCACATTGAGCACAAAGAAAATGCTTTTGTCTTTGTGCATCTACCCAACACAAAAAGAGCAACGGAAAATGTGATTGATGCAGTAATGCTCATATATCATATTTCTGCTTTAAGTAACCATGATTATTTAGAAGAAAATAGCAGAATTTTGAGGGGGAAATTATACAATACTAAGAACTCGCAATTATTGGGCCTAACAGATTATTGTAGCAAGCATGTATTAAATCTTACCTTTTTTATGCTCGAGAAATATATTCTAGAAACTTTTATTGTCAGTGAACCAAGGAAGAGGTACATAAGATTAGTCAGTAATTATAAATGTGGAAAAAATGATTATATCACAATTTATTACCTGTAGAAAGTCATGTGAAAGATTGTGTTTTACGTGAAAAGATGCTCGGTGGTTGAGACACAATGCTATCTGCACACTGTAAGTAATTTTATTACATATTATTATTATTATTATTATTTTACAATTATATTTCTTAATATATATTTATACAAAAAGATGCTCTATAGACTGCACTGTAAGTACTATTATTTGAAATCTTTTAATTATTTACATAATGCATGAGCCAGATTTGAACCTGGCACCTCACTGAAACGTAAAGTCTGACAAAAATGCTTACTAGATAAAACAGAAGGACACAATTTTACTGTAAACAATTTTATTTTACTTAGTCATTTTTATTTTTAGTTGGATATTTACTTTTGTTTTCTTTATTTTAAAATTTTAGATGGACAATTCAATACATAGATAGCCAAGGTTAATCTGAATCGGCCTTTTAGTGAGACACCACCAACAGAAGTCAAGTGCAAAAAAATTGGACCAGAAAGAAGAGGAAAGTGTCTGCTTAGAAAATATGGAAGATCTCAAGAAGTAGGAGTACAACCCGGATGATCCTCTATACTCAGTTGTCACGTTTTCACTTCAGATTGTTCAAATTTGTGAATAAGAAAGGCAAAAGCCTGGTGAGTGTTTCATATTGGGTGGTGTTTATTAAAAAGCCACCTGATTGAGGCACCTCTCCCTGGCAGTCAATGCTTTGGAAATGAAGAGTGGACATAACTAATATAGACAACGCTTGCTGTACAGATAATAATAATAATATTTTTTCTTTTTAACTTAAATAAAGTTCAAATTGAATTATATTTTAATTGAAAATAACTTTAACTTATATTCTATATAAATGAAATACAAGAGAAGTATCTGTGTGTATTTATATGCCTGTACTCTGGTGCTTACACTTCTGATCGCAGCGCTACAAAACTTCTCAGATGGATGTCTGAGAACTTATAGGTGCACACCTCACTGAGATTTTTTTGAATTTGAATTTTTAAAATTTTAAGTACTGACTTCTCTGTTTCTCTAAAATTTATTATTTTATTTTAGTTGAACCTCGTTAACGAGAACACTGTTAACATAAATTACTTTTAATATGAACTGTTTCCGCAATGGCACAATCCCCATCAATTTGAAGATTAGTTACTGATAGTATGAACTACTGATAATATAAACAAATTTTTTATCCCCTTGAGTTTCACGTTAATGAGGTTCGACTGTATATATGAATATTCATAATATTATATTAAAGTAATTTTGTTGTAAATAAGTAATTTATGGATACTTACTTTTAAAAAACAGTTTACAAGAATATAAGCATGTAAGTTTTAATACAATTCCATTACAAGTAGAATTTATTTCATTTCATGGATTTAATTTATTATTTTCAAAAGATAATTTATTTGAAAAATATTGCATTTATATAATGAATATGACACTTATCACCAGCACTGAGTACTATGTTTACATAATTTTATATATATGATCATTGAATACGGCTTATAATAATTCTGATAAAGCTTATATTGCTTTTAAATTTGCATTTTTTGCTGCAATTAAGTTAGAGGTGTGCTGTACTTGATTCATTTGCATATTTCACATTTGTGTGAGTGCGCTAACTTGCCAGCTTCAATATAGGGCTCCTATTGCTTGGGCAATTTCATTTAAAAATGAAAAGTGAAGATTCTTGATGCATTGACACATATTGACACTTTTTTAACCGACTTCAAAAAAGAAGGAAGGTTCTCAATTCAAACCGTATGTTTTTTTTATGTTTGTTAGCTCATAACTTTTGAACTGATGCTCCGATTTTGATACTTTTTGTTTTGTTGAAAAGGTCTTGGTCTGAAATAGGTCCCATTGTAATATCTTAACGATCTAAAGAAAATACAGGGTGCCCAAAATAATCAGTCCCAACTCTTTTAACTGCTAAACGGCTGCAGCCATAGTGATAAAAATGGTATGTAAGTATAGCAAAGTGGCCATGCAGTACAAGGTTTAACTGCTTGCAGCGCCACCTGGTGGAAAATAGCGGAGTTCCGTTTTCCTATCTCGAAAACGGTTCTAAAGAAAAAAGTGAATTACAAAGTTTAAAAGTATCATCGATTTAATACAAAAAGATAGTTTAGACATTCATGCTACCATGGAACCTAATGTGCATAATACGCATTTTTTAATTTGTGTATATAGTGAGTGTAAGGTATCTATTTATAAAATCAGACTTTTGTCTGTAAATTTGTCAGAATCGAAAAATTTTGCGATATCTTCACGTTTCACACACCATGAAAGCCGGAAATGACTTCAGAAAATTTTGCCTATGTGTGTGTCATCGTGTCTGTATGTCATTTTTTTTTGTCGGCATCACTTGAGAACGGCTGGACGGAATTCAACGGTGCTTAACAGAAACTTAGATCTTTACCTAACTTAAAATTATATCTATCAATTTTTCAGAAATTCCCCCACGTCCCCCCCCCACTCCTGCGGGGAGCAAAAGACAAAAACACGTTTGTCCGGGTATCACTTAAGAACGGCTAGACAGAAATCAACGGCGTTTCGCTGGAATTTAGGTCTTTACCCAACTTAAAATTATATCTATCAACTTTTCAGAAATTCTCCCACGTTCCCCTCCTGGGGGGCAAAAGACAAACACGTTTGTCTGGGTATCACTTAAGAACGACTGGACAGAATTCAACGGCATTTCACAGGAATTTAGGTCTTTACCCAACTTAAAATTATATCTATCAACTTTTCAAAAATTCCCCCACGTTCTCCCCTGGGGGGCAAAAGACAAAAACACGTTTGTCCGGGTATCACTTAAGAACGGCTGGACGCAATTTAATGGCGCTCCGCAGGAATTTAGATCTTTACTCAACTTAAAATTATATCAATCAACTTTTCAGAAATTACTCCCTTTTCCCCCTGGGGGAGGCAAAAGACAAAAACACGTTTATAAGCATAACTCGGCTTTTAATTACTTCACAGTAAAGAAATTGCACAATGGGGAGACTAGATATGAGTACAAATAATACATTAGCTGCTTTTAGGAATTTTCTATTTTTAAGAGAAGGGAGGGCAGAAATATTGAAAATTCCTGATTTTTGAGTAGACCTCTGCCAAAAATGGAACAAATATATTGAAAAAAGGCTATGCGACTTCCTTAGGATATTTCCAAAAACACATTTTTGCTTTTTTTTTTCGAGGGGGGGGGGGGGGGTACGAGGGGGCAAACTCAAGACACACCTTTCAGCGCTAAATTTGTCCTGAGAAATCTATGGGATCTGCGGTCACGAAATTTGGTATGTAAATTATTTATATGTATCTGACCCTTATTGTAACAGGATTTTACGAAATCTCCTCTTATCCCCTTAGTGTCGAAAGGGCTATAAATACGTGTAAAAACACGTTTTCCTGTTTGAATTTGCCTTAAATTATCTTAGATTGTTGAACTTTGGTGTGTGAATGTTGATTAGGTGTATGCATTATGTAATTTGTATAGATTTTGCAAAACTTTGAACTTACCAACTGGGGAAGGGGGGGTATGAATTGGGTAAGTTGCTGCCGAAGGCAGTGAGAACACGGACTTTTCATGTTGCGAGCGAGAAAAAATCTCTACCGAGCACAGTGGGAACTTTAACTCAGGTTAATTAATAATTATATGGGATATTGGCAACTCATTTCAGCATTGTGTCCAGCGAAGCGGGCAAAACCTGCTAGTTTTATTATAAATAATATTTAAAAAAATGACTATCATAGGCGAAAAAGAAAAAAAAATTAAATCACCACCAGCGACAGAGGGTGCATGTATTAATGAATAACTTTGATAAAATTTAGACTCAAAATAGTTAATCCATCATGGAAAATTACCAATTTCTGTTGCAATGCGTCTAAAATTGGCAAAATCCTAAATTGCTTTTTCTTAAACTTATGGTCAGAACGAACCTTTTAATTTTTGTTACTAGAAAGTTTAGGTGGCGGCCAAATACTTTTAAATTTGTTGAGGCCTGCTTCTGGTATTTGAAAATATTATTAGAAAATTAGTTTAACATTTATGCATTTTTTACAGATATTCAATTACTATTCATATTCATAACATAGTACAATAACTTTTTCAATTCTGGAGGTAATTATGAATCACCCTGTACTACATATCTATTCATCATAAAATTATAAGTATGCATGAAATTGTTGGTTTATGATAACATATACTCGAAAAGTTCAATTTATACATTAAACACAGAATTTATTTATGTTATATCAGGGGTTATTTTATTAAGGCCATTTAGTTGTGTCTTTATAAAGTTGAAATTCTTAAGAAGGGCACTTTCACAAAATTTTACTTTATAAAAAGGATCCCACTATACATTTCTTCCTCCTCCCAAAACTGTTTTCAGCACTTATACTAAATGTCTATATAATTGGGGTTTGAATGAAATGTTATTTTGGTAATAAATAAACATTTTGATTGTTAAGTATAAAATATGAAAGGTAAATATTAGAAAAATACTAAAGGTAAGAACCCTACACAATTCACTTTGGTTGTTTTTCTGATTTCCCTCCCCTGACCACACCACCACGTATTTGGATTCTAAGTCATGCTTATGAGTAAAGCCACTTGACTTTCTGCACTAGTTATGAGATGTTTAAAAGAAATTTGAATCAGTAAATAAACATAAGTAAAAATTATAATATGATTTTAAGTATTTTTTTCCAAGTTCGTATTTTATGTGATAAACTGTTAATGCATTGGAATTATTATGTACAATTCTGGGAAAGAACTATAACATACAATTTCCAGCAATGTTTACGGTATAGCAACATATATGCATGATGCCATAGTATATTATCAGGATATAGTAAAACATATATCAGTTTCATTACACTATTTTTAAGGAAGTAAAAAAGATGAATTCACTTATTACACAATATAATAAACATATTCAAAACGTTTTGTAGATTTATATTAAAAATGTTAATACTGGTAAGTGGAATATAAGTGTAGACTAATATTTAACTATTAAAATGAGGTATATATTAGACATACAATCATAATTTTACTAATGATAATTGATTAAAAGCAAAAATAAATAAAATTTAAACTTACAAAATTAGACTTTCGTTTGTATTTCGTAAGCAATATTTGCATAGAAGGACAATCTAATGCATTGCCTAATATAAAAAAAAGCACTGTACACAAGACTGTTCCACTAGATTTTTGCCTTTCCTCAAAGATTAATATTTATCACATTGCTTGGTATAAAGCATTTCTTTCAAAACAATGAATTCAGAAACCATCTATTCAATTATTTTTCTGGAAAATTTTGTAGAGATGACACTAGCTCTTCTGCATCAAAAATAGTTCGTTGAAAAAAAACTTACATGCAGTCCTTATAAATAATCAATGGAACAATTCGAATAAAAAAACATCGCAGGATATAAAATATGGTAATACAAATACTTTCAGTATAATTCTAAATATAAGAAAAATGACGGAGATTCTCTAAAATATAATTTGTGCGTGATATCTTTGCACTGATGTAATGTCATCATACATTGCTTCGTTGTCAGCCATTACTGTCAAACTGCTACTGTTTACTAAACAACATCATTTTGATGAAACTTTTCCATTGGTTATATCGGAATATCTGCTATCGTAATCGCTGAAAATGATTGACAGTTGGGAGGAGCCGTAACAACATTATCGCATGCTAAATATCGCACTCTGGCTTGTCGAACTTGCGAAAATGGTGGTCCAAGAATAGCTCTTTTGGTCTCATGCGACTATAGCATACGATGTGATAACAGATTTCAGTGACGTCACAAGTCATCGACTTATCGCAACGTAAGTACCCAGAATTGACCCCATTATAAACATTAAAGAATAAAATAAAAAATATTTCAAACAGTTAATTTACTTAAATTGCCCAAAACAGGAAACTGATTCCGATATTATTATCAGAACAGCGTAATATATACTTCCAATTACCTAGGGGTCAATTCTGAGTACGTACGTTGCGATAAGTCGGCGAATTGTGACGTCACTGAAATCTGTTATCACATCGCATGCTATCCGCGTTTGTAATGATCGATAGATGGCGCTGTCTGAACTGCAGTTGTTAGTAAATATAATAGCCACGTGGATTAATAATTGTTCTTTCTCCGCCATTACATCATGGAAAATCGATTGCATAATATGATGATATGCAGTGGTGTGATAATTTCACCTTAGCCCACCAGAGGGCGAGCATTTCATTACAATCGCGGATAGTCGCATGCGACCAAAAGAGCTATTCTTGGACCACCATTTTCGCAAGTTCGACAAGCCAGAGTGCGATATTTAGCATGCGATAATGTTGTTACGGCTCCTCCCAACTGTCAATCATTTTCAGCGATTACGATAGCAGATATTCCGATATAACCAATGGAAAAGTTTCATCAAAAGGATGTTGTTTAGTAAACAGTAGCAGTTTGACAGTAATGGCTGACAATGAAGCAATGTATGTTGAAATGACATTAATGCAAAGATATCACGCACCAATTATATTTTAGAGAATCCTTGTCATTTTTCTTATATTTCGAATTATACTGAAAATATTTCTATTACCATATTTTGTATCCTGCTATCTTTTTTATTCGAATTGTTTTATTGATTATTTATAAGGACTGTATGTAAGTTTTTTTTTTCAACGAACTATTTTTGATACAGAAGAGATATTGTCATCTCTATAAAATGTTCCAGAAAAATAATTGAATAGAGAGTTTCTGAATTCATTGTTTTGGAAGAAATGCTTTATACCAAGCTGCACTGTGATAAATATTAATCTTTGAGGAAAGGGAAAAAGCTAGTGGGACAGTCTTGTGCACAGTGCATTTTTTTATATTAAGCAATGCATTAGATTGTCCTTCTATGCAAATACTGCTTACGAAAAACAAACGAAAGTCTAATTTTGTAAGTTTAAATTTTATTTATTTTTGCTTTTAATCAATTATCATTTGTAAAATTATGATTGTATGTCTAATATATTACTCATTTTAATAGTTAAATATTAGCTTATACACTTATATTCCATTTACCAGTATTAACATTTTGAATATATATTGTGTAATAAGTGAATTCATCTTTTTTACTTCCTTAAAAAAAAGTGTAATGAAACGTATACATTTTACTATATCCTGATAATATACTAATGGCATCGTGCATATATGTTGCTATACCATAAACATTGCTGGAAATTGTATGTTATAGTTCTTTCCCAGAATTGTACATAATAATTCAAATGCATTAACGATTCATCTCATAAACATACAAACTTGGAAAGAAATACTTAAAATCATATTATAGTTTTTACTTATGTTTATTTACTGATTCAAATTTCTTTTAAACATCTTGTAACTAGTGCAGAAAATCAAGTGGCTTTACTCATAAGCATAACTTATCCAAATACGTGGTGGTGTGGTCAGGGGAGGGAAATCAGAAAAACAACCAACGTGCTTAAGGAAAATGATTTACTAATATTTTCGAATGATGAATTATTTACAACCTTTTCTTAAAAAAATAATTGTGTAGGGTTCTTGCCTTTAGTATTTTTCTAATATTTACCTTTCATATTTTATACTTTACAATCAAAATGTTCATTTATTACCAAAATAACATTTCATTCAAGCCCCAATTATATAGACATTTAGTATAAGTGCTGAAAACAGTTTTGGGAGGAGGAAGAAATTTATAGTGGGATCCTTTTTATAAAGTGAAATTTTGTGAAAGTGCCCTTCTTAAGAATTTCAACTTTATAAAGACATAACTAAATGGCCTTAATAAAATAACCCCTGACATAACATAAATAAATTCTGTGTTTAATGTATAAATTGAACTTTTCAAGTATATGTTATCATAAACCAACAATTTCATGCATACTTATAATTTTATGATAAGTACATATGTAATACATGGTGATTCATAATTACCTCCAGAATTGAAAAAAGTTATTCTGTGTTATGAATATGAATAGTAATTGAATATCTGTAAAAAGAGCAAAAAATTTAAAATAATTTTCTAATAATATTTCCAAATACCAGAAGCAGGCCTCAACAAATTTAAAAGTATTTGGCCGCCACCTAAACTTTCTAGTAACAAAAATTAAAAAGTTTGTTCTGACCATAAGTTTAAGGAAAAGTAATTTAGGATTTTGCCAATTTTAGACGCATTGAAACAGAAATTGGTAATTTTTCATGATGGATTAACTATTTTTAGTCTAAAATTTATCGAAGTTATTCATTAATACATGCACATTAGGTTCTATGCTATTGCTTTTTCATAAAAGCTGTGCCAACCTTTCAGGCGATAGGACTTTATTGACAAATTTAAGCATGACTTACAAAAATATAGTGTAATTAGTAACATTAGATTTTGAGATACAGCTTTTTCAGAAACAAGAAAAATTGTAGCATAACAGCAATACCTCTTGGCAAATATACACACAAATTTTAACAAGAGTAAGGGGGAGAAATGATGTAGTTGTGTACATTAAAATTTGAGATGAAGCTTTTCAGAAACAAAGAAAATTATAACATAGCAGCAGCACCTATTGACCAATATTCGCATAAATTTAAACAAGAGTACTGAAAAAATGGTGTAGTTCTGCACATTAGATTTTGAGATAAAGCTTTTTCAGAAACAAGAAAAATTACAGCATGGCAACACCATTTTTCAGACAACATCCACATTTTAAACACTGAGTAACAAAAATAAAGCAAGATATACATTTTATTAATACTGTAATGTTTAACAGAAGTTGAGATATAGGCTCTAACTAAATATTGGAGGATAGTATATGCAGAATAGTATCACCATGGTATTATTAGGTTTTGGGATGCAAGAAAACAATTGTGGATACTTTCGAAAGTGTAAATTAAACAAATGTTCACTCACTAAAAATACAAATTAAAAATGGTATAGTTAAGTACATTAGATTTCAAGATACAGCTTTATTTATAAATAAGGAAAATTACAACATAACAGCTCCACCTTTCAGACAGCATCCACACAAATTTAAACATTGAATAGCAAAAACAAAGCAAGTGATATATTTTGTTAATACTGTAATGTTCAACAGAATATGAGATACAGCCCCACTTAAATGGTCAAATATGCAGAATAGTAGCGCCATAATATTATTAGGTTTTTGAGTGTGAGGAATCAATTGCAGATATTCTCGTATATGTAAAGTTATTTGGAGGAAGAGCAAAGAGGGGCAAAATTTTAAAAACAGAGGTAAATCCTTGAAAATCGGTATTACTAAAAAAATAAACTAAAAAACTGGATGCATTTACCTTATTATGCAAGAACTATGAAATATGGAAAATGATTATAAATATACATTCTTTAAAAGAATTAAAAAAAAAAAAAATCTCTCTCTCTATTACCATAAAACACACACGAATGACCTTTGCAAAAATTAAATTCCGATATGCAAAAAATCTGATGTGGGCACCACATGACTTCCTTATACACTTTTAGAAATATACATAATGTTAAAAAAACATTGACATTGGACCCGAAATAGTTGGCTAAAAATATTTAAAAAATGAATTATCACCGTGTTCTGAGCTTTTCTGAAAGTTAGTTGAAAACCGATTGTAAGATTTGTACTAGTAACGCTGACGAAGGCAGCAGGGACCCAAAAAAATTGGCTAAAAGTATTAAAAAAATGCATTTTCACCGTGTTTTGAACTATTCTGAAAGTTTCAAATGTCTAGTTAGTCGGGAAGTTAGTTAAATAAATTTTCTGTTGAACCATATAAACGCTGTCGAAGGCAGCAGGGACCTGAAACAGTTGGCTAAAAATATTTTTAAAATGCATTGTCACCGTATTCTGAGCTTCTCCGGGAGTTTTAAATGTCTAGTTAGTCGGGAAGTTAGTTAAAAATCAATTGCAAGATTTGCACTGGTAACGCTGTTGACAGCAGCAGGGACCCTAAACAGTTGGCTAAAAGTATTTAAAAAATGCATTTTCACCGTGTTCTAATCTAGTCTGAAAGTTTCAAATGTCTAGCTAGTTGAAAAGTTAGTTAAATAAATTTTCTATTGAATCACATAAACGCTGCTCAAGGCAGCAGGTATAGGAAACAGTTGGCTAAAAATATTTAAAAAATGCATTGTCAGTGTGTTCTGAGCTTTTCTGAAAGTTTCAAGTGGAAGGAAAGTCTAGTCAGGAAGTCAGTTAAATTGCAAGATTTGTCCAAACCGTTTTTGAGTTATTACCGTTTTTTGATACATTATGGCCAAAACCTATGTATTTTTGGTCATTATGAACCTAATTTTCCTAAATATCTCCAAAACGGAAAATCATACAAAGTCCAAAAAGGGAGGTGCACAACTAGATGTTATAACAAACATATGTACCAATTCGCATCTTTCTAGGTCCAACCGTTTTAGAGTTATGCGACATACACACACACAGACACACATATATACAGACGTCACGAAAAATCGTGTAAAGTCCCTCATATCTCTAAAACGAGAGCTCGTGTTAAGACGACACTTGCAGGTGTACAACTAGACATATGACAGTCACACGTATAAGTTGGCAACATTCAGCGATCATTTGTTTTCGAGCAATGTGAAATACAAAATCCATTTCGCAAATCGGGATTACTATAATTCCTTATACTTTATATAAGGAAGTAAAATGTGTCAATGAAAATGCATCAAGAATCTTCACTTTTCATTTTTAAATGAAATTGTCCAAGCTTATCAGCACATTGAATCAGCAATGGGAGCTCTATATTGAAGCTGGCAAACTAGTGCACTCACACAAATGTGAAATATATAAATGAATCAAGTACAGCACACCTCTAACTTAATTGCAGCCAAAAATGCAAATTTAAAAGTAAACAAGAATTTAAAAGCAATATAAGCTTTATCAGAATTATTATAAGCCTTATTCAATGATTATATATATAAAATTATGTAAACATAGTACTCAGTGGTGGTGATTGTGTCATATTCATTATATAAATGCAATATTTTTCAAATAAATTATTTATAATCTTTTGAAAATAAAAAATTAAATCCATGAAATGAAATAAATTCTACTTGTAATGGAATTGTATTAAAACTTACATGCTTATATTCTTGTGAACTATTTTTTAAAAGTAAGTATCCATAAATTATTTATTTACAACAAAATTACTTCAATTTAATATTATGAATATTCATATATATATATACAGTCAAACCATGTTATCGTGAATTTCAAGGTGATAAAAAATTTGTTCATATTATCAGTGGTTCATGCTATCAGTAACTAATCTTCATTTTGATGGGGAATGTGCCATTGTGGAAACAGTTCATATTAAAAGTAATTCATGTTAACAGTGTTCTCGTTAACAAGGTTCAACTGAATATCACTAGGTATCGCTACCTCATTAAGCATGAATCTCAAAATTTCACATTGCAGCAATCAAGAGACTCGGCAGAGTCTCAAGTGACGCAAGCGCAAAAACAAACGAACGCCACGACACTCAGCGGAAACGGAAAAACGAACGAAACTGCGACACTTATATATACACCAATTTAAAGATCAAAGAAACCGCTTAAAGCCGACACTTAATATCTCAGGAAATATGGGAGGTTATGTTCTGATAATTTCAAAATAGTCTTTCACCTTCTGTCTGATCCTACCCTGAAATCGCTACATTTCTGCGTGCAATATATTTCGAGATATGAATTGGCTCATTTAAGCTATAAATGGGCGGCCTAATGTGTAAGAATTTTTTCTCGAATATGGCTCGAGCGAATTTAGTTTAATTTATATATGATATTAATCGCTTTTATCTGATGTGCCTGACATCTCCATTTTCCCTAGGAAAACTCTTGTTTTTTTTATAACTCAGTTTAAAAATCGAACTATTTTTACTACGCGATGCAAAGATTTCTATTGATAATTCTCAGAATTCTGAACAGGTGTTATTCGGTTTGGTCTTGTAGTTGGTTGGTTGGTTCAATCTGAATGCAGTCAATAACAAATTAAGATTTTGTTTTTTAATGCAAGAAAGAAACTTTATTGTTTCTTTTAAATATTTATTGTATATATACGAAATAAAATTTCACTTAAATATATATATTTTTTGTTATAAAGGAAATATTTAAGATTTCAAAATTTCGCATTTCGTGAAAAAATTATTTCGATAATATTTTAAATAAGGAAGTATTTTGTAATTTTAGATATTCCATTTTATCATGATAATGATGAATTTACAATTTTTTAAAGCAAAAAATTTTTAATCATTCATAAACATAGATTTTATAGTAGCTCAATGATTTGCGATTCCTATTCATGTATCATTCCGCGCAGAGATGGGAAAAAACAGTACATGGTGTTTTGGCGCCATCTTTTGTCTTTAATTTAAATTAAAACATACACTTTTGCAAATATATATATATATATATTTCTTTTTAAAAATTAAAAATCTCTTTTTAAAATACAGTTAGTTTATTCATATATTTACCTTTCTGACTTTAAAATGATACATATTTTAAATATTAGCATAATAAAACTAATATTTTTATTATTATTTAAAGCTATAATGACTAGGAAATGAAAGAAGGGATATTCATGACACTGTATATTAAAAAAAAAAAAAAAAAAAAAAAAAAAACATGAAAATAGAATTAAAATTCATGAAAAATGTGTCAAATAGCAATTATTGAAAAACACGTCAAAATAAATAAATAACATCTTTACTTTGAAACCCATAATTTATTTAAAAAATATAATTCTCTCTTTCTTTTCCTTTTTTTTTTTAATTAATTAATTTCTGCATGAAAAATTCCATTTCATAACTATATTTAAAACTACAATAAACACCCTCCTTTAATTTTAAATATCCATTTCTACATGTTTCTAAGCAATTAAAAGTGGTTTTTTTTTTTTTTTTTTAAAGAAAAATAGCTTAAATATCGAAAAAGTATATGGTTTTATCATAAAGGTAATAATTTGGCCATCTAGTGGCGCCATCTCGTAGCTTGTATTGAAATCATATACATTCCTATATTAAATTTATTTTTCTTTAAAAAAAAAAAAGACACTTTTAATTGCTTAGAAAAATGTAGAAATAATTATTTACAATTAAAGGAGGGTTTTTTTTGCTTATTGTAGTTGTAAATATATTTATGAAATGGAATTTTTCATGCATAAATTAATTAATTTAAAAAAAAAAAAGAAAGAGAGAATTATACTTTTTAAATAAATTATTATGGGTTTCAAAGTAAAGATGTTATTTATTTATTTTGACGTGTTTTTCAATAATTGCTATTTGACACATTTTTCACGAATTTTAATTCTATTTTCATATATATATAGCGTGTTTATCCCCTCTTTCATCCCCTAGCCATTGTTGCTTTAAATACTAATAAAAAAATTAGTTTATGTTAATATTTAAAATATGTATCATTTTAAAGGCTGAAAAGTAAATATATGAATAAACTCTAACTGTATTTTAAAAAGAGATTTTTAATTTTTAAAAAGAAATATATATATAACTTGTATTTTCCATAAAACTTAAGCTTAACTTGTATTTTAATTAACTTGTATTAACTTTAGCTTAACTTGTATTTTCCATAATTTTTTTCTCCAAATAATTTTCTTATTTTTAAAATTATAGAAATGTAGAGCTTAATTTATATTTTGTCTATTTTTTTTCCACCAAATATTTTTATGAAATAATTTTTACCTTCATTTTTTAAGAAAATTAAAATTGTGAATATTGGAGCTTAGCCTCAAAAGGGAAAAGAAAATAAATATTTTTCCATTTTTAACATTAACTTGATTTTTTTAAATTGTTTAATTTGCATTTGTAATTCTCTAAAAAGAAACTTGCAAAATGTAAATTACGTAATTCTAAAACTTAAATTTGAAATTTCCCACTTATTATTATTATTATTTTAAAGAGTTTGAGAATCCCACTCAATATTTTTTCTAGTGTGAAGCTTCTCCATTTTGTTTCCAAGTGGCAGGCTACTTGAAAATTTGTCGGCATGATAACGTTTGAAATATTGAATTAATTCAAACTAAATTTGTAGTTTGGATTTATCTCAGAAATGTATTTGTTATGTCCATTTGCCATCTTAATCTATACCCTCGTTTCCCTGTGCCAGCCCACTGAAAATTTCAAATTTACATTAGAAAGGTTCTATGTTAAAACTCCATATATACAAGACTTCATTAATAAATCCACCAAGTCCATTAATAAATTGTAGAATTGTAGAATTTTGAAAAAAAAAAAAAAAAAAAAAAAAAAAAATGGTGGCAACTTCATAATAAAAGATAAATCAGCTTACCCTTTCTAGGCGCCAGAAGGACTTGTTTTAATTTTTTGATCAATAACCCCTAAAAAGTAATGATATCAGTACAAAAAACCCTTAACGGGTTAAAAGTTTGTGACGCCGCTACTTTATGGCTATAAGAATTAGAAATATGAGTCTTAAAAATAATGATATCAAATTTTAAGTGACGCTTTGCAATCAGCTAAAATATACATAGATTTTCTTATTTGATCATTTACTTTCTACTTTTATTTATATTTATAATGCAAACGTAATATTTTTATTTTCAAGATCAGACAGATATATAAAATACACTCACTGATGCTTTTTCATTCACATTTCAAATTCAAAATAACAGTTTTAAAAGGAATGATATAAAAATTCCAGTGGCGCCTCGGTGTTATTTTAAAAGATTTGTTTTTAGATTCCATTAAAATTACTTTTGTTTTGTCTAATAAAGTATATTTACATATTGAAACAGTGCTTTTAATTTTCAAATATACTGTCAAATAATTATACTTTCACTGAGTTTGCATTATAAATTAAAATTATTTATTTCAATAAATTGATTTATCTTTTGCGTCACGCTATCCAAAACTGCAAGTAAAATCTGTGTAAATATTTTCTTTACGTTACACTACCTCTTTGCGCAAATTTTCACTCAGCTGGATACAAATAATGATACTATGTTTTGGATAGCGTGATGCAAAAGATAAATCAATTTATTAAAATAAAAAATTTTAATTTATAATGCAAACTCAGTGAAAGTATAATTATTTGACAGTATATTTGAAAATTAAAAGCACTGTTTCAATATGTAAATATACTTCATTAGACAAAACAAAAGTAATTTTAATGGAATCTAAAAACAAATCTTTTAAAATGACACCGAGGCGCCACTGGAATTTTTATATCATTCCTTTTAAAACTGTTATTTTGAATTTGAAATGTGAATGAAAAAGCATCAGTGAGTGTATTTTATATATCTGTCTGATCTTGAAGCTAAAAATATTACGTTTGCATTATAAATATGAATAAAAGTAGAAAGTAAATGATCAAATAAGAAAATCTATGTATATTTTAACTAATTGCAAAGCGTCACTTAAAATTTGATATCATTATTTTTAAGACTCATATTTCTAATTCTTATAGCCATAAAGTAGCGGCGTCACAAACTTTTAACCCGTTAAGGGTTTTTTGTACTGATTATTAATATACATATATGTATGCTATGTGCACACGAAAAACCAGAATTGCTAAAAATGCTACGTTGCAGCAATCACTAATACATATGTATGTACTCCACACGTATAGCCCAAAAAATCATCACTGAATGCATGAAATTGCATTAGTCTCTGTCACACACATATGACTGTTTTATACCAAAGCACTGATCATGTGCAGAAAGAAATAAGAAATAACTTAGTAACACATTCCTTACTTCCTACATTTGAATCCTTATCAAAAGCACCAATTATCAACTTTTTATAAATACTAAATACATACAGAAAAAAGCAATTTAATAATATCAATCATAATTTGAAAAACATACAAATTCAATGTCAATTTCAAATTTATGTAATCTTTTGTTTTCAAAATATCATTACAAACATATGACAAATATACAAAATATGTTTCTAGTATATACATAATTATTTAGACATTAACATTAATTTACTAAAGTACCCTTAAATTTCTTATAAAATGAATTTGTATAAATAAATTGCCTAAAATATTTTACAATCACAGTTCCTTTATGCATACATGCTTCTTAAAGTGATAGAAGAAAATTCTACGACAACACAATAAATATCCATGAAGTTTAATAAATTCCATTTAATTTCCCTTAATTACTTTAAATTCTACACACTAAAAATATCACAGTTGAAAGATATGCCTTTAAAATATTTCTATAACTTCACCATTTTCAAATCATATACATAGCTAAGCTTTTCTTGAAACAGATGACAAAATAAATTACATAATGAAGCAGAAATTAAGAAAACACTTCACCCAGTCTGTTAATTTCTGCAAACTAGTGCACTCACACAAACATGAAATATGCAGATGAATCGAGCACGGCACACTTCAACTTAATTGCAGCCAAAAATGCAAATGTAAAAGTAAACAAGAATTTAAAAGCAATATAGCTTTGTCAGAATTATTATAAGCCTTATTCAACGATTATATATAAAATTATGTAAATGTAGCACTCAGTGATAATAAGTGTCATATTCATTATATAAATGCAATATTTTTTCAAATAAAATAAATTATCTTTTGACAATAAAAAATGAAATCCATGAAATAAAGTAAATTCTACCCTGTAATGGAATTGTATTAAAACTTACATGCTTAGATTCTTGTAAACTATTTTTTTAAAGTAAATATCCATAAATTACTTATTTACAACAAAATTACTTCAACATAATATTATGAAAATGGTAATACTTTCCTTTATTTAATTTGGCTCAAAACTAAAGGATATGCAAATATTTTAAAATACTCGTCTAATTCCTTTTACAGAATGAGCATGTTATTAATAATGAAAAACAAAATTATACTTACAAAATTTACATGTCAAATTCTCCCTCAATGTTTTCTTCCCTTTAGATTAATAAACATCATTTGATCCGAAAGAGAACTTAATATGTTACGCTAATATATTAAAACTGGCATAACACACCAATTCTCATTCAGACATTATTAAAACTTCCGGGTTAGATTCAGTGCATCATTTCTTCGCATCAGATTCAGGTTTGTCATCCAATTAGATCCTGGCTAAACTGACGTGTTCACTTCTTAGAATACTTACTGATTTGCCTTTGAAGAATCAGCTTATAGAAAAGTCATTAAAGATAGGGAGGGAAAAACAGACATATAAAAACTTTCATACAATGTACATCTTTAGCAGAAAATAATATAGAAATAAGTTTTAAAACTACTACACTTATTTTATATATTCTGAGATCTGAATACAAAATAATATAGTGTTAATTATATACTTTTCGGCAGTGATGCAAATATAGAAATACTAATATGAGATTACACTGCATATAAGCACAAATTAAATAAATATTTTTAGTTATTTTTATATAATATGGAAACAGATAAGATACATCAACAACTAAAAAAAATAAATAAATAGCTTTATTACCTGATATTTATGTTGATTGAGCCATCAGTATAATAGAAATATAGAAAATTACTACCTATTAAAAATTCGTTATATGTATTTTTTTTAAACAGATACGTCATTTTAAAGGAAAAACGATAAATCAGTTGATTATATAAAATAAATTGAAAATATACGTACATACTGAATTAAAAATATATATACATACATTCATACTTAACAAAAATAAATTAATTACTTACTTGCAGTTTTAATAGGAAATCCTTAAAATTTTGATACTTCATAGTAAAAAGACAACATTCAAAATACAAGAAACTTTAGAAAATAAAAAAATAAGAAACGCATGTAATTCAATGGACGATAGATGAATTTTAGCATGCGATATCAGGTTTATCACGCTTTTTTGAACGGTGATACTCACTTGCGAATATATCGTAACTGGCGGAATAATCGGATGCGATAAAATTGGTCCCAGAATTCCTTTGGGCTTATGGGATAGGCGGATGACGTCAAAATGACGTCACTAACGAACGTATCGCCCATTTTATCGCATTCGAACGTACTCAGAATTGACCCCCTAGTTCTGAAAAATTTTTCATTTTTCCTATGAACTCTTAAAACGCATATTATGAAAAGCTGCCATGAATTTAGTTTGTGAAAAGCGATTTTCAGGATTAAGAGATTTTTGGAGATGGGGTAAATTGTTAAAGTGAATAAGTCTACTGCATTATGTATTAATTTAGAGCATTGCAGTAAATTTATTTTCTTAAACTGTGCCCCACTGTTATAAGGAATTCCAATTTTTGGTTGATTTTATTTAAAAGAAAGATACATATGTATGTAATCCATTAAAGAATCATAGTAATATATTGAATATGATATTCTAGTGAAAGAATGATCTTGATTTAATTTATAAGTAAGTTTGTTATTTATTTATTTTCATTATTTGTATTACATAGTTCTAAATTTTGTAAATTATTTTGATTATTAGAGGTATAAAATGCTGTTTTTAATTGTTTTATAGCATTTCTTATTTTATTACATTACTAACTTATATATTCAACTTTTATTCCTAGTATTGATTTTATGCATTTCTTAAATTATTAATTTTTGCATATTAAACTTGGCATTTAATTGGTTGTTTGATATATCAACTCTTTTCCTCTGATTCGAAATACATATCATTTAAAATTTCATATGTTGGTATTTTCATTTATCTTTCATTTGCTGAGTGTTGTAAAAGAATTATATTATTCAAATTATATATATATATATATATACTTAAATAACCCTTTCTTTTGATAGTGTGTATTCCGTACATAGTGCATATTATTGGCGTTTAGGATTAAGAGATAAAAATTAAGTTTTAGACTCTCTCTATTTAACACATTTTCAAAAATTTTAATGGATGATATTTATTAAAATATCTTTTATTGAGATTTCACTGTTACTGGTTATAAGTTTTTCATTAAACATAAAATGCAATTCTGGCAGTTATTACTACTTATTATTATTATATCAAATAAATTGTTTTATACTTATAGATTTTTAAGAGCACATTTACCACAGCAAGGTTAATTGATAGCTTTAAATAGGCCTATAGAGTCATGCAATGTTATATATTTTAAAAATTTATTCATTAAGTAAAGAAGTGTTTATTTATTTTTTTTCTCTTAGATAAATACAAATATTTTTAACAAGATTCATATTTCATCAGGGAAAACCTGAAATACTCAGAAAATTTGGATTTTGTTAAAAAAAAAAAAATCAGGGAAAATTGATCATAAAACCTGGAAAAACGACAATTTCCTTTCTCTCATAATATAATTTCCTTGTTTAGCCTTCATATTGATTCAAATGATTAAGTATTGTGAAAATACGCATGTGAGCAATGATTTCTATGTAAATTTCTGTCATGATCGGCAGTAATATGACATCATACAATGGAATTAGAAGTATTTTCGCCTCTCTAGAGGAGTGTTTCTTGTAATATAATGCTAATATTTTCTTTAAAATTGTCTGGAAAACTCAGGGAAATTTTTTCTCATATTTGATTATGAACCCTGTATAATCAAATTTAACAACAACAAAATGTCTTTATATAATAATAGAATCTGTATGTTATATACTTACAGGTACATCATTTTTTAAATAGGTATGGATCAGTTTTATGCATCTACAATCTACACAAGACAATGGCTAAATACTTTCATTACATTTTCACAATATTTACTTTAAAATGCATTGGCACTGAAGCGTGCACCACCACTGAAAATTTTCAGGGTGTGTGTCGCCCCCTCCAAAAATTTCTCTTTTTTCCTTTATACAAATAAAACTTCACACAAAATATTTTTATGTTTATATACTTTTATGGTGTATTGAGTGAAAGTTTATTTGTTTAACTTCCCAATGCGGTTGAAATATGTTCATCAGTTTAATTTGTTTGTCATCGCTCATGTTTTCATTTCTAAATATGCAGGGTTGCCACCACCTGTATTTTTTCCACCACTATTTTTGTGCAGAAATCTATGCTTTTTTTAAATTGCTTAAACATATTGCAAAAAATGCTGCTTATGAATAATGGGGGGGAAAAAAGTATGGCCTTCGGCAATTCTGAATTGTCACAAATTTTTAATAAAATATACTAAGAAGATTGACTATAAAACGCTGGTAGTGAATTATCAGTAATGCAGCAAATAGCTAACTAAACCATATTAAATCAAATAAACAGTTCTCACTGACTCTACCTAAATATGTTTTTGTTTGTTTCACAATTTATAAATACTTAAATACAAAGTTCAAGTATAATTTTGAACTGATATCTTTTTTCTCTATTCGCTGAAGTTCACGCACAGAAAGAATGTGTTCTCAAATTTAAAAATCTTATGATGAAATATTATAAAATTTGACTTAATGCGAAGTGAAAACCAAAGACGAGGGGTTTTGATGAGTAAGAAATCAAACTGGCAAATTTTTATTTTGGGCAAAATTAATTTTCGTTGATAGCCTACTTTTTTTAACTGGTAAAACATATCAGCGAAAACAAATAGCTTTTATCATTTCAATGAAATACATGTACAGTCGGTAACAAAAGTGTCCGAACACTAGCAAAAATTCCTATATAAAACTAGTATGTTGTGGCCACCACAAGTCTTTCTTCAATATTTTCCTATACAAATTCACTCAGTAACAATATAAAAACTAAAATATTACGATTTTTTTTTTTTTTTTCGTTAAAAGTAAAAAAAAAAAAATGATAACTTTCTTTTAAATCATCACATATTTATAGTTCAACCATTCGTTTTAAAGGTATTGGCGAGAACTTTCGAAAGATACCCATCTTGAAAATTTACTAATCGACTTCCGGTTTTCGACGGTTTTACAAGTTTTGAGAGATCTAGACTACATGTCAGGTTTCATTGCGTATATAATACAACAAAGCCTGATATGTAAGAAGACCAATATGAGATATTATGCTGATTGAAATTGAATGCCTATCAACTAACAGGTGGCAGCAATTTCCGCAATTTAAGGAAAGTCTATATCTCAAGAACTACTGCACAGAATTGCATATAAATTTGTATGTAGGTGCCCTTTAATATATATTAGCGCCTGTCAACTTTTGGTGTAAACTGCTCAACAGGTGGCGCTGCTACTCAGCGATTTCCCCAATTACAAGGAAAGCTATATCTCAGGTTCTATTGTGTATCATCAAACAAAACTTAATATGTGAGAAGGCGATTATGAGACATTATGCTGACTCAGTTTGAATGCTTGTTGGCCAATAGGTGGCGCTGTTATACAGCAAATTTCATCGATAACAGGACGGCTATATCTCAACTTCTATGCCATATAAGTTTATGCGACCATGATATGCGAGATAACCATTATAAATAAAAATGCATTGTTTAAGAAGTTATTTACAGACGATAAAACTGTCTCTCTTTGGATATTTAGTGTTAGATTTCCCTAAGATGAAAATTATTTGCATTCATCACTTTAAACTTTTTAATAATAGTTTTAATAAATTATTCGCACTTAGTGAATTTGACAGAAAAATATAGAAGAATGTCTTGTGGTGGCCACAACATACTAGTTTTTTTTTTTTTTTTTTTAATTTACCAACTGTGTGACAATGAAAATTTACTTTATTTTATATCATGTTATATCATTTTACCTTGTTTTGCATGACTTTTAGATGAATAAGTAATGTTGATTTATGTTTCGGGTCGCAAAAAATTCTCTGTTGCGGGTTCGGGTTGATGAAATTTTTTTTTTGTCAGGTTCGGGTCGGGTAAACCCCAACCCATGCAGGACTCTAGCGCCAACTAAACTGATCTAATGTTCTACCTGAGATTCAATCTAAAATAACTTCAGCATTGCTTCATACTATGTCTTACAATACGACTTGCACAATTTATTTATTTTTTAATCTTGTTTCTAACAACCACATGACTTCCACCTTCCAGTATCGACTATTATCAGGGGCGGAACAAGGGGTGTGTGGTCGCACGGGGCTCTCGCTCGATGCACAAATAAAAGGGCGCTAAAAGGACGAACATTTTCTCGGGATTTTTATTTACAATTTTGAGAAGCTTTTTTTTTTTTTTTTTTTTTTTTTTAAAAAAAAAAAAAAAGAATATCAAATGTTTGCCTACAAATTGTTGAGTTAGAATCGAACAGTAGCTTACAGAAATTTCTACCGCCAGATGGCGCTGTAATATTTTAAAATTTCAATATTTGAATTTCTAATTATGATTGAATTATTTTTAACGCATCATTCGAAAGATATTTTAAAGTTCTTTTATATTATCGAAAGTGGAATTTGAGATTTCACCTGATTTACACGTTTTGAGGTGTCCTGAATCGGTTTTCTTTTGCATCTCAGCTACTAATTAAAATAATTTCATAAGTAATACATCATTAGAAAGCTTTGTTGATTTGGAATCGAACAGTAGATTACAGAAATTTCTACCACTAGATAGCAATTTCAATATTTCAAATTCGAATTATGATTAAATTATTTTTAATACATCATTCGAAAGATATTTTAAAGTTCTTTTATATTATCGAAAGTGGAATTCGAGATTTCACCTGATTTACACGTTTTGAGGTGTCCTGAATCGGTTTTCTTTTGTATCTCAGCTACTAATTAAAATAATTTCATAAGTAATCAATATTTTTATTAAAACCCGAATAAATTACTACGTCAGAAACGCCAAAGAAAAATACTGGAAATGCATACAGCTGTTTCGGCAGCCTTAAGCGTGCCGTCTTCAGTGCAAAAAGGATCCGAAAGGAAGTGCGAAATTCATCCTTTTTGCACTGAAGACGGCACGCTTATGGCTGCCGAAACAGCTGTATGCATTTCCAATATTTTTCTTTGGCGTTTCTGACGTAGTAATTTATTCGGGTTTTAATATTCCAATGCCAAGTCTTTTTATTTTTTAATCAATATTTTTACCTAATATAAGGCTTAGTTCATTTAATATGGGTGGCTACAAATATTGTGTCGAACCATATAATACAGATCATAAACACTTCTTTACAAACCAAAAATAATTCGAAAGTAATAATCTAATAGCTCGACGTACAATTCACAAGTTACTTAGTTTTCACTTCTATCGGCAGTCCCCAAAGTCTTCTTTTAGTTTTTTTTTTTTTTTTTTTTTTTTTTTTTTTCTATGAATACACGAGAGTTTTGAGAAGAAAGTATATATATATATCTGCATAATTTATGACCACTAAATTGCAATCACCTTCTTTCGAGATTGGGGGGAGGGGGGGGGACGTTGATATGGATACTCGCACGGGTGTCAAAATTCCGTCGGACCGCCCCTCACTATTATAAACTATTTTGGAAGTAATATGGTCAGAAGACATAAATGACATCACCGAGGCTATAAAATTAATGCAGAGCTCATAGCAGTAATCATTTAAAATATTTCTCTACCTATTAAATAATCGGTTTAATAAGAAGAAAATTCTGTTTCATTTACCTGTGGTATGAATTCTGTACCAATTTTCCAGCCTTGTAATCAATCACTTGCCTAACAATTTTTCTGTGATAGAAAAATAATACATATGTCTGAAGGCGTACGAAAGATAATTTATACAGCAAGTTTAAAGAAAATTGGAAAAGCAATTTTTTTGGGAACAATAATTTCTGATATCTAAAACTGACCAATCTTATGCTACCTATAAATTTTTCTGTGGTAACCACGTAATGCAGGCAAAAAAAGGTTCACATTAGAGAGTGGGATTGCGAGAATCCCATTATATTAAAACAAAATAAAGTAAAATAAAAAGGATTACACCAAAATTGAGTAAGTCTTTATAAAATTTTTTCTTAACTCTAAATATTTGTTAAGAGAATATACAAAGAAGTGTGTTTTTTATTTAAAAACAGCTAAAAAGTGTGGAATCTAAATGCAATTATATATGAAATAATTTTGGCAAATTAAACAAACACTGTCAAAATGAAAAAATGTTCAAGATGACATAGACATCATGAAATTAAAAAAAAATATATTCAGGTATTGGGAGAAAAAAAAAAAAAAAAAAAAAAAAAAAAAGTACTTTTCCATTTCATTCATCAAAATGATACAACAGACACTTGTCTTTAAGCACCTAAGAATTGTTTCAAAACATTTGGAGTAATAAGAAAATTAAGGAAACTATCATTAATTAAGTTTTTTTTTTTTTTTTTTTTTTTTTTTTTTTAAGAAGTAAAGTTTCTGAAATTTTGCTTAAAGCTAAATACAACATTTATTTTATCATATCCATAATTACGGATGTAAATTAACTTTAAATTAAAAAATAAATAAACCTAGGTTACAAATTAAATTATAATTCAATAATGCATCACTGTCGCCAATAAAGTTTTGCTTGGCTAGATTTGCACCAGCAAAATGGAAAAGCACAAAAAAAAAAAAAAAAAAAAAAAACTGAGTAGTAGATGCTTAATATATTAATTTAAATAAACTTTATCTTTTATCTTGCACTGCTTGAAATTTCTAGAACTATAGCATAATCAAGGTTTAAGGTATTAAATTTAAGATATACATACACAAATATAAGAAAATAAACGAAGCTTCCCGTGACAAAAATAGATATTTTGAAGCATGTATTTGAGTAGTTTTAAAGTACCATATTATCAAGAATAAATTATCAAAAAGTAAATCTTAAATCTATTTGTGTTATTTTTCATTTGTTTATTTTTAACATCAGACTTGGATTAGATTACTTCTAACCATAGACTAACTTGTGGTTGGGGGATTTCTTTGAGAATAGACTAACTTGGATAGATAAATTACATTATCTTATTAAAGATGTTTATGTTTACATTTTACACACCGCAGCGCGATAGGGATTCGTTGATCAAAATCCAAGACGCATGCGTTAAATGACGAAATTTGCGTCAGTACTACGTAAGTTGAAGAACCAATCAGAGGAAAAAAGTTCCCTTGTTACTGTTTTAAGTTTAATCGCCTGTATTTGAAAGTATTTCCCGGCGCATCAGGCATTTTGTTGCCTTAGGGCTGCCACATGTACCCAGCACGTTTCTCTGATAAACAAACGACAAACATTTTTTACATTACTTTAGAGTAACTTGTTTTATTATATTTCATAATTTTAACTAAGTAAACTATGATATAAAAGTTTGTTTAGCGATAAACTGCTATAATCATTCAAGAAGTGAATATAAAGTGTTCACAAACCTTCTATTACTGTGTGTTTGAGTTTTGGCGACATTTTGTTAAAGAAACAGAAACCGCCCAAACAACACATCTTATCCCAGTACATCCATAGGATATCCTCAGAATAAAATGACATCCTGAGAATGTACTGTGAAAAAAAATGTGTTTTTAGGAATATTATTGTTGCTTATTGCTCTTATCTTAACCGGATTAGCTTCAGATCAAGATTTCTTAAAATCATTAGGGAAGCGATAAGGACGCCAAGCGCGAATGCTGTCCTCTTCGGAGGCAAAAAAATGGCGGTGATGCGCCGGCCTATTATTCTCTTCACGAGTTGAGAAATGACGTCACGCGGGAAGTTCGGGAAATGACCGGGATGCATTAGGATGCATATAACAAAGAAAATCTAATAATAAAAGCGGAAGGCTTTAAAAGTAGTAACTATCGCCATCTGTTGGACGAATATTTTCAAAAAGAAAAACTTTGTATTGCAAGGAAACTAACTTGAGGGCGAAGCAAGTTTTACAGTTGCCAAATAGGGTTGCCTGAAACCGCTCCTGTAAAAGAAGCAGCTGGCTAGCAAAGAATCTTTGGCAAGCTTGGCTGTGGTTTATGTCTCGCGCGCCATTTTCAAAATAGACAGACGCTACTTCGTTATGTTGTAATTTCAACTTTCAGTCAGAAAGATTATTTTTTGTGTTTTATTTTAAAGCAAGATAAATAGTAATCGATCAATCATCAATGTGTCAATTTGAAGGTAATATTATACATTCATTTCTAAAATGCTCTGTGATCTTGATCTATGATGTGTGTTCGTGTTGTGTTACCGGTAAAGATATGAAATCAACGTTCATTATCAGTTCGAGTTCGGCCCGATTATTTTGTTTATAGCATAATTCTACTTATTTTTTACGAATTCATGGTTTACTCTTTCGTCATTCACTGAATTTAAGATGCTTCGGTTTGGCTGTTTATAAACAAATGTAGCCATCCGTAGCATCTGTTATTTCAGTATTCAACTAATATGGATATCTACATTTTTAGTAATGGTGAGTATCATTTTAACCTATGTTTTTTAAAAAGCAGTGGTCATTTTCTGTATTTTTATAAAATTGCTTTTTTCTAGAGATGATTATTTCTTTTAGTTTTATTTTTAACTTTTTAAACCTAGCTGTTTTTGTTCATTTTATGAAAAGTTATTATAAAATTCTGTGTATGTGCTATATATATGCATTTCTCTCTCTCGCTCACTTTTTTAAATAACAAAATATAAGATAAATACCGACAAATTTCATAAAATCTAGTAAAACAATGCAGAAGAAAAACGAAAACTAGACTATTTTCAAAAGTGTTTTAAAATGTTTTAGTGCAATTATGACATTTTTTATTCAGTAAATAAAACTTGAAAGCGATATTAAATCAATTTTGCAGTTATTATTAGGAAATGTAGCTCTTTTTTTTAAATTTATTTTGTAAAATAAATATCTATACCTTCCATTATAATTGGTAATCAAATATAAAATTATCTCATTATGTAAAATGTTTAAAATTTTTAATAAGTGATTGCTTTAAATATTTAACTGTTTTTTATGCATATGTGCTAGAAATAGACATATCCTGCATTTCTTTTAAAAATAAATATTAACAAGGTTCTTAAAATGTAATGATAAAATCTAAGTAAGGGGGGAAAAAATCTATATTCAAAATTTTCAGCTTTTTTTTTGTACATTTAGCTTTTCAGCTTCTTTTTTATGTTTCTGATGTGTATTTGTTCTTTTTTTTTATACAATGAAGATTAAAATAAACATGTATTACTCTAATAGGTTTTGTCATCAAAATTCTAGTATTTCATTTCACTGTCTTGTCTTTGCGTACAGTTTCATCTTTTTTCTATTTTTGCTAATCTCATCCCTGAGAGTTAGAGTGTTATAAAAGTTTATTTACTTATTTAATTATTTCGTTTAATAAGTAAATATAATTTGAAAATAATATTATTGTTTAAAATATTATTCGATGGTTCTTTTTATTTATTGTTATTAAATTAAAAAACAGTCTTTTTTTTGTTTTAGTGTAAAAGATTTTTAAAATAAATCTTCATCTCATATCATAAAGAGCATTTAATCGTGAATCATGGCATTATAAACAATATACAGTGATTTATCGCTACTTCAATTAGCCAAATTTCGCCAAATCGCGAAGAATCCGTCAGAAGCTCTTACCCCTGTAAATTAGATTCACTGCAATACAAATTTTGCCTTTAGGCGGGGGTCATTCGTTTTACATTACATCTACGGAGCCTCCCCTTCTTTCCGGTTTAGAGATATTTTGGCATATAAGTACTTCTCAGTGGCGGATCCAGAACTTGACCTTTTTTTTTTGGGGGGGGGGGGGGATAAAAAATTTTCAAGATGTTATAGTCCAGGCGGCGGCTGCAAAAAATTGACTTGATAAGGTGTGAAGCTGATTTTTTTTCTTTAGATAGAATTCATTGTTACAATGAAAATCTGATAGGGTTGCCGGGTCAAAGCCATCAAGTTTAAGAGAAACAACCTCACTTCCGGTCACAATTTAAACGATTTTCGAACCCCACAAGTGTGAAGATGAAACCGGTGCTAAAATATAGAGATTAATATGCTCTTTGAAATGGCATAGGGTTTGCCTGGTCAAAACCGTCAAGTTTCAGCGGTTGCCTCGATAATAGGGGTCAAATTTAAACGATTTTCGAACCCCACAAGTGTGAAGATGAAACCGGTGCTAAAATGTAGAGATTAATGTGCTCTTTAAAATGGCGTAGGGTTGCCTGGTCAAAGCCGTCAAGAAACAGAGGTTGCCACGAAAATAGGGGACGTATTTTGCGATTTATTTGCCCAAGTAAAAAGTGATTTACCCAAGTGTAAAGATGAAACCGGTGCTAAAATATAGAGATTAATATGCTCTTTGAAATGGCATAGGGTTTGCCTGGTCAAAACCATTAAGTTTCAGAGGTTGCCTCGATAATAGGGGTCAAATTTAAACGATTTTCGAACCCCACAAGTGTGAAGATGAAACTGGTGCTAAAATGTAGAGATTAATGTGCTCTTTAAAATGGCATAGGGTTGCCTGGTCAAAGCCGTCAAGAAACAGAGGTTGCCACGAAAATAGGGGACGTATTTTGCGATTTATTTGCCCAAGTAAAAAGTGATTTACCCAAGTGTAAAGATGAAACCGGTGCTAAAATGTAGAGATTAATATGCTCTTAAAAATGGCATAAGGTTGAATGGTCAAAACCGTCAAGACCCGGAGATTGCCTCGAAAATAGGGGTGAAAATTAAACGGTTTTTGAACACCACAAGTGTAAAGATGAAACCTGTGCTAAAATGTTGAGAATAATATACTTTTTAAAATGGCATAGGGTAGCCTGATCAAAGCCGTCAAGAAAGAGCGGTTGCCACGAAAAAGGGGGACGTATTTTACGATTTATTTACCCAAGTAAAAAATGATTTACCGAAGTGTAAAGATGAAACCGGTGCTAAAATGTAGAGAATAATATGGCCTTTAAAATGGCATAGGGTTGCCTGGTCAAAACCGTCAAGAAAAGAGGTTGCCACGAAAAGTGTGTGTGTGTGGGGGGGGGGGCGAATTTTAGCGGTTTTCTTACCGTAACATATTTAAAAATGAAACTATTTATAAAATATACAGAATAATATTCTCTTTAGAGTATCATAGCTTTGCCAGGAGAAATAGTGGTTGCCGAGTAACATCACAAAAGAGACAGACACCCGAGAGTCTGCGAATGAGTGGTTCGATGTGGAAGGCAGCTAGAAACCAAAGAGGGCTTTAAAGCAATTTCATGATTTCTTTAAATTTTATTTTTGTTTGTAAAGCGATATAGAAAAGAGTTTCCTTTAAATATAGTGACCAGCGAAGCGAGAAAAGCCTTCGTTGATTCACTACCTTCATTGATTTCATGAATTAAAAAATGGTTTCGTTAACAAACTTTGATCTGTTGGCACGCAGGCAGCATCAGGCCAAGATTTGTACATTTCGAGTTTGATTTTGAATTTTTTCCCGCATTCGGTATTCGGTTCGTTTCCGAACCTGGGCTTTGCTAGTAAATAAATAAATAAATAAGCTTTATTTAAAGTCATAACGATATCCAAAGTCATGAAGTAACGTTTTACAATTATTAATATTACATATTGTCTTTAATTTTTCATTTAATTTCACTTTAATACTTTCCTCTTTACTTTTAATACAAAAAATATAGAAATTTATATACGGTAAATATGTGACATTTAACCCACTTATTAAAACAAACATTTTTTGATTTATATAAGACTTCAATTGTTTTTAAATTAATTACAATTATATTCAATTTTCATATTTATGATGCAAATTTATTCTGTCTTCAAGTTTGTAAGTATTTTTAAAAATCTAATAGAATGGGTGAACTGAGCTGTGAAAATGTGTATGGATGAGTAAAATCTTAAAATCTCTGGTCCTTTGGCACAGTGACACAATTTTCTGAATTTCTACTCCTGGATAACTAAAAAGTTGTAATAAGCAAAATAATTTATTTATATAAGTTTAGAAATGTATTAATGTAGGGGTAGTACTTGTCCTGATTTTCCTGAATATTTAAAACATAGAGGACTTTAAAAAAATAGCACTTTTTTTTCAACGCCAATATCCTGTAGCTTGGAAAGATTCATTTTTAGCCATTAGTGAGAAACCTTTTAGTTAAAAAAAAAAAAAAAAAAGTTACCCATTCTTTAAATAAATAACACACAAAAATTTTTTGATAAAGGATTGAAATTCAGTTTTATTGATGAATTTTCAGTTTTTTGTGAAAAAAAAATAAAAAAGTAAACATACATTTCACGATTTTTAAGTTTAGGAAAATTTTGAATGCGAGCAAATTTCTTGGTAAATAAACAGTAAAAATTAGAGATGGAATGAAGCTTTGGTAAGGCCGAAGCTTTGGCCTGGCTGAATAATGAGCTGTGATTTGGCGTGTAACAATTTATGTTGTGAATATTCCTCTTACAATTATTATTATATAAATAAAGTTATCTCTTAAGTTATGTACAATTGTACCTTATAATAAAACATAGTAGAAATTTATGCTTAATTAAAAAGTTTGTGTGTATGGAACCAGAAACCATTCAATGATTACTAATAGACTAATACATTCAATTTAATTTGAAAGTTGCTAAGAAATAAAAAAGTTTCATTACATTATATTTAGTTAATAATTATATGAATAGATTTAGTTGTTTTTAAATGAAGCTATTAAAATATTGCATGAAACATTCTTCAAACATTTCTAGCTTTGAATCTTCAAAAAAGAATGTCATTTTTTTATCTACTAGGGAAGAGGTGGCAGAAATGAGCAGGCTTAAGAAATTTCATTTAAAATTACATTTTGAATAATAGGTATATTTCATTTTTTTTTAAATATTTTAATTTGTCAACAAAATTTAACCAATTTCATTGTCATTGACAAGACTATCAACAATAACTCAGGATTGTAAAACATGTAGAAACTTATCGAAAAATAAATAAAAGCTGAAATTTTATTATTTATTTTTTATAAACCAAATCATAAGGCGGGTGCCTATTACTTGCACATCCAAAATTATAAAATATATTCTATGTTAGTTATTGTCACATGATAAAATGTTTTCTAGGTTAATAATTGACATACTGAAAAATGTTTTCATGTTTACTATCATCTTATTTTATAATAACGTTAATTAACCTCACTTCTTTTTATCATTTATAAAAAGAAGTTTTAAATTAGAATGTAAAACCTGTAGCTTTCAAAAATTCCTTTTTAGCCATTAGTGAGAAATCTTTTAGTTAAAAATAAATTTTATTACTCATTTTTTAAATAAATAACACATAAAAATTTTATAAAATAAAACTTACCAATAATTGCTAATTTTTGCGAAACGCTAAAAGAAAAATTGTTTTCACATTTATTTCACACACACACAAAAAAAAAAAAAAAAAAAAAAAAAACACAATTAAAATGCAAATTATATCTACTTTAAACTTTTATCTATTATTTTCTTTAAAATGGAGCAAAAAAAATGTTTTTTAAATGTACAAATTTTTAAATATGGGCTCATACCAGTTTTCGAGTTCGAGCGACATCGTATCTCGAAATGTGAAACCTAATTCGTTAAAAATCTTCATAAAAAGCTCCATATTTTGCTTATTTATATTTAATGCACAAAAGGAACATAAAATTCACCTCAAATGAATATATTTTCAAACTTTTTACTGCATATTTACAATAATACATACGAATAATTGCTAATTTGGCAAAACGCAAAAAGGAATTTTCTTTTTTTTTCACATTTATTTCTCAGAAAACAAACAAACAAACAAAAAAAAATCATACTCAAAATGCAATTTATATCTACTTTATGCTTTTATCTATTACTTTCTTTAAAATGAAGAAAAAAAATGTTTTTAAATAATATAAATTTTTGAATATGAACTCATACCAGTTTTCGCATTCGAGCGACATCATACCTCGAAATCTCAAAATTAATTTCTTAAAAATTTCCATCAAAAGACCCTCATTCTGTCTACTTATATTTCAATGCACAAAAGGAACATCATAGTCACCTGAAGTAAACACATTTTTTAATTTTTACTGTATATTTACAATAAAACTTACCTATAATTGCTAATTTTGGTGAAACGCTAAAAGGAAATTTTTTTTACATTTATTTTACAAAAAACAAAAAAATCAGAATCAGAATGCAATTTATATCTACTTTAGACTTTTATCTATTACTTTATTTAAAATGGAGCAAAAAAAAGGTTTAAATATATAAATTTTTGAATATGAGCTCACACCAGTTTTCGTGCTCGAGCGACATCGTACCTCGAAATCTGAAAATTAATTTCTTAAAAATTTCCATCAAAAGCCCTTTATTCTGCATATTTATACTTTAATGCACAAAAGGAAAATTATATTCGCCTCAAGTAAACGCATTTGCAAACTTTTTACTGTATATTTACAATAAAACTTACTAAAAATTGCTAATTTTTGCGAAACGCTAAAAGAAAATTTTTTTTTCACACTTATTTCACAATAAACAACAACAACAAAAAAAAAAACCTACTCAAGATGCAATTTAAATCTACTTTATGGTTTTATCTATTACTTTCTTTAAAAAAAAAGCAAAAAAAAAGTTTTTAAATGCATAAATTTTTGAATATGAGCTCATATATTTTTCGCGTTCGAGCGACATCGTACCTCGAAATCTGAAAACTAATTTGTTAAAAATTTCCATCAAAAGCCCCTTATTCTGCATATTTATACTTTAATGCACAAAAGGAACATTATATTCGCCTCAAGTAAACACATTTCAAACGTTTTACAGTATATTTACAATAAAACTTACCAGTAATTTCTAATTTTTGCAAAACGCTAAAGGGAAAATTGTTTTCCCATTTATTTCACAAAAAACAACAACAACAACAACAAAAAATCATACTCAAAATGCAATTTATATCTACTTTATGCTTTTATTTATTACTTTCTTCAAAATGGAGCAAACAAAAAGATTTTAAACACATCAATTTTTTAAGATGAGCACATAGTAGTTCATAGCGTTCGAGCGACAACGAAATGTGAAACCTAATTTGTTAAAAATTCTTATTGGCATTGAAAACAAAGTGCTTTTTTATACATTACTTTGAAAACCCCTGTATTATTGCATATTTCATCTTAATGATGCTAAACTATCACGAATTATACCTCAAATAAGTCTATTATAAATATTTTTCTATATATTCAAAAAAAAAATCTCACCGTTCAAAAAAATTTAAAACGTTAAATCTGCGAAGAATTTGTTTACTTTTTTTTTCACAAAAAAGCTGAAAATCCATCAATAGAATTGAATTTTAATCCTTCATAATACTGCTATGTAGTATTTATTTAAAAAATGAGTGATTTTTTTTTTTTTTTTTTTTAACTAAAAGATTTCTTAACACGTTCGCTGCCGGTTTCACGTGACTAAAATTTGAAATGACGTTTTTTTCCTTTAACCCGCCGAATATGTTTGACGTGTTGCACAAGAGCGCTACATCGCCAAATGTTATAGGCTTTGTGTTTACCTTTGCTTGTTTCATGTGTTACGTCAATACGCTGTATTACGTCAAACGTGTAAAAATTCATCTGCTCGTTACAAGCAAACTCTGGAGTTAATGAGTAATAAGTTAAATTTCCATAGCAAATAGTTTCGTTTGTACTGAGCAGATAAAATATCTCGCTGACGCCATCACTTCGGTTGCATATTGATGATACGTGTTTTATTAGAGAGAAACTATTCTATTTTAAAATACCCTTCCATGGAGGATCAAATTTTTGATCGCATGTTTCCGGACCACTTCTAGGGCTGAGTCCTCGACCGTTGCCAATCGCCCATTGCACAGCACTAGTGTGACGTAAAACCCAACCAACCATCTATTTTGAAATATGAATATTTGTGATATTTGCGTTAGTACTGTTTGGCAGGTTGAATAGAGTTGGAATTTAAGAGGTACTTTTGAATTTAAGAAGTTGGTTTGTTGATTGTGTTTTACGTCACACTAGTGCTGCGCAATGGACAATTGGCGATGGTCTGGGTCTCACCCTTAGAGTTGTCCAGGGACATGCCATCACAATTTTGATCCTCCACGGAAGGGATGACTCTCTCGCTTCGTAGACACCCAGAGGTATAGTTAATATGGGAACATGGAAAACATTGCGGGCACAATAGATTTTATGAGCACCAGCCACCATTAGTATACACAATGGTTTTTGGCAGGCTCGAGTACCGAACCCGCAATCTTCCAGTTCCGAGCCCGGCGCTCTACCGACTGGGCAACCACGGTCCTGAATTTTAGAGGCATATTTTTGAATTTCATGCCAATACTGGTTGCTACAGTACAAAATTTTGTATACTTTTTAATTTCATGCATATTGAGATAGGGGTATAGTGAACAGATCAGAGTACCATTATAATAGAGAATCGTTAAAATTTGCTATAATTATCCAGTTGCGGATTTATTTTTTCATTCCTAATGAATGAGGACTATAAATAAAATATTAATGATAAATAATTTACTTTATACAACTTTTGAAAACTTTTAAATTTAAAATTCCTAAGTAAAAAAGTATATTTCATACTTTTTTGTTAAATAAATCCTTGTCGAATCATGTTCTTAGTCAGTGTAAGAACTTGATTCGATAAGGATTTATTTAACAAAACCTTATGAAGTGTACTTTTTTTACATAGAAATTTTTGCTAGTTTTCGGACACTTTTCTTACCGACTGTACTTATAGCTGTTAAATTATTGGAAATAAAAAAACTATCATTTAAACACTTATCATCAATTACTAAAGCAATACACTTTTCAGGGACATTTGGTGTGATTGTATAATCTAAGTTTTATTTTTGCATTTGTGATTAGTTATAAATTCGTAATTATTTTTTTTTCTTTTAATTCTATTTTATGAAAATTTTCCTTTTGTCCTATGTATTATTATTATTCGGATTTTTTTTTTTCAAGACGCGTTTTATTTTTAGGTTAGATCGCCGAAAAGCTCGCTTTCGCATGCCGCCGCTGTAAGGTTGCTATTCGGAACACGATGCGAAATGGCGCCGTCTTGGCGATTTTCGAAATTTCGCCAAGCGGCAGCCTAAAGTAAACTTTCACCTGTAAAGCAATACGTCACATCCCGCGCTGGCGCGGGATCGGCAGCGAACGTGTTAATACTATTGTCTAAAATCAATTTTTGTAAACGACCAAAAATTGGCTTTAGAAAAAAAAGTGTTATTTTGTAAAATTCTCAATGGCAGTACGTGATAGAAAAAAAAAAATCAACCTATATTTCCTATGAGCTGGAAGGACTTGTTTTAATCTTTAGATCAGTTGATTATTAACCCATAAAAAGTACAGTCGGTAACAAAAGTGTTCGAATACTAGCAAAAATTCCTATATAAAAAAAGTACGCTTAATACAGTTTTGCTAAATAAATCCTTGTTGAATTCTGTTCTTAGACTGACTAAGAACAGGATTCGACAAGGATTTATTTAACAAAACAGTATTAACTCTACTTTTTTATACAGGGATTTTTGCTAGTGTTCGGATACTTTTGTTACCGACTGTAATGATATCAGAACAAAAACACTTAACGGGTTAAAAGTTTGTGACGTAGCATTTTATTTCATGAATTGGAAATATGGATCTTAAAAATAATGATATCAAATTTTGCGAGACGCTTTGCTATTAATTTAAAAATATTACATAGATTTTCTTATTTCATCATTTGCATTTTTCTTCTATTTACATCACATTGTATATATGTGGGATGGCCGATTTATGTGGGCTTTTAAAACACAAAACTACTAATTCAATTAATTAATAATCATTTTAAATTTAATAGAAAATTAAGGTATTATGTACAAATATACAAAAAACATTAATATGAATTAAAGTAGTACTGCTGATCAAATGTTCGTTCAATAGTTCATTTAACACAGTTCGCGGCACAAACAAATCACTCATAACTTCTGTTTTCTGTCACTTTAAAAAAAGTACGCGGTCTAGTACATAACTCCGGCACAGTTAAAGCTTGTCGTCTAAAGCACGAGGTGCACTCGTCGATGTGCAGTCCTCGCCGTCCATCCGTCAACTCACTTTTTCTCTCTGAACGCTCTCAGCAGACGTGTGTTCGGGAAGCGGCGCCCGTCTGACGTCGCAATTACATCCTTCCGGTAAGGATCCCATCCCTTCATCATATCGCTAGTTCATCCCGCTTCGGAGTTACAGGCTACGGCAAAGGGAAACTGGGCAGCTTTGGATTCCAACGTTAGGGGGAGCAAGATACCGATGCCACACTCGGCCATCCTGCGTCGACTGATCCTCCAGGCGGTCACACTGAAAAATACAAAAAGAAAAAAAAACACAAAAGCAACACAAAAGAATAACAAACTTATTTGCAGTACATTTTCAAATTTGATATATTTTTTAAATTAAGTGATCCCTCGTTTGAGGAATCTGGCATGAGTGGATGTGCAATGGGGGCCTTCATGGCATCCATTTCTAATCATATCATCAATATTTTCATTTTTAATTTTCACTGTCTTATAGTTACAAAAGTACATCAGTTTTGGGTTAATGGCAACTTGGTCGCCTATTGTACCAGTTTTTGGTGGTTGTTTACACAATTTATATTTTGCTTTACTTTTCTTTTTAACTTTGGAAAATTGTTCTTTGTCATGTGTACGCAAATCTTTACTCTGGGATTCAGTGTTATTTTGGGACTCGAACTCGAGAACCTCTAATTTATCATTTTCAGTTTTAGTGTCTTATAAGGCCTCTGCAGCATTATGTTCAGTCATAAAGTCTATAGTAGCACTCTTATGTGTAGGGAAAACTTCTAATTGTATTTGCATAGCTTTGGGAAATAATGCAGCTATTTCACCAATTGTAGTCTTCAATGGAAGTGATGGAATGGACAATTGTCTCAGATTTTCACCGGCAGTCTCTTCTTTTGGAAAATTCTTTCTTTTACATTCAATGGAATCTATCGTCACTGTCTTTTTTCTCAATTTCTTTCCTTTAAGGAGTTTGGAATTTTTTTCAACTTTTTCCTTCAACTCTTTCAGCTCTGCGGCTAATTGCGAAATTTTCCAAGTAGGAATTGTTTCTCATCTTTCCTTGAAGAAGTGTTTTCTTGTTTTAGCGACTTCATTTGGGAAATATTCGTCTGACTGCGTCCCTTTCGTCGAGGCTCCTCCTCCTCCTCACTGTCATCATCTATTTGGAAAATATTCGTCTGACTTTGTTTCTTTCGTCGAGGCTCCTCCCTTCCTCACTGTCATCATCTTCACTATTATCGTCCTTCAAAAGCATCTTCTTATCGTCATCACTTTCGTCATTCTCGTCGTCGTCGTCATTTTCACTTACGGCTTTTTCGAAAGACTCTAATGATTTTTTTGACAGCATAACAGATTGAGAGGTTTTATTTTCATATTTTCCAACACTAATTAATGTTTCATTTATTTCTGGGGATTTCTCAAAAATTTTGTTTTCAAAGTTAATGGGAGCGTCAATAGCAATATTCGTCTTAATTTCATTTTGATATGCATTTACTGGAAGTACTGTTACTAAATTTACCTCGAGAGAACTAGATTTATTTTTCACAAAAATACCTTTTTCATTTATTGTCGTTTCACTTAACATTAACACATTCATGCCAATTATCATATCATATGGTATTACATCATTGTTTACAACATAAATATCAGTTTTACTTTCAAATTCATCAACTCTTAAATCTGCATTAAATGAACATAACGGCTTTATGGAACTTTTCTCGATCCCCTTCAAAGTAGTACTCATAGGATTTAACCTATAAACATTCAATTTGTTAAATGCATTTTTTCGCAACAGTGTTGCTTCACTTCCCGTATCAATTATGCCTGTAAAATTTACATTGTTTATTTGTATAAGTTTATTCATGTTTTGATTTACGCCAATACACAATGCCTCAACTTCGGGTTTTGAACCTGGACATTCCGAACTCTTATGCCCAAATTGTTTGCAGGAAAAACATTTCAGACCCTTCATTCTATGAGGGCAATCCCTAGACAAATGGTTTTTATCGCCACAGTTATAACAAAATTTGTTTACTTCACTTTTAGGACTAAATTTTTCAGGTACATTATATGCTATGTATTTCGGTTTTGAATAATATACTTTATCAAATCTAAATTTATTTTTCTCATTATCTTTTTTAAATGCTTCATATAATTTAATTTTTCCTTTGAAATCATGTAAATTCCTAGCCCCACACAACATGATCTTATGTTCAGATCTATCATTAATTCCTTGGATCACATAGTGCATTATTGCGGCATCATCAATGTGCCCGTTTTTACACAGCTCACGCATTTTAAAATAATATTCCGTAACGGATTCATTGCCTCTTATCCCAAGTAGCACATGAACATTCTCTGAACGTCTAATAACGGTTACACTGGTTCAAACACCGTGTTTCGTGTCAAAAGAACGTTCTACTCGACGTTCAAAAGCAGTATTATTCAGAACGTTCTAAAAAGGTGTGTTTTGTACCATTCATAAAACGTGCAATTTCAGTTTTATAAAAAACGTTAAGGGAAACACCGTCGTAACACGTTCTGTTTCAGTACAATTATAACGAATATGACAAAGTGCTCTATTTTCCGTTATAATGTATAAAATTTTTGAAAACAAGACAGTACTTGATTTTGTTGATACAATTTATAATAATATTCATTGGGAAATAAAAGTGAAGAGGTGGTTTTGTTTTTTAACATAATTTTAAATTATAATTATCTGATATTTGCAATTGAATTTCTCTTCGCGAAAACTCTAATTAAAATGAACGCATAAGCATGTAATTTTGTTGACATACTCTATATAAAATTATTATTTGATTGTTATATTAGTTTGCTGTATTAGAAAATAATTTGGAATAAAATGGAATTTTTTAATTCGATCAAGTATTTCGATATTACACTTTTGCCTAATTTATATGTTTTTAGAGTACAAAGAAATGGTTTTTGCAATTCGTCAGTGTATATGTGTATACACGCGATTTAAATGCCCTTTCGTATGTATTAGTTGGTTAGTTAAAAAAAAAGAATTTTAGCCTTCTATATGAATATGGAAATTTTAAACCTCGCAAGCGCGTAAAAATGGTTCCACGGATTTTCTTCAAACTCGCCATTTTACCTTTCATCTAGATGTACATTCGTATGTAATTTTAGGTTTACGGTGAAAAAGTTAATTTGTAGAAAATCGTAAGTGAGAATATATATAATTCTATCAAAAAGGGCTCGAACGATTTTCTTCAAATTTGCTACATAAACCCTTTTTAGATGTCTTTCCTTGTATATTACTTAATTACTACAAGAAAATTGACAGGCATCCTGATTAAGTAGCTCGGAAATTGGTTTCAAAAAAAGGTTTTAGCTTTTTTTTTTTTTTTTTTTTTTTTTTTAACTTGCTGTGTAAAATCCTTTTTATGTGTTTTTCACGACGCATGCGAGTTTCAAAGAAAATCACGGAAAACTCCGAAAACCTAAGTCGACGAGCGCGACCAGGAATCGAAATAAACACTTCCCGTCTGTAAGGTTCGAGAGTAGAACCTCGCGGTCACTAATACTCATCGGGAAGTTACAGAAATGAGTTTTTTTTTCTTTCTTTAAGCATAATTTTAAACTTTTATTATATTTTATTTATGATTCTATTTAAGTTTGAATGTTACTGGTAAATTATCAATATTCATAATGTTTTTAAATCATTACTCTCTTTGATTGTTCTTATTTTATTTATTTATTTATTTATTTTTTAAATCCAAATTTTATTTAATAAATTAAAAAAAAAAAAATATTTAATATATATTTCAAAAATTATTTTCTTAATAGATGAAAATTTTACGTAGCCATTCTCTTTTAATTAAACTGTTTAAAAGAAATCTTCTACCCATCGCACTACTTTATTCTGTAACATTCTGTATAACAGCGCCACTTAACCAGTTAACATGAACAAAAATTTAATAAACAATGTATCTCGAAATTAAAATTTTACATATTAAATTTGTTGCAGATTTCACTAACACATGCTGAGGTATAGCTATCTGGAAAAATTTCATAATAAAGAGTACTATATCGGCCGATATATACCCAAACTGAATTATCATAGTTTTTGATAATATATATTTCACATACTCATGTTAGTGAATTTTTAATAATAATAATAATAATAATAATCTGAGATATTGCTTTCCTTTAAACGGGATTGAGTTGCAGCACATTAGTGCCACCTCTCAATCAATATATACTCAAATTAGATCATCATAGTTTAACATAATATCTATCTCACATATCATGTTTGGTGCAGTTTTATTCAATAGAAACTGAGATACTGCCCTCCGTTACATGGAGGGGGGGGCATTACATAATATCTGAGCACCTATTAGGTCATATATTCCAAAAATTAATCAGGGCTAGTTTAAATAAAAGTTCGACTAAATATCAAGTTATGTTAAATTCTGTCCACTGATTCTTCAGATACAATTTCCACAAAATTTTATTAAGATGCGCAAACAAGTTCTAAAAATTGCCGAATCCTATCGAGGACGTCTCAAGGAGTGTTAAGACCCTAATTCGAAAATTTCCATGCATCCATTGCGTTCTTTTTATGTATACAGAAAAAATAAAGTGTATGCCATTTCTGATCCTTTCACTGAATATTTTGTTCAATACTGAAATATACACTAAAACAAAATATGCTTTTCCGTTTAATTCGAGATTTTAAAATGGAAAAATAAAGTGATCTCACAAGTTTCTCAAATACTTTATAAAAATTTAAATAGTTGTTTAACTCAGCTCCATTTTTCCTTAAAATATTGACCATATGTTTTCTACAGCTATAAATGCTTAATAAATTTCTGTTTCAAATGTTGAACTTTGAAACATGATTATTCCGAATGTAAGAAGGGAAGAGCAGATGAAATTGACATCTGTGGATTGCATTTATTTAATTCTCGCTGACCGTGCAAAGCCAAACGCCAGCGCCAGGTCTTGAGAATGTCGTGTCGTTATGTGAAGCGGTAATTTTAAAACATGTAATCTGTTTTGTTCAGTTTTCGCGTTATAATGACTTGGATAAGCTTTAGAAAAGGTAAAAATGTAATATTTTTAACCTGTAATATTCTCTATGTTCTATTTATTAAAGTCTTATTTTAATATCAATTAAACAATCATTTTCATATCTGCATAAGTTCTTAAGCATAACTTTTGATACTTGTAAGCAGCGTTGTATCGCAGAAAAAACTGCTCCTGTTACAGAAAACCGCTTAGAAATTATGGATTCATTTTATTAATTTAGTCTTCTGAGATGGAAATTGTTAAAATGACTATTTTTGGTTATTATGTTTCTGAATGCAGAAGTACCATAAACAGTTTAAAAGATGAGAGCTAATTTTAAGTGAATGCCCTTGCAGACTGGTCATTATGTATTTTAAAATGCCAGTTGCAAGGGTGTTTTCTTGAAGAAATTCTTATGCAGAAATTTAAGAAGGTATGTAATTCTTTTTTTTTTCTCTTTTCTTTTTAAATTCTGAAGTATTTATTTTATGTTTATATGATTATATATATAATCTAGGTTATGCAAATTGCATATTTTTAAAATAATATCCTAAGTTTGACCGACTTATAATTTTAAATATCTCTTTACTGTTATTTATTAAATAAAATATATGGACTTGTTTAACTGCATAATAAAACAAAGATTCAATTCAATTTTATTCCACATCTTTATAAAAAAACATATTCTGCTTTAAAAAAATAAAAAAAAAAAATAAAAAAAAATAAAAAAAAAGACGATATTAATAGGTAAATAAATGATATACTACGAAATGATATATTAATTATAAATAATATACTTACTATATTATTTATTAATAATAATAATATTTACATTTATTAATTATTTAATATGCCATGATAGCATAATTACATCAAATCAGTAAAAAATGCGTTGAATCAATTTAAAGAAATTTAAACATTTAAAGAATACCAATTACAATGCCATGTGGAATAAATTTAAATACCTGCAAACATCATTTTTGTAAACTACTGCTGTAAACTGAAAATATGTATACACACTTGCACTGAAATTTAAAAATATGAAGTATGTTAAATATTTTAGAAAAATATTTTGATTAAAAAAATATTTATATATTTAAGTATTTGGAATTTTTTAAAATTTCTTCCTTCTAACTAATTTTTAATTTTTCGTTTCAATTTCTTATTATTATAAATTAACAATATATTCTAAACTCAATTATATATTATTTTAGCGGTGTATTGGTACATTCATTTTCGAAATTATTTTTTATGTTGGAATATTAAAACTTTCTATGAACTTCAGCATTCAAATATATTTATAAACTATCCATGGACGACTTACAAAGTCGTACCCAGAAATGTTTAGAATATACAGGGTGCAAAGTCGAGAGCAGGCCTTTATTTGCGCAACAATTGGTCTCAGATGTCCTCCAATAAGAAAATGTATTTACAAAAAAAAAAAAAAAAAAAAAAAAAAAAGTAAGCAAAAAGTAAGTGCTCATATTTAAAAAAAAAAAAATTGTAACTGAAACTATATATTTGCGACCAATAGTTGCGGAGATAAAGGTATTCTCGTGACTATGCTTTGCACCCTGCATTTAAAAAAAAATTATATATATATATATATATATATATATATATATGTATGTATAAATGAATTTTTAATCTTAGTTAAAGCCAAGCAGCAGATATAAGATCACTGAAACCACATAGAACAATGAGAAGGAAATTACAAGAAATTTAAATAACCTGGGGAGACTGTGATTTATTGAAACATTTATTTTTTATTTATTGATTTTTATTTTATTTAACTTCAGTCTAATCATAAATTTATTCCTATATTGTTAGTTGCAATTTTAATAATTTTGCCGGTGCGTAAAAACCACATGAAACTCAAATCAAAAGATACAAACAAGCAACGAGGAAATAAAAAATTAAGACATCATTTAAATTTTTTTTAAGGAAAAGCTTAGAACGGTAGGAAAAAAAAAAAAACTCGTCAGGGGTGACTTTTTTCGTCGTTGAGCACCAATGTACGATTTCGTTCGTTAGCAGCTTTAATAGCAAATTGCTAGCGGGCACCCTATCGTACAAGAAATTAATTGAAGTTAAAAATGAAGAATAAACTGGAATAAATTATTTACTTCAAGAAATCAGAGAATCAAACAGAAAACAACCATGAAAAACAAACATTAATCATAGGATGACGCATTCGGAATCACAAGGATTAAAACAAGCAAAATAATTCAAGAGTTTAGTTGTACATAGCAGATGAAGAATAATGATACAACACAGCAACAGGGATATAAATTACTTTTTTTTTTTAATTCAAATAATGTTTGAGAAAATTTAACATACTTACTATTCCTTTAATTTCAACGTATATGTATGAAAAATTCCATATTTTATGACAGTAATTCCCAAAAAGTGTCATAACATCTCTATATCCCTTAAAAAATTCCTTAAATTTTTGCATGAAAAAAAAAAATTCCCTAATCTGAAGATAATGACGTTATAGTATTAATTACGAAACTTTGAATAAACACCATAAAATGCAAGAACTCGCGACTGCTACAAACAAAGCACGGCTGCTAGAAACAAAGCAGCAACGCATTCAACACACTCAACGTGCTTGTTTGCAGTTCTCGCGCCTACATTGTTCGCCTGATGAAGGGTTGTGTCTTCTTTTGACGCGAAACAGTTGGTGCGAGTTCTTGCATTTCATTGTGTTTATTCAAAGTTTTTTAATTAATACTATAACTTCATTATCTTCAGATTAGGGGGAAAAAAGAAATTTTTAAAAAATGCAAAGATTTTAGAAATTTTTTAAGGGATAAAAAGACGTTATGACACTTCTTGGGGAAATCTGTCATAGAATATAGAATTTTTCATGCATATACGTTAAAATTAAAGAAATAGCAAGTATGTTAAAATTTCTCAAACATTATTTGAATTGAAAAAAAAAGTAATTCATATCCCTGTTTATGTGTTGTATCATTATTCGTCATCAGCTATGTACATTTTACTTCTAAACGCATGTACTGAGGTGATTTTTTATAATGACGTCACTTTTTTTTTTGACTACACTATTTTAGAACATTTACAGTACGTTTTCTAGAACGTTCTGAAAATGTGTATAACGTTTTGAAAACGTTTTAAAAACGTTCTGAGACCGTATACGTAGAACGTTCTGAGAACGTTACTATAACACCGGTGGTGATTGCTACATGTTCATTGAACGTTCTCTGAACCGTACTATTGTACGTCTTCAAGATGGACAAATGGACGTCTATAACACGTTCAAAGTGAACGTTCTTAGAACGAGTTTGCAGAACAATTTTTGAACGTTCAGAGAACGTTTCTGTGCTGCTTGGGATTTTCCTTTTACTTAATATATCATGCAATGAGGCAGAGTTGAATTCAAGTTTAAAATCATCGATAAGCGCTTTAATTTTTTGTAAGTAAGTAGCGCTTTTTCAGATTTAATATATAACAGAGCGTTTCCGTTCAAAGATCGTTTACAAAAAATAATTTTCTGCAGTTCACTAAGATTAAACATATTCGATATCTCTTCAAATTCAGTGAACCATTCAATTATATTTTCATGCGAAACACCGCTAAATTTTGAAATACTATTTTCAAGTCATTAAATGATATTACTGCACCATGTGTTCCAAAATTCTTACTATTTTTACAATGAATGTTACTCTTTTTAGTTCTATCATTATTATCAATAACATTATCATCATCATTATCATTATGGCATTTATCATCATTATTTTTATGGCATTGCACCGAGCAATCAATTTTCGTGAAGTGATTATCGCCACTTTCGGATTCACTGCTCGATTCGTTCTCAGAACCATCATCATCCGAATTGTTCTCAGAATTTTCCTGTTTTAATAATTCCATATCACATAAATTTAATAACAATCTATCTCTTAATTCCTCTTTGCTCCCATCAAAAGAGACATTTAATATATTACAGATTATAATTCATTCATTTAGTGAGAAATTATCGTCAATCAAATTTCGTTTTTGAATGTAATTTTCGTCGCCAACGGCGAAATTAAATCCGGAGAATTTTTTTATTCTGCATCTGTTTTTTCGATCACCATCATCATTGAATAAAAACCGATGCAGAATTTTAATTTTATTATATTTTTCTTGTCCTAGTGCAACACCAATTTTAGGAATGTTCCCAAGTGAGACCATCATGCAACAAAACAAAAACTTACATACCTTCGTAGAGCAGAAACAGCAGGTGCTTTGTTGTTTTAAACTCAAGCAGGTTTCGTAGGCGCTCTGACGTACCTTTGCAGAAGGAACAACAGGTCACACTTTATACACTTATTTATCCAGCGAGAATTTAAATCAGGCAAAACATTCTGTATTTTAACCACCGTTCACAACATGATCAAGCATGCGAAGAAATGTCGACACAGTTCTTTTAAAGTTAATAAAGTAAAAGTCTAATTAAAACACAAAGTTTATGTTTTTAAAGTTCAGCGAATTAAAAAAAAAAAAAATAGTTTTTTTTTTTTTTTTTTTTTTCCAGTCCAGGCGCATTATTATTTGTAGAAATACAGTTAATTCAACCACAGTTAAAAAAAAAAAAAGTTCAGTTTATCAATTTATATTTTATCAGTCTATATTTTACCAGTCCAGGCGCATCCAAAGTTTATGTTATTTAAACATTTACGTTAAAATCAAAATTCACGATCCATCCCACTTCTGACTTTTTGTGGGATGGCCGATTTATGAGGGCTTTTAAAACACAAAACTACTAATTCAATTAATTACTAATCATTTAAAATTTAATAGAAAATTAAGGTATTATGTACAAATATACAAAAAACGTTAATATGAATTAAAGTAGTACTGCTGATCAAATGTTCGTTCAATAGTTCATTTAACACAGTTCGCGGCACAAACAAATCACTCATAACTTCAGTTTTCGGTCACTTTAAAAAAAAGTACGCGGTCTAGTACATAACTCCGGCACAGTTAAAGCTTGTCGTCTGAAGCACGAGGTGCACTCGTCGATGTGCAGTCCTCGCCGTCCATCCGTCAACTCACTTTTTCTCTCTGAACGCTCTCAGCAGACGTGTGTTCCGGAAGCGGCGCCCGTCTGACGTCACAATTACTTCCTTCCGGTAAGATTCTGCGCTCTTCATCACATCGCTAGTTCATCCTGCTTCGGAGTTACAGGCTACGGCAAAGGGAAACTGGGTAGCTTTGGATTCCAACATTAGGGGAAGCAAGATGCCCATACCACATATATAATGTTTTCAACTTCAGTGGCTCCTCAGTGTTACTTTAAAAGATTTATTTTTAGATTTCACTACAATTACTTTTGTTTTGTTGAATAAAGTTTATTTACACATAGAAGATGTGATGTAATCGATTAACTATCGATATTTTTGTAAATAGTTTATGTTTTGTGTATGGCAACACCAGAGTTAATGTTTGGGTTCGTGTTGCGAGTTCCGATTTTGTAAATAACATGATGCGAGCTCATTAAAGTACTTTCAGCGTTTTTATGGTGTTTGTCGATGATAAAACAAGGTGGCAGCTTATACATTAAGTAAACTTTGATTAACATGTATCAAATACCTGCCCCTGAACCTTTTAATTTTCGCCCCGAAGACTGGAATAAATGGATAGGACGATTCGAACGATATCGAACAGCGTCTGGACTCCAAAGTAAGCCTGCTGTAGATCAGGTAAATTCTCTAATTTATCTAATGGGCCAGCTAGCAGAAAAAATATTAGCATCTTTTACACTTTCGGAAGGTGATAAATCCGATTATGCTAAAGTTAAGGAAGCTTTCGAAAAATATTTTATTCCAACTAAGAATGTCATTTATGAAAGATATAAATTTTATTCTCACTTTCAAGAAGAAGGGGAAAACGTCGATAATTTCGTTACTGCATTATACAATTTAGTTAAAACTTGTGATTTTCCTGTTGCATTTCAAGATGAAATGATTAGGGATAGAATTGTGTGCGGTATACGTGACAAGAAAGTGTCAGAGCGTTTGCAGTTAGAAACGGAACTAACACTAGAAAAAGCAATTAATGTTGCCAGACAGGCAGAAACGATTAAGAAACAACAAGAAGCCTTTACTAATCATGCCACATCTAATATTTGTTCTGTAGGAAAAGGTGTGAATTATAAAACGAAACCAAAACAAAAACACGATAGTTCATTAGACAAAAATAAAATTCAGAATTTTTGTTCTCGATGTGGTAAATGTCAAAAACATACAGTCGGTAACAAAAGTGTCCGAACACTAGCAAAAATTCCTATGTAAAAAAAGTACACTTCATACTGTTTTGTTAAACAAATCCTTGTCGAATCCTGTTCTTAGTCAGTGTAAGAACATGATTCGATAAGGATTTATTTAACAAAACCGTATGAAGTGTACTTTTACTACATAGGAATTTTTGCTAGTGTTCGGACACTTTTGTTACCGACTGTACAAAACAAAATTGTCCAGCGCTTAAAGTAATTTGCAATAAATGTAAAAAAATCGGTCATTATTCGAAAGTTTGTTAAACGAAATTTCAGGTTAATGAAATTGAAAATGCCACACAGGATTCATTTTTAGGCCATATTGAGGAATCAGTGAGTTCAAATTGCAAAAAGAAAGGGCAGTGGAATGTGGAAATTCATGTTGAAAATATTCCTATTGAATTTAAAATTGATACGGGTGCAGATGTTACTGTTATACCGTATGAAATTTATAAGAACAAGTTATTAAATATAAAATTAGAAAAATCATATAGATCATTATATGGTCCAGGAAATAAGAAACTTAATATAGTTGGTTCCTTTGAAGACAATTTGTCAAATAATAATCGTGAAATTGAAGAGAAGATTTTTGTGATTAATAAGTTGCAACATCCTTTGCTCAGCTGCAGTGCAAGCGAGAAATTACATCTTGTTATGAGAATCAATAAAATAGATTCCAATTTTGATCCATATAAAGAGTTCCCCAAATTGTTTGAGGGAGTCGAGAAAATTCAGAAAGCATATCATATTAAGTTGAAGCCAGGAGCTAAACCTTATGCGTTAGCAGTTCCACGGAAAGTTCCTTTACCTTTAAAGAGTAAACTGCGACAAGCTTTAAATAGTATGATTGAACAAGGCGTTATCGAAGCTGTTGATGAACCAACCGATTGGTGTGCTCCAGTGGTTTTGGTCCCAAAGAAATCATGTGAAATAAGAATTTGTGTTGACTTGTCAAAGTTGAATAATAATATCGAAAGAGAATATTTCCCAATGACATCAGTAGATTACACTCTTAGCCAATTTGATGGTGCGCAGGTTTTTAGCATCATTGATACCAATTCTGGGTTCTGGAAAGTTCCCTTAGACACATAATCATCTAAGTTGACTACTTTCATTACTCCCTTTGGAAGATATAGATTTAAACGTTTGCCCTTCGGAATTAAATCCGCTCCAGAAGTTTTTCAGAAAAGAATTCGTGAAACAGTTCCAGATGCTCCAGGCATTGTAGGACTGATGGATGAATTTGTAATTTTTGGAGCTACTGAAGAGGAACATGATCAGCGTTTGAGGGAAGTTTTAAGAAAACTGCAAGCTGCAGGGTGGACCCTTAACAAAGAAAAATGCCAATTTAAAGTTAAAGAAGTGAAATTTCATGGGCATATAATATCGAAGGGAGGCATCAAACCAGATCCAAAGAAAACTGAAGCTATAGCAAACCTATAGCTATAGCAAGACCTTATTCGGTGAAAGAATTAAAAAGATTTTTAGGCATGAGTGGATTTTTGAACAAGTTTATTCCACGAATGGCTAACGTAGCTAATCCGCTCTATGAATTATTGAAACATAATAGTGAGTGGATATGGGGGACAGCTCAAAAGGCTTCCTTTCAGAAAATTAAGAAAGAACTGTGCCAAACACCCGGATAATCAATGTTCAGCCTTGAAAAGAAAATTTATATTCCATGTGATGAGTCATTTTATGGTCTTGGTGCAGTTTTGTACCACATGGAAAATGGTTATAAATTACCAATTTGTTATGCTTCTAGAACCCTGTCAGAAAAAAAAAGCGCTATGCTCAAACTGAAAAAGAAGCATTGGCACTAGTGTGGTTTTGTGATAGATTCAGAGACTATATATTAGGCAAAAAAGTGCATATAGAAACTGACCATAAACCGTTAGTACCGATTTTTATGTCAAAACCTTTAGACATGCTAACTCCTCGTTTACAAAGAATGAAACTCAGGCTGATGAGATATGTTTATGCAATTTCGCATAAACCTGGAAAAGAGCTTTTTATAGCCGATACTTTGTCTCGAAGTCCTTTGACAGAAAAGGGAGATGAAGAATTATCTGAAGAAATAGCTGCATATGTCCAAAACGTTATTGTTTCTCTTCCTGCAACCGACAAAAGATTGGATGAAATAATACAGTTGCAAAGTGAAGACCTCATTTGCAAGATACTTATTAAATATTGCGAAAGTGGGTGGCCTTCTAAAAATGAAATTCCAGTCACACTTCAAAGATTCTGGGAACATAGACATTCCTTATCTCTTCAAAATGGGATTTTGTTTAAAGATGCAAGAATCGTAATTCCTGAAAAGCTTCAAAGAGAAATTATAGATCGAATTCATGATGGACACCAAGGAATAACCAAATGCCAGAGCTCAACAATCAGTCTCGTGGCCAGGCATATCCAAGGATATTGAAACATTAATTAAAAATTGCGAGAAGTATATTCAATATCAGAAACATCATAAAGAACCTCTTATTCCAAGGAACCTTCCAGAGAGACCATGGCAAGTCGTTGGAGTTGATTTACTAAAACTAAAAGGACACTGGTATGTCATCATTGCTGGTTATTATTAAAGATTTTTTGAAGTGGCGAAACTAGAAAATTTTTCTTCTTTAGTTGTCATAAACCATATGAAGTCAATTTTTGCAAGACACGGCATACCCGAGGAGGTACGGAGTGACAAAGGAACACAGTTTTTGCAGGTCATTGGTTCTGAATATTATAAATTTGCAAAAACATACAAGTTTTCCATTGTGACCTCAAGCTCAAAATTCCTTCAGAGTAATGGATTCATTGAGTCCATGGTAAAGAATTTTAAAAATCACTACTTAAAATCGCAGTCAGAAGATCCCTATCTGATGTTACTTGCAATTAGATCCACACCATTAGAGAATGGGTACAGTCCAGCTGAATTGTTAATGGGAAGGAAATTACGCACACCTGTACCATCTGCACATGAAATGCTGATGCCTATCCTTGCCCACATAACACATACGTTCATTTTACATTCATATTTCCTCCATCACGTCTGAGTTACACCTATAGACGAATTTTGAACATAGGCCTCAAGCTCAAATATGTGAAATTCTGGACATAGACGAATCTACGAAAAACGTACAAAATACGGACGTCAATATAGGCACATAAACTGAATGAAAATTGAACTAATCCAATTTACGTAAATACTCGAGCTAAACTGCACCTGAAGGTCGCCATTTTTTTTATGTAGTGTAGATATGGTATGGTAATCAACAAATTTAAGAAAGTTTATCTTCTACAAAGTTTTTCGATTCAAATTTGAATTTTATTTATTCAATGTTCAGAAGGCTGCTCTCTCAACGTATCTCCATGGTTCTATGCATGGAAAACTCTTCTTCCGTGATGGAAATTGAAGAGAATTACCATGGTTTGTTTGTGTTTGTAATTTGTATCCACGGATTATTTACATCGCCTTCAACCGTATTTTTGTTGAAAATTGTGTTTGAAAAGTAAATATGTGTTCTGCGTAAACTATGTTCTTTGAAAAACATACTGTTATAACATTTTAATTAATATAAACAACAAAACTTTAGGCTTTTAAAATTTCATAATGAATTGTTATCATCATTCAAAATATACTGTGATACGTTCACATGTTACTACGAAATTTATTTATAACTATGCTTAATATGGTATATGTTAAACTTAGTTTTGTGATACTTTAAAAATATAGCTGTTTTTAATAAGATATTATTTATAAGTATATTTTAAAAAGTAAACAAATTTATATTTTTGGAGAAACATTGGTACAACTATAGTATTTCCCCTCAGCTAGATTTGGCGATTTTTCGTTGGCGCCGGTTTGAGCGATAACGATGTCGTTCTGGATTGTTTGTAATACAATATGGCAACCTGCGTGCTGTTTACTTTTTAAGCCATAGCAACCAGCGTTTGGTCATTTTTTTATTACCATGCAAATTAATAATAAATTATAAACAAAATTAATCAATAGAAAAAAATAAAATACGACCGTTTTATATAATGATTTTTGTAGTAATTTAGGTGAAATATTATAACATCATTTCAACATCGTCTGCAGGCTGCATACTATTTATTTTTTATGCCATAGCAACTAGCGTTATGTTTTTTAATTACCATGGCAACCAGCTTATTAATTGATTATAAAGAGATAATTATTCATTGTTCTATTTCTATTTCACCCGGTGAAGTATTATTATTCAAAAAAGGTCGTACTTTATTTTTTATTACCGGTTTATTTTGTTTAATTAATTTATTATTATCATTTACTATGGCAGCTAGCAGTAATGATTCTATAATGGAAATTGTTGAAAAATATAAAGATTTGTTGAGAAAGGATGTAAGAATGGTTGTAACGAGTGATAGAGCTATATTTGGGAAAAAAGGTGAATGTAGTAGGATTTTTTTGAGTGAATTATTTAGAGACAGAGAAAGGTTTTTGGATTTTTTGAAAGAATGTGGATTGATTAAACGAAGTATGATTTGTGAAAAGTGTAAGAGTGATATGGTTTTTGGACCAAGAAAGAAAGTGACGGATGGATTTGCATGGAGATGTTATGGTTATGTTGATGTAAATGATAAGAGTAAAAGGTGTTCCGCCGAAAAATCGATTAGGTTTGGATCGTGGTTCTCGTCGAGCAAATTAAGTTTTGACGAAATCCTTTCTTTAACCTATGAGATTTTGATCGGCGAACGGACATGTATGATTATGTATCAAATGGGTTTTTCAAGTAATACTTGTGCTGATTGGAGACAGTTCATAAATGAGGTGATTTTGGATTATGTGGAAGAAAATTCAGAAAAGATTGGTGGTTTTGGAAAGATTGTAGAAATTGATGAGTCGAAATTCGGTAAAAGGAAGTATGGAAGAGGTCATTCTGTCGATGGCCAGTGGGTGTTTGGAGGTATTGAAAGGAATTCTGGGAAAATGTTTCTGGTGGCTGTGCACAATAGAACGAAAGAGACTTTGCTTGAATGTATTAAAGAATGGATAGAACCGGGAACGACTGCGTATAGTGATTGTTGGAAGGCGTATGAATGTTTAGGCAAGGAAGGATATGATCATCTAACAGTGAATCATAGTTTAAATTTTGTAGATCCTTCCACTGGCTGCCATACTAATACAATAGAAACAACATGGCGCCATGTTAAAAATACACTGCCGAACTACAGTCGCAAATGTGAATTTAAATTTTATTTGGCTATGTATTTGTTTCATAAAAGATGTCAGGAAAATAATGAAAATGTTTTTTTGAAATTTTTGGAAATTGTGAGAGATATTAAATGGGAGGACAGGAAAATTAAAATTAGTGATTAATATTGTTTACTTATAAGTACGGAACTTGTTTCTATTGTTTTTTTTTTGGCTAAGCTTTACTATACGGCACCCATTGCTTATTACCGTTGCCGATGTTTTGATCGCGTGATATGACGGTGATTCGAGACCCGAATCAGAGTATCGATACTTTTTTCTGTTGTATCGAAACGTAACATTTACTGATTCATGCATCGCTAATTAGGGGTATACAGAGATGTTTTTTTTTTTTTTTTGTTTTTTTTTTTTTTGTTTTTTTTTTGTTTTAATGCTCGCGAAGCGAGCAAACAGCAGAAAACATAGTGACCGAGGCTCTATGAATCTTCATGCTTTTACTGATTCATGCTCCATGAATTAGGCGCGTCCAGTGATGTTTTTTTTTGTTTTAATGCTCGCGAAGCGAGCAAACAGCAGAAAACATAGTGACCGCTGCTCCATGAATTTTCATGCTTTTAATGATTCATGCTCCACGAATTAGGGGCATCCAGTGATGTTTTTTTTTGTTTTAATGCTCGCGAAGCGAGCAAACAGCAGAAAAAATAGTGACCGCTGCTCCATGAATTTTCATGCTTTTACTGATTCATGCTCCACGAATTAGGGGCGTCCAGTGATGTTTTTTGTGGTTTTAATGCTCGCGAAGCGAGCAAACAGCAGAAAACATAGTGACCGCTGCTCCATGAATTTTCATGCTTTTACTGATTCATGCTCCACGAATTAGGGGCGTCCAGTGATGTTTTTTTTGGTTTTAATGCTCGCGAAGCGAGCAAACAGCAGAAAACATAGTGACCGCTGCTCCATGAATTTTCCTGCTTTTAATGATTCATGCTCCACGAATTAGGGGCATCCAGTGATGTTTTTTTCGGTTTTAATGCTCGCGAAGCGAGCAAACAGCAGAAAACATAGTGAAACATAAAAAAAATGTTTCATAGTGATGAAAAGTATTGTTTCATAACATTTTGATTCGATTCACGACGTTGTGAAACGATTCGCCGTACCGACTCACAAACTGAATCAAAACACCATCATACCACGTGATCAAAACATCGGCAACGGCAATAAGCAATGGGTGCCGTATAGTAAAGCTGTTCCTTTTTTTTTTTTTTTTTTTTTTTTTTTTTTATATATAAATAAATGTACATATATGTACATTAAAAATAATTTTTTCCTTTTGTTAAAAATGTTAAACGAAATTCTAATTTATATAATCATATTTTACCGGTAAATACAAAATAGCATTTAAACTGAATAACTGTATGGAATGTAAAAGCATAACGAAATTCATAAACATGAAGAAAGTAAGTCAATTTTAAATACATATTTGTTTTGTTATTATTAGAAATAAGTTCAATGAATTATTTTAATGATGCCATTCTGAAAAACATATTTCGGTTTTGTTTACGTTAGAAATCCATGGCAACCACTTCAAAAGTAGAATTTACCCATAATCGCCAACGCAAAATCGCCAAATCTAGCTGAGGGGAAATACTATAGTTGTTCCGAAACATTATTATAACATTTTGATTAATATAAAAACAAAATTTTAGGTTTCTAAAAATTCATTATTTATAAATCATTGATAGGCTATTTTGATGATAAATCAATTTATTTGTAATATAACATTGTATATTCTAAATTTTTTTAGTATTATGTATTTAACAAAAGTAAATAAATAAAAATGTATAGCCTAATATTTTGCATTCAATTATTTTATAGATTTCTTTCTTTTTTTTTTTTTTATGAGTTGAGATTTTGCTGAGATTGTGAGTTTTTAAGAAAAAGCATTAATTCTGAATGTTAAACAAGCTTGAATTGCTTTTCTTAAATTCTCATAATTACCATAAGGCGAGAAATATAAATGCTTTCTGGACATGCAAAAATTATTTAACATCTACTACTACAGATTTGTTTTGAATTTATTAGTTCAAACCATAAACAGGTACAAATATTTATACAATCAGTAATAATATTTAAAACATTAATAAGTTATACATGTAATAAATATAGATTATAATTATTTTAAAATTCATATTAACTTACTATCCACTTATATTATGTTTTAGATTATTATTATTTTTTTTTTCATTGCAATTTTAAAATATAACTTATTGTTTATAATACACTACACATAAAATTTACATATTTTAGACTGAAAACAGCTTCAAGGATTTAAAAATGACACACCCCTTAATTTTAGTAGCATAATAGGCATTTCTGGTACTTTCATATTAATCAAATACTGACAGTTTATCCTTTAGTATTGATAGCATGCCATTATATGAAATGAAATAATACAGTGCATACAAATGTTTATATAGTAAGTTTAATGTTTTATATAAGTTCAAAATAAATATTAGTTTATCATAATGGTGATTAATTGCTGGCATGCAGTTAATACAAAAATATTTCATTTGTTTATATTATTAATTTGTCATGTTGTAGTTGTAGGTGAATTCTACATATTTATTATTTTCTCCTCACGTATAAAAATACAACATAATAGCAAAGAAAAGAATTTTCTAAAAATAGAAATTGTTTTATTCAAGCCTTGTTTTGTCGATGAATAGACACTGGAAAATCATTAGGTTATTTAAGCATTCCCCACACCCCCCCATTTCTAACAAATGTATTTAAATGTTGTTAAAAATTCTTGTAAGTGATTTAACTCTTTAAAAAGTTGTCAGTTGAGAAAATTATGTCATTTGCATGTAGTTTAATAGTTGACTAAAAGGTAGAACTAAATTATAGTAAAACTATACATTCTCATCCAGCAAAAATTAAATAATACCTAAAAAGAGTAATGAATACTGTGTCTGTATTTACAGAACAGATCAGAACATTCCATCATTCCGAGGAGTTAATATTTTACATGTTTACCACTGGTAACTTAATTGCTAAAACTGATTAGAATCAATCAGTAATTCGCATCTAAAATCAAACAATAAAAAAAAGTTAAATAAAGATATGTGCGTTGATAGGGAAAGAAATGAAAAATTGTTACAAATATATTTTTATTTAAATTTTTGCAGGAAGGAAGAAAAAACAAAGCAAGGGAAAAGAAATTTCTTCACTGGGGGAGGAAAAAAAAGTTTCAAAACGATAAATTACAATTTTTTAACCATCTGCAAGTAATGTGGTGAAATTAAAAAAAAAAATGTAATGTGGATCTGTATTAAAAAAAAAAAAAAAAAAAAAAAAAAGAAAGAAAGAAAGAAATATATAAATGCCAAGACAAAGTCAAATATTATTAAATGAGAAAATCATTTGGAACACGAGTGAATTGGGCCAAAGGACCCAGGGATCTATTCTCCGACCAGACTATACATCAATTCCGACTGTGGCCGTCGTTATTTTGATCACGTGACGTCACATTCCGACTTTTGATTTGACAACTGTCATTGTTTAAGGAAGGTCGCTATGGCAGTCAGATCGGAAAATAGATGCCCAGGTTTAAAACCTGGCGAGATTAAATACAAAAAAAAGTCCTTCTGGTTTATTCGGAAGGGTAAATTGATTTCTTTTGCCATATGAAGTAGCTGTCATTTTGAAACAAAATGGCAGCTACGATTTATTTTATTAACAGACTCGAAGTTTAAATATTGATGAAGGCTGAGTTTTAAGCAAATTGGTTCATAAATACCTTTTCTATACGAGTTTGAAAATTTCAAGTGGTCAGCACTAAAAATAAGAGAGAAGATTAAGTTTGCAAATGAACATGTCAAATGCATTTGTAAGATGAGTCTACCCTTCAAGTTTATTTTTATTTAATTCAGTACAGTCGAACTTTGTTAATGTGAATCTGAAAGGAATAAAAAATTTCTTCATGGTATCAGTAACTCAAAAACTAATCTTCCTTTTGACAGGGATTGTGGAAACAGTTCATTTTAAAAGTAATTCATGTTAAGAAGGTTCGACTGTAATAAGTACAAAACTTTGAATAAACGCCATAAATTGCAAGAAATTCAAAAGTTTCTTGCATTTTGTGGTGTCTATCCAAAATTTTGTACCTATTTTTTCAAAACATCAGTTTTGTAGTGCTGTTTATTAATGAGGTTTGACTGTTATATTAACAAATTTTCAAGCGGTTGCCACTTGGAAACAAAATGCCAGGAGCAAGTTGCTCACTTAACTAATTCAAGATGTTTGTAAGATAAGTTTACTGTTCGACTTTAATTCGAATAAATTCAATATTTCAGAAGTTACTGTGATAACAAAATTTCAGCTATTCTTGTCGAGTCATGTTCTTATATAAGAACATGACTCAACAAGGATTTATTTAACAAAGCAGTATTAAGTGTACTTTTTTTACATAGGAATTATTGCTAGAACTCGAATAATTTTGCTGCTGACTGTAATGGCCATATCACACGAGAGACTTTCGTTCAGCATTTTACTAAACACAGCATTATACCCAACATACTCTACCTGATTTTGTTCAAGGACAGCAAGTTCTCGGATGATCAACTTTTACAAAACCGTTTAGAAAAAGCTGAGTATGTTGAGCGTGCTGATCAAAATTGACCAATAGGAGGAATAAACAGGATTTTTTTCCTGGAATACCTTTAGAGAAGGGAATACATCACGCTATCAATTCGCGGGAAACCTACGAACAGCTGACCGGTTTCTCATTCGTTCAGCATAGTGAACATGTTTACTGTAATGTTGTGTTGAATATATATGCTCCCGTGTGATGTGGCCATTAGTTCACTGTCCAACTTTGGTTCAAATTGATTCAGTGTTTTTCAAAATTTATCTAGATAGTGAGTTTTCAGGTGGTCGCCTGATTTCAAGTAGCCCTGCAACAGTCGGCAGCAAAAACTATTTAATCACTCATCCACACTTTATATATAAGATATATATATTAGTTTGATCTCTAATTTTTATCAACTTACTTTTTTATTTTAAATATTTGTACATGGAAAATGAAACATTAATATAGGGACTCTATAAGGAATTTGAACTCAGATAATCAGGATTATCTGAGAGAGCCACGGTGAGGATTATCCACGAGTGCGAGAACCGCTAAAGAAAATTTAATTAATAACCTTCAATAAAACAAATTTTAATTCAAGCCAACAACAGAGAAAACACAAAGAATTGTATTTTCTCTGTTAGAATTTCTTTGACAGTTTTAGGAGGAAATGAATCTTTCCATTTTACAAATAGGAGTTATACTGTTCTACCGTGTATTTGTTTAGCGTCAAAATTTACATATTTTTTGTACAATATAATATAGGTTTTGCTGAAACATATTTTTTTCATGTTTGCACTCCTTATTACTCTTTCGGGTTATCTGCGATGCCATTGCCACCCAATTCTGCGAATTATCGATGCTCTACTGTACAATGTGGTTTCAAGCATATTTTACTATATTTTCATACTGCTTAATACAATGAAAGTAAATACATTATTTAGATCACAAAAAACATGTTTCTTACAAAATATAAAATATTGCATATGATTGGTTTGTAGAGTGCAAAAAACATTTTCAGGTACATTACGGGATGAAATTAGAAAGTTAGATGATGATTCCCCCCCTCTAGTAAAATGTAATTGTTTGTTTATGCACACAGATTAAATATATATTACAGAAAACTTTTAAGTGGGATATAAATTAATACTTATAAATTAGCAAGCATTTTGTATTTTGCCATAAAAAAAACTGGAACATATAAAACAAAAAAATATTTAAGTGCCTCAATATTAATGCCTTGTAAAAATTTGTTTGGCTTTTGTTTAAACATGTGTGTAAGGTATATAAACAAAGTTATAACTCAAGGAAGTACATCACAGATCATCCATCAAGGTCACGCAAAGCCTATGTACCTATAGAATACTATGGATAAAATTGTTTGTAGAATTGCGCATTACCCAATTATTATTTCTAATAAATAATTTCCAATTAATATTCCTAAAAATACACAACCATTAAATTAGTACTCATTTTCCAAAGTTTAATTTTTATATTATAATTTTGAGTTAAAAGATGCGAATTTTCACTAAATGCATTATTTCTCATTTTTTTAGCCGTAAATATATATATATATATATATATATATATATATATAAACAATTTTTGGAAACAAGTACTAATTTAACGGTTGTAAATTTCTTGAATGTGAAAACAAATTTAAAAATTTCAATTAGATAAAGAGTAATTCTATAAACTAATTTCGCCATAGACTTACATGGGATTTGGTGACTAGAGACGGGGAAATCCCAAGAGGAAGTGAACAGCCCTGAACTTTTCTTTGCCATCATACTGTAATTGTATCTATTAAAAAAAAAAAAAAAAAAAAACCTGTAATTCTGCATCTATTCGTATAAAGAAAAGATGAAATCTATGTCATAGGAGGGCTAAGGCAAGTCAAATATTGAAGGAGAACATCACTTAGTGGAATAATTGTGTATCGGACCAAAGGACCTAAGTTTGAATTCTAGGTACACTGTTAAAAATTTTTGTAAATTTAATGTAAATATTTATCCAGAGTCTCTGTAATTTACAGTAATTCTTAGTTAAAAGTGAATAATCGAGATTCTCATTCTTTATTCTGTATTTTTACCTAATTTTATTATTTAATTTAAAAAAATGACTGTTTCTACTTCAGAAAAAGCATTCTAAGTACGAAATATATTCTCAACAATTATTAATTAAATTAATATTAGTTATTAAAATGAATGTATAAAATAAGTTTTTTAATATCTTCGTTTATTTTTCTCCGTAATTTTATGTAAGACTAAAGATAATAGATTACACAAAATATTCTGATGAAATTTTTAACACTATAGATTCCATAAAAAATTTATTTAGATACATGGGTGCTGGAAATGAAAGAAATTTAAAATTATTAAATGTTTTGTACGGAAAATAAATCATGAGAAGTTTTTCTCTCTCTTTTTGCCTTACTCGAGATGACTTTAAAAATAATAGTTTAAAGCTTTTTAATTGTATTATTAAATTATTTAAAAAAAATAAATAAATAAAAATTTAAGCTTTAAAATAATCTTTTCGGCTCTTTCTGTGGATTTCACAGAAAGCCTATTATGTAGATTTTGCTAAAGTGACATGTGACACTTAAAAAAAAAAAAAAAAAAAAAAAAAAAGACTGTATTCATTAAGGATTTTATTCTGCCAGCACTATATTTACATAAATCTAAAAATAACATGAGTAATTTTTGGATGTAATATGAACACTAATGGACATGTCTATATTACGTTCACATATGTCCATTTTCCGTTATTTTGTACAGCTAAAAGACGTACTTATTACATAAAAGGTGGGGACATTTCAACTTAATATCTACAAAATCTGATAAAATATAGACTGAATCTGGATGTAATATGGACATGTCTATATTATGTTCACTATACGTCTATTTTATGTCATTGTTTTCAGCTAAAAGACGTACATAAGATGTAACAGGTGAGGACATTTCTACATAATATCTACAAAATCTGATGAAATATAGACTGAATCTGGCTGTAATATGGACATGTCTATATATCCAGATTACGTACTTTGACTTAATTTGGACGAATTTGTGTTGTCTGGGTTGTTTGTTAAAATTCCTTTTATCAGAAATATTCCGTGGTAAATTCAGACGATTTTCATGTCAAAAACATGTAATCCTATATATTAAAAGAAAGTCATTTATGCCACACAAACAACATCTTAAAAAAAAAAAAAAACATTTTTTTTCTTTTTCTTTTTTCATTTATTATGTTACTTTTATTTATTTATTTATTTAAACTAAATAAAAATTACCAAGTAATCTTTTAGGTTTTAAATTGCTAACGTTTAATTATGTTTTTCTTAATGTTTAATGAGGGAGAAAAAAAATCTTTGCCTAAATATTTTGTATGGCTATATTAAAATAACGTAGTTTCATGTGATTATTATCCAGGGGTGATTGTCAATTTATGAAAAAATACTTCAAATTTTAGGAAGAAAAAAAATTGTATGGCAAGAAAACATGTACAGTGGAACCTGTAAAAGTGACCACCTTGGTAAAGTGACCACCTGACTAAAGTGACCATTTTCTTGACTAAAGCGACCATTTTCCAATTTTAAAGACCCTTTATAAAGTGACCACCTGCGTATAGTGACCATTTTAGCCGGTCCCTAGGGTGGTCACTTTAGACAGGTTCCACTGTACTTTGTTGCAGGGAGATCTAGTGCTGCCATTTTAAAAATTATTAATTTTTAGCAGTCAGTCATATGAAATTAATCTTTTAATCTTATTTTATGAATTTAACTATCAGAAAAACTAGCACTCTGGGATTGAAAATGAAATAAATACCTGAAATCAAGTAAAATATTTGAACGCAATTATCCATGGTATTCTCTTGTAAAAAATAAATATTAACATTATAAGTATGCAATTTATTGTATATAGATATATTTTTTTAAACTAATTATAAATTATTTATTTAAACACCGTGCTGTAATGAAGAGAAATAAAAACTATTTTATATTGTCTTTAAAATGGGAGATATCCAACCATTTTATAATTAGGTAAATTTTTATTACAGGTTATTTTATTACTATAACACATTTTATATGTTTCTAAAGTTTTAATCTGCTATCTACTTATACTGATTCTGAATTTGAAAATATTTACTTATTTCAAATTTAAGTAATAAAATATTACTTTATGCTATCAATTAATGTATAATCTATGCATATATAGATGCAATCAGGAATTTACAGTTAATTGTTAAACTTGCAGATGGAATTTAAAAAGGAAAATTGTGATGCATGCTTATTTAAAAATTTTCAATTTTAATTAAATAAAGTCCAGTATAACACACACAAAAACAACAACAACAATAATAATAAATAAATAAACACATAAATAATAATAGAAAAAGATCAAAAAGAAAAGTCCTAAGTAGCAATTATAATTAATAACTAAAAATATTCCAAATGTATTAATAATTAAAATTATCCTTAAAATATATCTTTAATATATGTTTAATATTAAAATTATCTTTAAGAAGAAACATTTAAAATACTGTTCGTAATATTATTATTATTTTTTTAATAAATAAATAAAATAATAAAAAAAAAAATACTATTTGTTTATATCTATCCCTAAAGGCTAATGCACCGTTTTTAAATGTAAATATTACCAATATCAATTTCTAATACAATTATACACATTATTTTATTAAAGTTTCAATAATAATAAGTCTATCTCTCACTTAATTTTATAATATTTTTAAATATTTATATGATTTTATTAAAATAATATTTAACGACGTTTGTTACGGTATGGGAAATTTTTTTTTTCAGAACATAATTTACCCTTAATAAACGAGAACATACATTCAGAATTAAATCTTAATTTTATTCAAAGTTTATTAGTTTTTTTTTTTTTTTTGTTAATTTTTAGTTAATTCGTACATAATACGAATCTTAAATCTTCAATGTTTGCTGTAGATATAAAGAATTCATCGTAAACCCCCCCCCCTCCTTTCATAAGAAAATAGTAGATTGGTCAGTCCCCAATGCTTGCCCAATAGTATTCTTTCTTAGAGAGTGACAGCTAATTTGATAAAGTGCTATGGTTCTAGGTGCTAGTCCAACAATTGGCAAAGGCTGTCACTTCTTGCTGAGCAACCGTAGGGTGAAGTCGCATATGCGAGGGACTGCTGTCAGCAGATATTGATAATACTTTTACCATGGATGTTCAACTCTGCAGTACCGAGAGAGGAAAAGATCTTCTTATTGTCGATGGTCATACTTATTACGAGAAAAGACAATTGAAAAGCGGTGAAATCGTGTGGCAGTGTAGCAGGGAAAAGAAATGCACTGCAAAAGTGTACACGCTTATGACCAAGACCTCTATCTCGAGGTTTGATACGGTGCATTGCCACGAAAAAGATGAAGAGAACACACAGAAGAAGGTACGTAATCAGTCTGCAAAACGGAAATCTGAAGATATTTTAGAGAGGCCATCTAAAATTATTCATTCATTGATTACTGAAAACCTAACCTGCCTAGAAAACTTAACTACAAGAGACGTTGCTAATTTGAGAAAGAATATTTATAGGAATCGAAGGAAACAGATGCCAAGTCTTCCGAAGAATAGAGAGGAAGCCGCAGCGAAGTTATTAAGTAAAGAATTTAAGACTGTAAAAGGAAAAGATTTTCTTTTACATGCTGATCCTCATTCTGGCTCAGTAATATTTTCCTGCAATTCAAATCTTATATTTCTTAGCAAATGTGAGAAAATATACATGGATGGCACATTCAAATATTGTACGAAATTTTGGCTGCAATTGTTTACTATCCACGGGATAGAAAATGGCAGGTATGTACCTCTAGTATTTTGTTTACTGCCGGATAAGCTGAAAGACACTTATACTAAGTTATTCAGGACGATCCGTGAGAAGTGCGAAGAGCGGAACCTTTATTTCGAACCAAGCCATTTGGTGGTCGATTTTGAGGTGGCCATTCACAACGCTATTCATGTGACATGGCCTAATCCTATAGTGCAAGGCTGCAAATTTCATTTAGGCCAGGCCTGGCATCGCAAGATCCTTAATCTTGGGCTTGAAAAAGAATTTCGGGAAAGCGAATCTAATGAAACTGACCAATGGTTAAGAAAAATATTTGGGCTCTCTTATTTAAAACCAGAGGATGTTGGAGAGTGCCTAGCATTACACCTAGTTCCAGTTCAGCCTGACGATACTCGACTTTCCAAATTCGTAGACTACTTGGTAGAAAATTACATAGAAGAAGATGCGAAGATCCCTCCTTCCATGTGGGCGACAGCTGATGCCTCGGCTGAAAATACAACGAATGCGTGCGAATCATTTCACTCGCATTTTAACTCTTGTTTTTATCAACCTCATCCTAATATTATTTATTTTGTAGAAATATTGCTGCAGTGCCAGACTGAATGTTATATACGTATGTCGAGCACAAGCGAACGGTTGTTTGTATCGAAATCAGTTTTACATAGAAGAGAATATTTGGATCAAATGATTAGAAAGTATTTAGAGGGCAGTCTCAGTAGGATTGACTTGGTGAAATTTGCATGCCTTAAGTTTAAATCATCAAAACAAGAGTTTCATAAGAGTTTATCAGCATAACAAGTTTCCGTAAATTCCTATGTAAATTCTAGTATAAAGTTCTATGCAACATAAACACTACATTTATATAAATTCTAATGTAAAATTCTATAAAATGTAAATACTGGATTTATGTAAGATCTAATGGGAATTTCTGTACAATGTAAATACTAGATTTATGTAAATCCTAAATTTCAGTAAAAATAATAAACTAAATTTATTGCCAAAATTGTGATCTTTATTTGAAATCTATTGTCTCTTAGTTTCTATCTCATTATGCATCGTATTTTGATAAATTTGGGTGGATTAAAAATATATATATTATTAATAATAAGATTCGTATTTAAAATAATTTGTATTTATTTAAGAATCAGGCCAAAAACGAACTTGGGATTTCATTTTTTTTTTAGAACAACGGGTTGCAATTTTACAACATGATCACAGTTACTTATAATTTTTTTAGAACAATGCAGCAAAAATTAAAAATATTATTACAGTTATAAATTCATGAAAGATTTAATGTCTTTTAATTTAAACTATTTATTTATTAAGATTTATTTAAGTCGAAAGTATAAATGAACAATACTTTAATAATCGAAAATCCCTTTTATTTTTAATACTTATGGCAATAAGTGAATGACTAAATATTAATCCGAAGACAATAATTTTGATATTTTATGCAAAAAAAAATAATAATAATAATAATAAAAATAAATAAATAAAAAAATAAAATAAAATAAAATAAATAAATAAATAATAATAATAAATAAATAAATAAATAAAAATACGAATTCCAAGAAAATTAATATTAATGGTTATTATTATTATTTCTTTTTTATAGATAAGAAATAAGCAGACAACAATATTGTTTCTCAAATTTAGTAAATTCAGGTATTAAAATAGATATAATTTGAGAGATGATTATATTTATAACGTACATTTTATTTTTAATTCAAAAAATATTTTTCGTGTTTTTTTTTTTTTTTTTATGTATTAATTTAACATAAATTTCATATCTGAAAACAGAAATAACCTTTAATTCTATTTTACATGAACAAACATCAAAAGAAGTTATTTTTACAAAGTCAATTTATTGTTAATAGCAATAAGTTGACTTTGTAAAAAAATATATTTATTTAATTATATATATATATATAAATAAATTATAGGTATACAAATAAATTATTTGTATCGCCCAGTGGTCGAAACTCGATCAATTTCTTTAAGTAAACATATAAATTATAAATATAGAAATTCAAAATTTCCATTTAAACAGCATTCTTAGTAATTACTTTATTCTTAAATAAATAAATATAAATAAATAAATAAATAATCCCTTACAGCATTTTTATTTGCGTAACGATGCATATACCTATGAACGCTTGTATCCATTTACTTTCTTCTTCTGATCATTTCAATAGCAAAGAATACTCTCTATATCGAAATAACATGTCAACAGTTTAATAATAATTTGGTATGTTACTCACACGGCTTACCGTACAATTCAATACTAGAAATACTAATTGGAGATTAAGGGGTAAGATAACGAGTACTGTTTTATAAACCTACGTTAAAAACAAGTGAAATTACGTTTCGAAACAGTTTTATTTGACAAATAATGCGTAAAAAGGCTACTGCCCCCTCATCCTTCCATTTGATTATTGTTCCAACATTTATCTATAATCCAAATCTGTATTTAAACTTAAAAGTTCACGTAAAATTATTTAGTCAACTTTCATATGCATTACTCGTTGAAACTTGTCAATCTCGATCAAACTTTTCTGCTAACAACTTATATTAACTACCAAATACAACTTCTGATTTGCCTGAAATTATTTGTTTTTAAATTACTCCAATAAGAGACTGAGGCAAAGACCAAACGTTGAAAACTTGACTCCAGTATTCAGGAAACCTCAAAACTTGCAAATATACAACAAACAAGTGATAAATATTCAGTTTAAAGACCTACATTATTTATGGTTATGAGGAATTGCATTCAATTTCTGATCAGTTTTCCTGGACATGGTAAAATATTATAGTAAAGCACTTCCACTATTTACATTTAATAAAAAAGAATGTTCACTCTTAAATAGAGTCAGCCCTGTGCATTTTTCTAAAACCTAATATACAAATCACATGGTGCGCAAAAATATAATTGTATAATAATAACACACAGCGCAACCTGAAATACACTTCCAACAATTTTCAAGTACTGTTCCACTATAATTAATTTCTTTTGTGTAGCCCTGTCAACAAACGGTGAATGATGTTCATACCATATTCTACATGAAACCTGCTTTTATGCATATAAAAATATATGCATCCGTTTCATTTGGTTTAGTGCAGCCTATAAATGTGAACTCTACTTACCTGTAATTTCCTTCATATACGTAATGTATTTGAATTCTCTTGGATGCCCTTATACACGAATCATTTGCTTGATCTCAACGAAAACTTTAGTGCAGCTTCCCTATACGGTACAGATTTAGTATATCGAGTTAGATCTTTCTGCTGTTATTTGTTCTTAGAATATGCTAATCACAGGCACATAGATCAACCGCAAAAACATGATTTTTGGATTCAGGGGACTTCAGAACGTATAAATATAACAAAAACTCAATTTTAAAAATTTGACCCAAAAACTGTATTTTCTCTACTATCTTTCATATCTATTTTATATAGCAACTTTGTTGCCGGTATATAGCATAAAAGCTGATATGGTCTTTCCGTAAATAGAGTTAAATTGCAGTACATAGCAGTGTCGTTTTTAGTCCAATATGCATTCATAATGAATCAGCATATAGTAATAAATACACTTTTCAAAAATAAGGAATCAAGTTTCAGTTAATTAGAATGCATTACGTTTTATATTAAAAAAAAAAAAAAAAAAAAAAAAATCCAATTATAGCTAACTAAATCACAAAAAAAAAAAAAAAAAAAAAATAATAATAATTACATCATAAATAAATGAATAATTAATAATAATAATAAAAACTAATAAATCATAAATCAAATCCTTTTTTTTTTTTTTTTTTTTTTTTTTTTTTCCCATGTTCAATAGTATTAAATTACGGTTTTGCATTTGTTTAGTCAATAAGCATTTCTAACACTCTAAAGGTTGTTGCCTTATAAAATGAAAAATCTGTAGTTGAAAATATAGTGAAGTTACATCTACACAAATTACTGTGCCTATGCTTTTTATTGAATTTTAAGAAATTGACAAATTGAACAACTTTCTTCTATAAAAATTTTTAATACAAAAGATTACGTGTATAAAATGAAAAAACGCATAAAAATAAAGGTATTTTTGAATGCGTCTTTGAAATTCTAATAAGAGATTTTCTTTTTACTTAAATTCTCTTTAACCATAACTTTCAAACAATGCTACTTTCAATCCTCTACCCCCATAATTAATATGTTAAAAACGTACAACAAATTTCATGTTTGCGAATTAATTACCATTCTTTTGTGTATTTATTTTTAACAAAAGTTGAATGCTTGAAGTTTTAGCATTCTCGCCAACTTTTATTTCGCCAAAGGTAATGTCTCCCCCCCTCATTCGGCGGAATTGTCCTATCGAGGGAAAACGGCAGAAAGGAATGCGGCGGAGTTGTCCTGCTGGGGGAAACAGCTGATAAATTTTTCGGCGGAGTTGTCCTATGCCCAAATTTTCAGTCGACGCCTCTGCACATTAGAAATCTGTTTTGCACCGGCTGGTCGTGTTGTATAAACGCATGTACTACCATATACATATAATAATTCTTTTTCTGGTGGGTTTGTGAGGATTTAAAACGGAAAATATGTATATTAAATTTATTTTTATTCATAAAATAACAATAGAACATTGAAAAACTTGTGATTATACATTAATCTGTATAATAATAATAAGAATCAGTTATTGATCTGGTAATATTTTATTAACATCAACGAGCACAATATTTGTTTCTTTAGCTACCTTAATCGGTATATTCATTAAAAAAGTCAGAAACAATTTATTAATTTCAGGTGTTTTAACCGAAGTTGTCAAAATAGAAATTTCCTGAATTTTGTCGCGGGCCACAGAAACTTACACGGCAGGCCGCATGCGGCCCGTGGGTTGGCCAGCCCTGTATTTGAAAGTTACTTATTAAAAAGAAATTACATTTAATATTTCATTTCAAATACAAGTTTTATAGCTTTTCTCAAAATTGGATTTTCTATTATTATATTACTGATTTTCTATTTTAATCGCTCCCCAAAAGAAGAAAACAGTGGATGTAGAATCTTTTGCAATTAGAATTATTTCAACATTTTTTCAATACTTAAATAATAAAACTTTTAACACGTTCGCTGCCGATCCCGCGCCAGCGCGGGATGTGACGTATTGCTTTACAGGTGAAAGTTTACTTTAGGCTGCCGCTGTGCGAAATTTCGAAAATCGACAAGACGGCGCCATTTCGCATCGTGTTCCGAATAGCAACCTTACAGCGGCGGCATGCGAAAGCGAGCTTTTCGGCGATCTAACCTAAAAATAAAACGCGTCTTGAAAAAAAAAAAATCCGAATAATAATAATACATAGGACAAAAGGAAAATTTTCATAAAATAGAATTAAAAGAAAAAAAAAATAATTACGAATTTATAACTAATCACAAATGCAAAAATAAAACTTAGATTATACAATCACACCATTGCTTTAGTAATTGATGATAAGTGTTTAAATGATAGTTTTTTTATTTACAATAATTTAACAGCTATAAGTACAGTCGGTAACAAAAGTGTCCGAAAACTAGCAAAAATTTCTATGTAAAAAAAGTACACTTCATAAGGTTTTGTTAAATAAATCCTTATCGAATCATGTTCTTACACTGACTAAGAACATGATTCGACAAGGATTTATTTAACAAAAAAGTATGAAATATACTTTTTTACTGAGAAATTTTAAATTTAAAAGTTGTATAAAGTTGTATAAAGTAAATTATTTATCATTAATATTTTATTTATAGTCCTCATTCATTAGGAATGAAAAAATAAATCCGCAACTGGATAATTATAGCAAATTTTAACGATTCTCTATTATAATGGTACTCTGATCTGTTCACTATACCCCTATCTCAATATGCATGAAATTAAAAAGTATACAAAATTTTGTACTGTAGCAACCAGTATTGGCATGAAATTCAAAAATATGCCTCTAAAATTCAGGACCGTGGTTGCCCAGTCGGTAGAGCGCCGGGCTCGGAATTGGAAGATTGCGGGTTCGGTACTCGAGCCTGCCAAAAACCATTGTGTATACTAATGGTGGCTGGTGCTCATAAAATCTGTTGTGCCCGCAATGTTTTCCATGTTCCCATATTAATTATACCTCTGGGTGTCTACGAAACGAGAGAGTCATCCCTTCCGTGGAGGATCAAAATTGTGATGGCATGTCCCTGGACAACTCTAAGGGTGAGACCCAGACCATCGCCAATTGTCCATTGCGCAGCACTAGTGTGACGTAAAACACAATCAACAAACCAACTTCTTAAATTCAAAAGTACCTCTTAAATTCCAACTCTATTCAACCAGCCAAACAGTACTAACGCAAATATCACAAATATTCATATTTCAAAATAGATGGTTGGTTGGGTTTTACGTCACACTAGTGCTGCGCAATGGGCGATTGGCAACGGTCGGAGACTCAGCCCTAGAAGTGGTCCGGAAACATGTGATCAAAAATTTGATCCTCCATGGAAGGGTATTTTAAAATAGAATAGTTTCTCTCTAATAAAACACGTATCATCAATATGCAACCGAAGTGATGGCGTCAGGGAGATATTTTATCTGCTCAGTACAAACGAAACTATTTGCTATGGAAATTTAACTTATTACTCATTAACTCCAGAGTTTGCTTGTAACGAGCAGATGAATTTTTACACGTTTGACGTAATACAGCGTATTGACGTAACACATGACGCAAACAAGCAAAGGTAAACACAAAGCCTATAACATTTGGCGATGTAGCGCTCTTGTGCAACACGTCAAACATATTCGGCGGGTTAAAGGAAAAAAACGTCATTTCAAATTTTAGTCACGTGAAACCGGCAGCGAACGTGTTAAAGAAATGAATGATTAAACAAATTTTAGGAGATATTTCACACTAAATCGTAAAACAGAAGCTGTTGGAAGCATGGTATGTTTTTTAAATCGTATTTTCAGACGAATTCTTTTCTTTAGTTTAAATTATTTTATACTGAGAAGTATTTGAGCGGTTAAATCAGATTTTCCGGTTTATGATGGTATTATTTATACAGGTTTCTTTTTTGTATTTTACATTAGATTAATTAGCACTTGTTAATTGTGCAGTTGTACTAGTATGACATCGTAATGCATATCAGATTTCATAGGTTCATGCTTAGCATGTTAATTTGGTATGTATTACTATCGTTTGAAAAAAATGTAATTTCCTATAAAATGTACATGCTAATGTTTTTATGTTGAAATTTAAAGAAGTAATAATTTTTTATTTATGATCAAGTTTACATTGAAAAGATTGAATTAAAACCGGATACTTTTCATCACGTATATGTTTTATTGCGTCTTATTTAAAAAATAAAATTGTGTTCAATTTTTTAGAATGTTATGTATTTTACAATGCATTCAACATTCTTTGTTTTAAGTAAGTAAATTACTTTGGTTTATGAAGTATGATAAATGGTATCCTGATTAATATATATGCTACATTCTTATGAAGTGATGCTGTGTATGTAGTGGAGTGGCTATTAATTGTAAATTGTCATTTAAAAATTTGTGTGTGTGGAGAGAATTTTTCGATCATTGAATTAAACCAAAAAAAAATTAAAAGTCCCAGATAATGTAGTGATTTATGCTTTATGCATTTATACTTTGTTTTTAGCATGAGCATAGATTTGATATATTGTCCTTCGGAATCGAAAACATACATGACATGAGTATATTTTCATGATATATATTGGGCAAAGTATTGTTTCATATCGCTGATTGCTTCCTTAATATACATTATCAAAATAAACAGGATTTTTCAAAGAAATTTAAATATGTTTGTTAAATAAATTGGTGATCTCTTCTTTTTCACTAAGGACAACAGATATTATATCTTTTCTTAGCATGTTTATCACATTATAAAGTTTTGCAATTTAAACTTTAAATGTAGTTATAGAATGTAAACTTAATCAGGCCTGGGATCCTTGAGTACTCAGTTGCCTTTAATCTTAAAACACCAAATACCAATGCAAACTTGATCATCCATAAAAAAAAAAAAAAAATCCAAATCGCATTTTTTAAAACAACAGAATCTATAAAATCTGAAATGTATTGTGAAGTCTGTCTAATACAACTGCAATTAACAAGTTTACTTTAATGTAAAAAAGAAAGAAACGTATATAAATACAATATGAACCGAAAAATGTGACTTTTCGTTTATATGCTTAAGCATTTCCAGTATAAAGTACTAATAGAAACTAAAGAAATGTGTTCAACTGTAAATACAATTTTTAAAAATACTAATATTTTCACAAGAGCTTCTATTTCCTAAGCCTAAAGTGTCTTCTGAAATATGATGAATCTTTCACTTCTTTTATAATGTTGCAAGCATGCAATCAAATAGTTAGTGTTTAATAGTGCAATTCACATTTATAAGGGAAAAATTAGTCTGTTGGTCCACTTGGTGCTTTTTTAAAATTTGTTAACATTGTACCGTTCTGCGTCCTGTACACAGTTATAATCGCCCATTGGCGGCATAAGATAGCGAGCTTTTCAGTGATCTAACTAATCAACAAAACACGTTGGGAAAAAAGCAATTTGATCAGAAACAAACATAGAAAACAAGAAAAATCATCTACAATACAATTTTTAATAATTTTACTAAAAATTATGACACTATAACCAGCCAATTAGAAAGAAAATGCTACAAATCTTTATTGACTACTAGCAAAGCCCCAGTTCAGGAACGAACCGATTTCCGAATATGGGAAAAATTTCAAAATCAAACTCGAAATGTACAAAACTCGGCCTGATGCTGCCTGCATGCCAATAGATCAAAGTTTGTTAACAAAACCATTTTTTAATTAATGAAATCAATGAAGGTAGTGAATCAACGAAGGCTTTTTCTCGCTTTGCTGGTCACTATATTTAAAGGAAACTCTTTTCTATATCGTTTTACAAACAAAAATAAAATTTAAAGAAATCATGAAATTGCTTTAAAGCCCGCTTTGGTTTCCCACTGCCTTCGTCTGCAACCCACTCATTTGCAGTCTCTCGGGTGTCTGTCCCTATTGCCTGTGACAATAGCTTACCAGTGGGCTTTCATTTGGGTGCTTATCAGATGATAGTTACGAAACAGACAGTATCAAAAAAATTGTAGCCATTTTATATTTGAATCCCAGTTACATATGAACAACACTGTATGTGGTGTACATAATATTTTCTTTCACATTATTTTCTATATTTATTTGATTTATTCGATCAACCATAAAATGACAACAATTTCACACCAAATATAATATTACAGTGTGCTATGATCGGCTATGTCTATCGCATGAGACAATTTTTGTGGTTATAATAGTAGTTGATATATAGAAAAATAAATAATGAAATATGTAAACCTGATCATGGCCCTTGGCGACTTTTGAATTTTTATCGTTACTTTAGACAAAAATACATAATTTATGGTTTTTTTTTTTTTTTTTTTTTTTTGTTTGTTTCTTTTCTTTTCTGTTTTTCAATATTTTATAATTCATTTACATTTTTGATGCACTGTTTGGCTTAAAGTGGTTTTTACGAAAGTGGAGTCCTTGACGAAAAATGTCCGATCTATTTCAGCATCAAAATTTAAAAATGACTCAGGATTATCAATTAGTAAAGCTCTTTAATGTAACGCTGAATTAGCTTCTTTTATGCCAAGCGCGATTCATCCATGCCAAAAACATACTATTTAAACAAAAGGGGAAATAAATCTAAAATTGAGGTATATTATTTTTTTTTTCTACTCCATTTTCATTTTTTCATGTGCAAGAGCAAATTTATTTTTTAAAATCTTTTTTGAGTGAAAGCATATTTTATTTTATGTTGAAAAAAAGAAATTTTTTTTGGCAACATTTAAAAATTTAAATGTCCATTTTTAAAGTTTTACCAGGTTATTATTTTAACGTTTTAATTAATTTTAAAAAATCTAATCAAAGTTTCATTACAAATAAGGTACCAAATGAAAGGGGCAATTTTTCTGAATCCGTCGGTTTAATTAAATTATCACTCGGACAATTAGATTTTTTAAAATTAACTAAAGTATGAAAATCTGGTGGCAACTTGCATTAACACACAGACAGAGTCAAAAATCTCTTAGCCATTTATATATAGCGAGACTAGCAAGCTTTGCTCGCTTCGCTGGACACAATATATAAATGAGTTGTCAAAATCCCATATTGTTAATTAACCTGAGTTAACCCGTTAGTAGTCGCTAGTTGGTCGATTTGCCGTCCATCCTTCAGTGTTGCCAGATTTTTTTATTCAATAGCCATCAAAAACTTTTAGAAGTGGCGTTTGATATACATAAAACGCGAAGAAACGTCGATCACATCACTTCTTAAAATTATTGGTGACAGTTAAATAAAAAGTGCACTGTCTATAGCGATTACTAACGGGTTAAAGTTCCCGTTGTGTTCGGTAGAGATTTTTCTCGCTCGTAATGTGAGGAGTCCATGTTCCCACTGCTTTCGGCAGCAACTTACCGATTCTTACTTCCCCATCCCTAGTGGATAAGTTCGAAGTTTTGTGAAATCTCGACAAAGTACATAATGTACATCATGCGTACACCTAATAAACATCCACACACCAATGTTCACCATTCTAAGATAATTTAAGGCGAATTCAAACGGGAAAATGTGTTTTTACACATGTTTATAGCCCCCTCGTCCTCAAGAAGATAAAGGGGGGAATTTCGTAAAATCCCATTACAATAAGTGTCGGATACATATAAACAATTTACGCACCAAATTTCATCACCGCAGATCCCATAGATTTCCAAAGACAAATTTACCGCTAAAAGAGGGGGAGGGGGGTGTCTTGAATTTACTACTTCATACCCCCCCCCCCCCTAAAAAAAAATAAATTGAAAATCACAAAAAAAAGAAAATGTGTTTTTGGAAATGCCTTTGTAACATCTTTAGTAAAGCTCTACTAAAAAATCCGGAATTTCTGAAATTTCCCCCCAAAAAATGATTTTTCCTCTCTCTTTTAGAATCAAGAATTCCAAAATGGTACATGTTTTATTTATACTCAATTCTAATCTCACCATGTACAATTTTTTCAACGTGAAGCAATTCAGGCTGCGTTATGCTTACGAACGGTTTTTTCTTCCTGCGCTCCAGGGGGTATTTCGATAAATCCCGTTTCTTTAGTTGTCGGATACATATAAAAAATCCAAGCACCAAACTTCGTGACCGCAGCTCTCATAAATTTCCCAGGACAAATTTAGCACTAAAAAGAGTGTCTCAAATTTGCCCTTTGTAAGACATACCATCCCCCCCCCCCACCAAAAAAAAAATGGCAGATGACAAAAAATTAATAACGTGTTTTGGAAATATCCTAAAAAATTCGCATGGCTGTTTTTTACATCTCTGTTCCATTTTTCGCAGAGTTTTACTGAAAAATCCAGAATTTGCAAAATTTCCTGCCTAAAACAGATTTCTCCTATCCCTCCTCTTAAAATTTGAAATTTCCTAAATTGCTGATGTTTTAATTGTACTAATGTGTAGTCACCCCTTGTGCAATTTCTTCACTGTGAAGTAATTTGGAGCTGAGATATGTTTACAAAGGTGTTTTTGCCGTCTGTCCCCCTTTGGGGGCAATGGGGGTAATTTTGATAAATCCGTTACTTTAGGTGTCCATTATGGTGTATGAACAAACCAAGCACCAAAATTCGTGACTGCAGTTTCCATAGATTATTCAGGACGAATTTAGCACTAAAAGAGGTGTCTCGATTTTGCCCCCTCATAACACCCCTCCTACCAAAAAAAAAAAAAATATATATATTTGAAAAAATCCTAAGGAAGTCGCATAGCATTTTTTTAATATCTTTGTTCCATTTTTGGTAGTGTTCTACTCAAAATCAGGAATTTCCAATATTTCCTGCCAAAAATTGATTTTCTCCCTCCCTTCCATTAAAAATCGAAAACTTCTAAATCACAGATAATGTATTATTTGTACTCATGTCTAGTCTCCCCGTGTGCAATTTCTTTACTGTGAAGTAATTGGGAGCCGAGTTATGTTTACAAATGTGTTTTTTTCTTTTGCTCCCCACAGGGGCAAAGGGGAGTAATTTCGGAAAAGTTGATAGATATAATTTTAAGTTGGGTAAAGACCCAAATCTCTGCGAAGCACCGTTGAATTCCGTTCAGCTGTTCTCAAGTGATACCCAGGCAAACGTGTTTTTGTCTTTTACCCCCCCCCCCCCACCAATTGGTGAATGCGGGGAATTTCTGTAAAGATAGTAGCCTATGTCCTATTCCAGACTATATCTATCTCTGTACCAAATTTCATCCAGATCCGTTTAGACGTTGTGGCGTGATTGAGTAACAAACATTCAAACTTTCACATTTTTATAACATTAGTATAGATTGTTAATATATAATTTCAGATTTCAACGATGCCAACAGGAGGTTGTGTTGTTTTCCTCATATGCGATTTGTCAAGAAAAAGAACACTACATTTGGTACGCTTATCGCCCATTCTTAACTAGACCTGAAAATTGTAAACATTTACAACTATAATCAAACATAACAAAATCCTTCAGATTAATAGAAACAATAGGACACAAATAAACTAAAGATCTTAATTATTAAAACCAAATGCATTTAATAACATATCTATCAACATTGAAGGATCAAAATAAGGGTGATTCTATATATGGCATTTTCAGGTTTACATAATATTGGTTGACTTTAGTTCAATAATATTGGCGGGTTTTCGACATATGCCAGTTTTTAATAATTTAATCCTACATTTAAATCGTTAAAAATCTTTATGCATAAATAAAGTTTAGCAATCATATAAAAATGTACTAACTGATATTTTAAAATAAATCTGTCTATTGACTCACAAGAAATTTTTTTTTTTTTTTTTCAGCAAAAGCGAAAGTAACTAGAAAATTAAAAATTTATTGAAGTTTTTGATAAAATACATGCATAACTTTAAAATGCTCAAAAAAAAAAAAAGAGGAGGGAGTGACAAATACATGAGAATAAGGAGCAGTAGATGACAATCCCAAAATAAAAGTTTTGCTTAGTTAGCAAGTATAATATAATTATGAAAAAATATTCATGTATTTAATTTAAATTAATTGTAATGTAATGAATTTAAATAATATGGAGAGTGGAAATGTGTTTTAAAAAATAAATACTAACTTAAAATAACGACCAAGATTGCTCATCGTTAACACATAGCTCAAATGAAGATGGCAAAAAACACTGCTTTTTTAAAACAAGTTGAAATAAGTATTAAAATTATTTACTGTAAAAATTTTATTCTATGAAAACATTTTATTACCTTTCGTAAAATTTAATAAAATATATTTTCATCGTTTGCCGAAATTTACATGCATTAATAAAATTTCCAATAAAAATAGCACACAATGTGACATAAATTACTGGTTCATCCAAGCAAAAAAAGCCTAGAGTGCAAAGGGTTAATCCATTTTTCAGATTTTAAACTTAAAATAATTACAATTTTAATTCATTTAAAAATAATTTACCAACTGTGTTACAATAAATATAATTTTACCTTATTTTATCCTTGAAAAAAGTTTTTCATGATTTTTAGATGAATTATTAATGTTCTTATAGAGTTTGGGTTTAGATATAAAGAAAGCAGGTGTGAGTCACAAAAATTCTTCACTGTGTGTTCGGGTCAGTTTTCAGGTTGATGAAAATTTTTTGTAATCTCTTTAATTTGTAATATTTTAATATTTCCTAAACAAACCTTACTTTTGACTTAGACTTTCCTTCTTTAAGGATTTGTCATTTCTTAAGATTCTGTAAAATTCTAGGCTGTTTACAGCATAAGGTAACAATACTCTTTTTTTTTTTTTTTTTTTTTTTTTTCCCTGTCTGGAAAGATTTACAGTTTTTTTTTAAGCATGACAGATCTTACATTTCCTTCAGACAACCATTGTAAACTGTAAAAATCAACAAATATAAGAATTTGACATGCATTGCCCTGTTAAAAAAAAAAAAAAAAAAAGGCATAAAAAGTGAGTTTAAAAGAAAACATATTTTTTAAGTTGCAATGATAAAATATAAATAAATACGATTAGCTCTTTGTTAACAGGCATTCAACTAACAGGATAATTTCAGGAAACACTTTTTTTTCCCTCACTATTAAATTGTTTTAAAAAATTTGCTGCTTTTTGTAAATTATAAATAAAATGTAAATTGTATATAGCTGAGCACACACACACACACACACACACAAACAAAAAAAAAAAAATAATAATAATAATTTCATTATCATAGAAACATGGAAAATATAGCATAATACTCATAATTACTTTATTCACTGGATAAAAAAAAAATAAAAATAAATAAAAATAAAAAAAAAGTGTTTCTCACATCGTAAGAAAAAGTAAATTGCTATACTAGTTAACTAACTGTGGCATTTAAGTATAACAGTAAGGACTTTGTATAAAATATCATTCAATATAGCAAGACTTTGAAATTAATTTCAAAGAATGACATGTAATTTAACAATCTATTTTTCTTTATTCAACTTATCAAAAAATGATAAACATTTACAACTAAATTTAAACATAACAAAATTCTTCAAATTAGTACAAACAGTGGGACACAAGTAAACTAAAGATCTCAAATGTATTTAATAACTTAACATATCTACCAACATTGGATCAATATAAGGGTGATTCTATATATGGCATTTTCAGATTTACGTAATATTGATTGGCTTTACTCTAATAACTTTGGCAGATAATCGACATATGCCAGTTTTTAATAGTTTAATCCATGGCTTAAATTGTTTAAAAAAAAAAAAAAAAAAAAGACAAGATTTTTTTTCGGCAAAAGCGAAAATCACTGAAAACTTAATTGAAGTTTCGCATAGTTGGCAAGTATAACGAAAAAATATTCATGTAATCAATTTAAATAGTATGCGGAGTGGAAAAGTGTTTTAAAAAAATAAACACATTAACACCACGGAGTATAAAGACAGGAGAAGAAGGTAACGCTGAAATTTTGTGATGTTGTTTTCTAATGTTTACAGATGGCGCCAGCGTGCAATCCTTCCTTCTCTCCAGCTTCCTCAATGTTATTCAATGGGGGAAATGTCTGGTTTTAATTATTTTTTTAAAAATAATATGAAGCTGAAAAAATTTCGATTGAAAGCAAATTTCATTAAATAGAGTATTCTAACCAACATGTTTTTTTTAAGAGCCATTTTATACTAATTTTACTTTGAAAGAAAGCTTTTAAAAAATGACGATTCTTATGAACCGAAGCTATCTAAAACAGATAATTGGGAGGAAGGAGAATGGATGAAATTTTGTAAAGAAAAAAAAAAAAAACTTACTTTAGGTGCAGAAAGCACGAACTCGGACTTTATTTTTCTCCTAGGGCTTTTTTTTTGTTTTTCTTATCACTATCATAGCCTGTTTTACAACTAGGAACGAAACATTTATTTGAAACATCTGAATTATGCAGTTTTAAGAACTTACAAAGAAATTAAATTGCTTAAAATAAAAAAATTTAAATGTACTCCAGCAAAATTCTATTGAAAACAACAGTATATCCGCTCCGAGGTAGGGAGGAATAAGGAGTGGCGCCCTCAATATTTACCAAAAATTTAGATCACAGTTTCGTAGCTTTCTCCCATTGGACCTTCAACTCCTATTAATATTACTCCGTGATTAACACATAGCTCATATAAATTATGTGGCGAAGATGAGAAAAAACACTGCTTTCTTTAAAAAAGTGAAAATACGTATTAATTATTTACTGTAAGAGTTTTATATTATGAAAATATTTTATTACTTTTCTTAAAATGTAATATAATATACTTTCATAGTCTGCCGAAATTAATAAAAATTAATTGCATTAATAAAATTTCTGATTTTGTTGGCAAACAACAAGCACACACGCATGCACGTTACACGTCACGTGACCAACTACCCATCAAATCTTCCAAGTTCCCGTAAAAAAAATCTGGGTAAAATGGGAACATCCCGTGCTCCCCAATCTGGTGCGCTGAACGCCTTGGGTTACCCACAAATGATCACGTGATGCCGTCGCTTAACGGCTTGGGAGAGATCCCGGGGAGACCGGGCTTCCCGGGAAGCGACCGCTGAACTCAGCCTTGTTCCAAAGCGTTCAGTAGATTCCTGGCCCGATCCAAGACCGGTCCAGGATCAGTGATGTCATCGCCCGGTCGCATTGATCCATCTCGGGCGCTCTACTGAACACGCTCATAACGTTATTCAACAATAAAAAACACCGAGCGTGACTTTGCTCAACTCAGAAATTTGAAAGATCATAACATGAAGAGCGAACAGGTTGTTTCAGATATTGAAACTGGAAGAGGGCGTTGCAGGCGCTACCGAGCGTGAATTTACTGAGATTAAAATTTTCAATTAAGCTATTTTCATTATATGTCACTAAGGGAGGCATACTATTGTAACAGTCGCAGCTATCGTAATCGTAGATCACAAATCCTGGAATTTGCGATCAGCTCACAAATTATGATACTATTGTAACGATGATACGCTGTCACAAATGGCAACCCTTCGATCGCAAATTTGTGATTTCCGGTTATTGGCAATTCGATTATTTTAACGATAGGCTTCACTGATTGGCTAGATATGTAGGTGTGCCGTGTGCAATGTTTATAATTTTAGCTTCTTAATATCTGTATATTTTGTTTATTTTTTCATGAATCTGTTCAACTGTTCGAGTTTTACAAATAAGCTCGTATATAGCATTTAAAAAATTCTTCTAATGACATATACCAATTTTTAAATACGAATAAAGTGAATGATTATATTTAAGTGATTCTAATTTCATTTTTCTGTAAAAACTTGTGTGATGTAGAGAAAAAAAATATAAAATAAGATTATGTTATCATTGTTAATTTTACATAGTACTTTTCCTATTTTCATAATAAAAAGTTAATTTAACAATGTTTTATTTATAAAATATCTTCTTCTTTATTTATGTTTTTTTTTTTTTTTTTTTATATATATATATAAGTGCTACATGAAATGGGAAAGAGACGGAGAAAAAGTTATTTTTTAAGTTGTTTAAAGCAAGATACTTAAAAATATTTCCTTGCAATCTTACATCAAAAAGCAGCTTTTCAAAATTTGAATCTGTAAATTCTGCAATTAATGTCTTTGTTTTACATCTGTCATCTAATATATATAATTATATAATCACTACAGCTATTATTCTACTCATTAGGGTTTCAAAAAGTTATTTTTTTAAGTTTGATGTTTGTTTTTAAAAAGTATATAGAGCATTGTTATTAAAGAAAGAACCTAGTCAACACAAATTCACCTAATTAGGTCAAAGTATGTAATCCGATATGTCCATATTACAGCTATTTAGTCTATATTTCATGAGATTTTGTAGATATTATATTAAAATGTATTTTTATGTAATAAGTATGTCTTCAAGCCAAAATAAATAAATAAATATATGTAAGTAATATAGACAAGTCAATTCTAGCACATATTACATCCAAAAATTATCCATGTTATTTAAAGATTTATGTAAACATAGATGCTGGCAGAATTAAATCAACAGCGAGTGTTTTTTTTTTTTTTTTTACATTATGCTAATGTCACATGTATGTTACACATCAGTATAGCAGAGCTACACGGTGGGCAATTGGTAAAATCTACCAAAAGAGCCTAAAAGATAATTTAAAAGCTTTAAACTTTATTTATATTAAGTATCATAATTAAAAAACTTTATATTTTAAAAATTATTGTGAGTTAGGCCAAGGAAAAAAAAAACCCTTTTAGTAATGATATTAAAAATATTTAGAATTCATTCCCTGCCAGCACCCATGTACGTAAATCAGTTTTAGGTTGATTTCTTTAGAAATCGACCTACTACAATCACTTTTTTTTAAAAATTTATATATAATAGAAATATTGTCATCGTAAAAATAATTCTGAAATAATACTCCAAATCAAACCAAAATTGGACAGCGAACTTATCTTAAAATAGCTAGGATGAGTTCGTTTACCAAGTTGTTTTGCTATTTTATTTTCATGTGGGGGTCACTTGAAAATTACAAATCCACACTGTGAAAAGTGTATTTAAGATTGGATTTGCTTAAATTATGATGTATACATAGGCCATATAACTGTCTCAACCAAGTTTATTAATGAACTTTAGCCGCTCTTTTCTAACAAAAAGGCAAGTACCTTAAATTAAGCGGGGCCACTTGAAAATTTATTATTACAATAACTTTTGAAACACTGAATCAATTCAAACCAAAGTTGGGTAGTGAACTTATACAAATGTTTTGATGATAATTTCACTGGACAACTTGTTCTCTCATTTTGTTTTCAAGTTGCAGTCACTTGAAATCTGATTGCCACTTGAAAATATGCCATCATGATAACTTTTCAAATACTAAGCTGATTTAAACCAACGTTAGAAAGTGAACTTACAGTTCAAATATTTTGGGTAAGTTTGCTGTGCAACTTGCTTCGCAAAGGGATCTTCTCATTCAATATTTGAGTTTACCACAGCATTCACATGAAATAGATTTTTCTTTTCTTTATGTGAATACAAATGCAATATTACAAATATTTTTTTTTCTTTTAACCTTTATTTTATTGATGATTCTAAATTAGAATTATTCACCGATTAAAATCCTCTATACCAACTAAGTTATCTGGTAAACATCTAAAATATTAACTCGTTAGAACGATGAAATCTTTTGATCTGTTTGGTAAATATAGACACAGTATTTATTACTTTTTTTTTTTTTTTTTTTGTTTTATTTAACTTTTGCTGGATAAGAATGAATAGTTTTATTATAACTTAGCTCTGTGTTTTATTTGTTGGAAAAGTTGGATTACATTTTTATAGTCGAGTGGAAGTCAGATATTGATTTGGTAGTAATTTTTAGAACACTGGCAAATTGTGCCATAGGACAAACCTTTTTTAATAGGCCACCTCTCTGAAGGGCCAGTTTTCTATAAATCAAGATAAATGTGTGAAAATAATTCGCAGAAAGTTTTCTGAATTTGCTGTAAAATTAGAAATTACATTTAGAAAGATTGGAGTGTAAGGTTGATTTTTTATACCAACTGTTCGATTCCCGGCTCTGGTTTTTTTTCACATAGTTGGTATATATAAAAAAAAAAAAAAAAAAAAAAAAAAATCAGCCTTCCACTACAATATTTCTATGAAATTTCATGCTTGATGTATTATTGAATGTCTATATATTAATTTGAAACATGTTTTGTCTGTATCCACTAAATCGAGAGAACGGCTCGGTATCTAAAAAAATATCTTGGCCTGTTGATGTGTCATTAAAAGAGAAAAATAAAAAAAAAGTCGAACGGTTTCCCACCCTGGGTGGAAAGACTTAAAAACATGTTTGCGAGCTTAACTCAGCTCCAAACTACTTCACGGTGAAGAAGTTGTACATAGGGGGACTAGACTCGAATACTAAAGAATCAATTTCTGCAATTTTCGATTTTAAAGGAGGAAAGTAGAATTTTTTTTTTTTTTTTTTTTTTTTTTGGGGGGGGGGGGAGGAATTAGTTTGAGAGGGAAATCTGTTCTAGACATACATGTAGCACCTCATTTTAAAGGTCTTGAAAGTTCATGTAGATTGGGGATGTTTGTATACAATATAGTGTGCCCCCTGGTGGTGAAAAATTGAACTAGGTGATTTTGTAGTAGACCCTATCATGTTACACCTTATTTTAAAGGTCTTGGTACTTTCTGACTGTTGGTGATGTTCATACAGAACACACTGTGTCCCCTGGTGGTGGAAAGTGCAACTAAAGGATTTTACACTTGACACCACCACGTGACACCTTATTCGAAAGGTCTTGGAAATTTTTCTGTGTCCGTGACTATGTCGCCGTGTTTCTGCCACTGGGTATAAAATCATACAAATTTAAGGTTATCATCATGGGCCCGGGCAATGCCAATCGGGTTCGTTCAATTCCAAGTTAATTATTGGGAATTTTTTCATGTTATTTTTATTTAAAAATAGAAATTCAAACAAAATAAAGTTAAAGATATAAAATAATACAAATTTCAGAACCTGGTCGCAAAGCACATGCAAACGAGGAGCTATAGACCAATTCCCTAAAACGGTGCAGCAATTTAACACCAAGGTGTAAAACATGTATGGAGAAAAGTGGTGTAAATTCCCTAATAGTGTAATGATTTAACACGTTGTCTCAAAACGTGGTAAGAGAAGCGAGAATGAAAACGCTGAGAGTTTGCTTATATCGTGAGTGGAATCAGAGCTCAATTCTAGAACCAATTTTTTCATCAAATATTTTTTTTTTAAATTAAGTTTCAAAATTGAAAACATAGTTGCCAGTTAAAATATACTGGTTGGCTATGGTAACCAGGTGACTGTATTTCACGTGCCAAGTTAATACTAAAGTATAAATTGCCAGCATGCGATTAATATGAAAGTACCAAATGGCAATTATAACACTTAAATTAAAGGAATATGTATCATTCTTAACTTCTTGAAGCCACTTGGATTCTAAAATATGCAAATATTATGGTGCAAAAGATGCGATTGTGATGCAGAAAAACTCTTAAAATTGGATGCATTTTTAAACAAAAACAACTAGTTCCATTACACTGCTCGGCATAAAATTGCCTCTGACACCATTTCAGCATATTCTTATGTAAAAGGAACTCCTGAATCTGAATAGGATGCCCATTTTGCCCTATCACCCATCATTTTTTAGGAATGGCCCCCTATTTTTTTATCATTTTTCGGTGATTGTATGGCTATGAATTTGATTTCTAGGAGGGGAGAGGATTATTTTAACCGTTAGATATTTTCTGAGGGGCTATAGAGGTGGAAAATTCTAAAACATAGACATTTGCGACAAGGGGATTTTTTTTTTTTTTTTGGGGGGGGGGGGAATTTACCACTGAAATTATGAATTACATATCTTATATTTTTTAAATCTGTTATTAATGTTATTCTTTAAATTTTTCTATATATTTTTTTGTTTTTAGGTGTTAAATTAATTATTTTTCATTCTTCAAATCAAATTCGTGGTCATAAAATTATAGAACAGGGAAAGAAATTGAGGGACAGGGTGGTGTAAAAATATATATATATATATATATATATATACTTAAAGTTCAAAATCTTAAAAGTGAAAAACAACTCTTGTGAATCAATTCACCAATAATTAAATCAAAATTATGCATGCCCTCTATACAAAACAAAACCCAAATTTATTTGACTTTTTTTTTTGCTTTAAAAGTGTATTCTAACAACAATAAGCTGTCTTTTAAAATTCCAATGCAACAACAACAAAAAAAAATCTACATTAACCACAAGAAAATTCATCCCTCCCCCCCCCCTCCTTAAATCATGAAAAGCACACTATTTAAAATCTTAAATTAAGCAATTTATTAATTAATTGAAACAGAGAGATAGCTGGATTACAAACCTTTCAATTTCAATGTAACTTAAAGCACAATAAATTATTTTTTCATTAAAAGAATAACCTAGAAATATTAACAAAAATAACTCAAAATTTAAACACAAGATATTATTAGATCCCCTACTAAGCAAAGCATTCATTTAACTCTGCATTACATGAAGATTTAATCAGAAATAAAACAAATTATGTAACAATATCTTACTCATTGTAGCATCTTTCATAATAATAAAACATTCTAAAATTTAAGTGAGATAGCAGTATCAGGGCCCAAAATTTCAACTTAGATTACACTCGCTGAAAACAAAAGCTACTCGCCACAAAATACGATTAACTTACTCTATTTTTTACGTATAAGGTGACCAGCATTGTTTATTGGTAAAAGAGGACAAAATACGCAATGTCTTTTATTTTATAAGAAAATAGAAGGCATTCAATTTGAAAAAAGAGGTCATTTTAGAGGATACAAAATTGAATGAAAATGATTACAAAAACCAATTCAAAAGCTACTTTACACAAGTGGTGGAAACATTTTTATCTCAAATGATGAATTTGAATCAGTATACCTTAATTTAAATTAATAATATATGGATATGTTTACATTGCTATCTTTGGAAAACAAAACTTTTGTTGATATCAGTGTTGCCAGCATATACAACCTTAGGTAACAATGATGCAAGTGTATAAAATAAAATTATTATTTTTCATTCTCTAATTAATAAAATGCAATGTATACCCAAATTATCCCATGTTTTTTAATCATTACTTACATTAAAACTATTAAACATAAATGTTTCAATTCAATAAAAAATTAAAGTAAACATATGTAATGTATAGTATATACCTTAATTTGGAAAGGTGAAACTTTAAAGAATATTTCTGGATTTTAATGCTTAAAATATTGTAGAAATTAAAATATCTCAGAGCGTAGGAGTTACAATAATCTTATAAATAAATGACTGTGTATAAATTTTGTGAATAAAAAATATTCCATTAATGAATTTTAGCATTTCATCAACAGCTTAAAAATTCTAGAAAGTGACTACCTCATAATCTAATTTTAGATACAAAATTAATTCACCACATATATAATTTTTCTTTTTTATAATAATGATTTTAACTCTACAATTCAGATAATTTTGATGAAAATCTGTTTAGAATTTAGGTTTGTAGTTGTATCAAGCTGCTTTATAATATTTAATGACTTTTGTGATAAATGAGGGATTAAACTACTTAACATGCAAAATCACGGAAAATTCCTACTTGTCTGCTAATAATTATTATAATAGCAAATCAGAAATATGCTGTTCACCTCGCCTTATTATACAATTTATTGCGATTTTTTAAATAATGAATCATAAATGGTCAATCGTACAAAAACGATTTATCCCGTTTATTAATGAAGTAAATCTTGTAATTTTTAAATTATACAGTTATTAATTTAATTTTATGTATCAATAATAACATTCCACACACAAAAATACATAAATAAATAAATATTTTATTTCTCATTGATCAACGCTAATATCCGCCATCTTACTTGTGATAGGCTTGTGAGAGCTTACGGGAGAGCGCAGGCAATCGCAAATTTTTATGACAACAATCACAACTTTACGATCCAATATGGCCGATGGCGTTACATTTGTATCAAAATTACGACTACGATCCGACTTGTGATCTACGATAGCTGCGATTGTTACAATAGTATGCCTCCCTAAGCTGTTGTAAGACCTGAAACGGAAAAAAGGCGCAGCAGGCGCACCAAGCGGCAGTTTCGTAAAGTCGGATTTTCCAAGGATCGCGACCGGCTGGTCGCCGAAGGCGGCTAGTTCAACTATAAAAAACAAAAGCGCAATGCTTATTTTAAACATAAACAAGTTAAGTGGCGTATAGTTTTTTCTCGATGAACGTTCTTATTTGGCGAAAATCGCACTGTTTGGTGTAAATTTGTCCTGTGCGTGCTGACTAGATTTCTAGCGCTGACATAATGGAGATACGCGGGCTCCCTGGAAGTACTTTCGAATGCATCCACGGATAATTGAAAAGTATGTTCTAATATCTAAAGGGTTTCTTGAAAAGAGAAGACTGAACGCACATCTACGCAACCCTACCACGGATTAGGATCTTTTAATCCGTGAACCCTACCAAATGGAAAAGCCATACGTGTGTCAAATATGTTCTATAGGATTTTCCACAAAAGAAAATATGAAAACACATCTACGCATCCATAAAGAGGAAAAGCCTTACGTATGTGAAGTATGTTCTAAAAAATTTTCGCAAAAAGGATATCTAAATATTCACCAAATTATTCATACAAAAGAAAAACCATTCGTGTGTGAAATATGTTCTAAAGGATTTTCTATAAAAGAAAATATGAAAAGACATCTACGCATCCATAAAGAGGAAAAGCCATACGTATGTGAAGTATGTTCTAAAAAATTTTCGCAAAAAGGATGTCTAAATATTCACCTAAGTATCCATACAAAAGAAAAACCCTACGTGTGTGAAATATGTTGTAAAGGATTTTCCCAAAAAGGAAATATGAAAAGACATCTACGCTTCCATACAGAAGAAAAGCCATACGTGTGTGAAGTATGTTCTAAAGGATTTTCCCGAAACGGCCAACTGAGGGTACATTTACGCACCCATACAAAAGAAAAGCCATACGTGTGTGAAATTTGTTCTAAAGGTTTTTCTATGAAGCATCATCTCAACTATCATCTACGGACCCATACAAAAGAAAAGCCATACGTGTGTGAAATATGTTCTAAAAGATTTTATGCAAAGACTCATCTGAACGATCATCTACGCACCCATACAAAAGAAAAGCCATACGTGTGTGAAATTTGTTCTAAAGGTTTTTCTTTAAAAGAAAGTATGAAAAGACATCTACGCATCCATAAAGAGGAAAAGCCATACGTATGTGAAGTATGTTCTAAAAAATTTTCGCAAAAAGGATGTCTAAATATTCACCTACGTATTCATACAGAAAAAAAGCCATACGTGTGTGAAGTATGTTCTAAAGGATTTTCCCGAAACGGCCAACTGAGGGTACATTTGCGCACCCATACAAAGGAAAAGCCATACGTGTGTGAAATATGTTCTAAAGGATTTTCCCAAAAGGGAGGTCTAAATAAGCACCAGCGCATCCATACAAAAGAAAAGCCATACGTGTGTGAAATATGTTCTAAAAGACTTTATGTAAAGACTAATCTGAACGCTCATCTACGTACACATACAAATGAAAACCCATATGTGTGTGAAGTATGTTTTAAAAAATTTTCTCGAAGAGGAACTCTAAAAACGTCTACGTATCCATACAAAGAAAAGCCGTACATGTGTGAAGTGTGTTCTAAAAGATTTTCTGTAAAAAGTTATCTCAATTATCATTTACGAATTCATACAAAAGAAAAATCAAGTATGTTCTAAAGGACTTTCCCAAAAGCGACATCTAAATATGCATCTACGCACCCATACAGGTAAAAGCCAATGTGTGCGAAATATATTTAAAAAGATTTTATGTAAAAGGAAGTCTGAGGAAAAATCTACACGTCCATACATGAGAAAAGCCATATGTGTTTGAAGTATGTGCTCAATAGAGATGAGAACTTTTAGCTTTTTTCCGTTTGATGTGCATTTATTATGTAAGCTAATCTAATAAAACTTGATTGAATTATAAAACATAGTTATTTGTTCTTAATTTATAAATTAAAAAACATATCTTATTATAATTCATTTTGTCATAAAAATTCTAGTATTTCATTTCAATGTTTACGTGGAGTTTTAGCTAGTGTCTTCTTTCTTATCTCATTCGTGTATTACATATTTTCTGTAAAGATATCTGTAAATAGGTTGCCACATGTACCCAGCGCGTTTCTGTGATAAACAAACGACAAACATTTTTTGTTAATCGTCTTACGTTACTTTAGAGTAATTTGTATTATTATATTTCATTATTTTAGCTTAGTGAACTATGATATGGAAGTTTGTTTAGCGATAAACTGCTATAATCATACAAGAAGTGAATATAAAGTGTTCACAGACCTTCTATTACTGTGTATTTGAGTTTTGGTGAAATTTTGTAAGAGAAACAGAAACCGCCCTAACAACACATCTTACCCCAGTGAATCTATAGGATATCCTCATAATAAAATGACATCCTGAGAATGTACTGTTAAAAAGATGTGTTTTTAGGAATATTAATGTTGCTTATTGCTCTTATCTTGACCGGATTAGCTTCAGATCAAGATTTCTTAAAATCATCAGGGAAGCGATAAGGACGCCAAGCGGGAATGCTGTCCTCTTCGCAGGCAAAAAAATGGCGGTGATGCGCCGGCCTATTATTTTATTTAGGGGCTCTAGTGAGGGTAGGAGCTGTAAGCCAATAGGAATTTAGGATGTAGAAAGCTATGTAAAAATTGAGAATATGTCGTTTTTATGTACACAGTCGCCGAAAGTCACCAACAGGATTACTAAATGTTACCGAAAATAATATTATAGTTTTAAAAAATTAAAGAACACGCTTTTATAGAAGTGTGAATTAAACAGCACAAAATATCTATCTTAGTATTAAAATGCAGGGTAAGAGAAAATCGTATGAGTGACACACCATAATATTTACATGCATTTAAATCTTTAATTAAAGTAACTTAGAATTAAACAAAAACTACATTTAAAAAATCTCCCCTGACTGGGATCGAACGCTGGACCTTTAGGTTCATAGCGCGGAGCTTTACCTCAACGTCACATCGTATACGTAGCGTAAGTATTTTTTTACAATATAAATTTTTTGTTTGATCCCAGAGCGGTTACAAACATACATACAGGTGAAGCTAATAAAAGCGTGTTAAAAATAAGATATATTATTCAATAACTATTGAGCACAGCACTATGCGGTTTTCACCGGAATGCACAGAAAGAGATGGGATTTTGTTTAGGCAACATAAAATTTATTAGCAAATTAGTTTAAATTTTCTTCATCAGGTAGGGCTAATTTTTGTAAAATAATTTTTGAGTTTAATTTAATTCTATAAGTGTATTTTTTGGAATTGAAATACTTGAATTTGATACATAACAACTTAAGTTCTTTGGTTACATATTTAGTTAGGCCTAAAAGTAGAGTAAGCCTAGTAGTGAATGTTTGTAAACTTACTAATTTGCGAATCTTAGTTAAAGGTTACTATACTTTTCTAATCAAATAAAAATTGGCCAATTTATTTTAAAATAAATTACTTTTAATAGAAAGTTTATTAAAATTAATTTCAAATTGAATTTCCTGATCAGATTAAACATGCCTGGAGGAGCAGATACATTTGCTCATACCCAATTAACTGGTAGAGCTAATTATATGAATTGGAAATTTTCCATGAAAATGCAGCTTATTAGAAAATATTTGTGGGATTATGTAGAAGGTACTAAGGAAGATCCAGCAAAAGTAACCAAAGCCTTGTCCTATAGAGTAGAAGGTGTTAGTGAGAATATCTTTAATGATATTAGAGAATTAACTAGTGGGAAAGAAGCATGGAAAGTATTGGCTGAAACATATGAAGATAAGGGAATAACTAGAAAGGTTTCAATAATTAAAGAATTAGTTAATACTCGCTATGTTGACTGTAAAAATATGTCTGATTATTTAAATAGGGCTATTTCAGCTTATCAACAACTAAAAACAACTGGTGATAAACCTGATGACGAATTAATTGCAGGAATAATTTTAGCAAATTTACCTGACAGATTTGAACCACTTATTATGGCATTAAAAAATTGTGGTGAGGAAATAACAGTTGAAAATGTTAAAACTCGTTTATTAGCTGAAGATACTAAACCTCAAGCAGATGACTTTAAGGAACACGCTTTTGTTAATGAAAAATTTAAAAGTAAGAAAAATTTTGCTTTTAAAGGAAAATGCTTTAAATGCAAATTATTTGGACATAAAAGTTCTAATTGTACAAAATTATCACAACAAAAGACTGGATATATTGAAAATAGATTTAGTAAAAAGTCTAATAACGGGACAAAACATTCAAAAAGGGAAGAAGCTTTTGTAGCAGATGTATACATAACAAAATCAAATCGGAATCCCCAGATTTGGTTCATGGATTCTTGTGCTTCTTATCACATGACTCCTTATAAAGGATTACTAAACAATTATCAAAAACCTAGCATTCAAGAAATTAAAACAGGAAGTTCTGTAATTGAAGTTGAGAGTGAGGGCAGTGTAAAATTTCTTTTAAATAGAAATGGGGTGAAAGTACATGTTACTTTCAATAATGTTTTGCATGTGCCAAAATTAAGAGCTAATTTATTATCAATTAAATATTTGAATAAAAATTTTGGAATGGTTAGCACCTTCACGGGAGAAAGTTTTTTGTTTATAAAGGTAAACAGTTAGTTGCTAGTGGAACAGGCATTGGTGACAATTTATACTCTCTTGATTTGTGTACTGAGTTGGCCTTAATTTCTTCCCAAAATACTTCAAATGAATTATTGCTTAAAAGGATAGGTCACTTAAGTCAAGGAGGAATGGCAAGACTAAATGATATGGTTGAGGGTTTTTTAAAAATCTCCCCTGACTGGGATCGAACGCTGGACCTTTAGGTTCTTAGCGCGGAGCTTTACCTCAACGCCACATTGTTCACTTAGCGAAAGTATTTTTTTACAATATCAATTTTTTGTTTGCTCCCAGAGCGGTTACAAACATACATACAGGTGAAGCTAATAAAAGCGTGTTAAAACTAAGATATATTATTCAATAAGTATTGAGCATAGCACTATGCGGTTTTCACCGGAATGCACAGAAAGAGATGGGATTTTGTTTACGTAAAATAAAATTTATTAGCAAATTAGTTTAAATTTTCTTCATCAGGTAGAGTTTAATTGTAAAATTACTTTTTTACAGTTACACAGTTCACTCAATAACGTAACTACGCTTATAAATGCTCAGTGTGAGTACCGTCATTCAGTAGATTGACAAACAGGTTTTGTGCATTGGAAATTCTCTTAAAAAATTTTCAGTATTCGAAATATGGCGTCCATTGATCAGGCGTCTCTGTTTAAAATGTCAAAGGATCACAGTGTATATATTTTCAACTTCAGCACGAAAAAATATATAGAATTTACTCACTGATGCCTTTTCATCCGCACCTCGTGAATTCAAAATATGAGTTTTAAAAGAAATGATATAATTCCAGTGACTCCTCAGTCTTACTGTAAAAGATTTATTTTTAGATTTCATTATGTAAAAAATAAGTTTTTAAATTTAGTATTAGCCAATAGATGGCACCACCACTGTATTATTGATAACCATAATTTCTACTGAATAAAGTCAGTCTACCTCTGTCCTAAAAACAGGTAGGATGTTGTTTTTTATGTTACTCTCATGTTTGTACTTAATGTTTCCACATTTATTTATTAGGTTATGGGCCCAGACCCAAATAAGAGATAAATAAAAATGAAAATATTAAGTTAAGATCTTTTAAGTTTATTTAATTCTATAGGTAAATTTTTAGAATTAAAATACTTAAATGTTGATCACATGATTGGTTAGGCATAAGTTTTTTTTTTTTTTTTTTTTTTTTTTTTAATGAACGTTTGGAAAGTAATACTTTTTCTTTTCATGAATGTTTTGTAAAATAATTTTTGAGTTTAATTTAATTCTATAAGTATATTTTTTGGAATTCAAATACTTGAATTTGATTACATAACAACTTAAGTTCTTTATTTACATATTTTGTTAGGCCTAAGAGTAGAGTAGGCCTAGTAGTGAATGTTTGTAAACTTACTAATTTGTGAATCTTAGTTAAAGGTTACTATACTTTTCTAATTAAATAAAAATTGGTCAATTTTTTTTAAAATAAATTACTTTTAATAGAAAGTTTATTAAAATTAATTTCAAATTGAATTTCTTGGCTAATTTGCCTGATCAGATTAAACATGCCCGGAGGAGCAGATACATTTGCTCATACCCAATTAACTGGTAGAGCTAATATTTGTGGGATTATGTAGAAGGTACTAAGGAAGATCCAGCAAAAGATACCGAATCCTTTTCCTATATAGTAGGTGTTAGTGAGAATATCTTTAATGATATTAGAGCATTAACTAGTAGGAAAGAAGTATGGAAAGTATTGGCTGAAACATATGAAGATAAGGGAATAACTAGAAAGGTTTCAATAATTAAAGAATTAGTTAATACTCGCTATGTTGACTGTAAAAATATGTCTGATTATTTAAATAGGGCTATTTCAGCTTATCAACAGCTAAAAACAACTGGTGTTAAACCTGATGAGGAATTAATTGCTGGAATAATTTTAGCAAATTTACCTGACAGATTTGAACCACTTATTATGGCATTAAAAAATTGTGGTGAGGAAATAACAGTTGAAAATGTTAAAACTCGTTTATTAGCTGAAGATACTAAACCTCAAGCAGATGACTTTAAGGAACACGCTTTTGTTAATGAAAAATTTAAAAGTAAGAAAAATTTTGCTTTTAAAGGAAAATGCTTTAAATGCAAATTATTTGGACATAAAAGTTCTAATTGTACAAAATTATCACAACAAAAGACTGGATATAGTGAAAATAAATTCAGTAAAAAGTCTAGTAACGGGACAAAACATTCAAAAAGGGAAGAAGCTTATGTAGCAGATGTATACATAACAAAATCAAATCCGAATCCCAAGATTTGGTTCATGGATTCTTGTGCTTCTTATCACATGACTCCTTATAAAGAATTACTAAACAATTATCAAAAACTTAGCATTTAAGAAATTAAAACAGGAAGTTCTGTAATTGAAGTTGAGAATGAGGGCAGTGTAAAATTTCTTTTAAATAGAAATGGGGTGAAAGTACATGTTACTTTCAATATTGTTTTGAATGTGCCAAAATTAACAGCTAATTTATTATCAATTAAATATTTGAATAAAAATTTTGGAATGGTTAGCACCTTCACGGGAGAAAGTTTTTTGTTTATAAAGGTAAACAGTTAGTTGCTAGTGGAACAGGCATTGGTGACAATTTATACTCTCTTGATTTGTGTACTGAGTTGGCCTTAATTTCTTCCCAAAATACTTCAAATGAATTATTGCATAAAAGGATAGGTCACTTAAATCAAGGAGGAATGGCAAGACTAAATGATATGGTTGAGGGTTTCACTTTTAATGGAAAATTGCTAAATTGCATTTCATGTATTAAGGGTAAAATACATAGGCAACCTTTTCCTAAGGTTAAAGCTAAAAGAGCAAAAGAATTGTTAGGAACTGTACATAGTGATATATGTGGACCAATGAATGTTACATCAATTGGTGGTTCTCATTATTTTATTTCTTTTATTGATGTTTTGTCACGTATGACTTTTCTTTATTTTTTAAAGCATAAATCTGAAGTTTTTGAAAAATTCCAAATGTTTCAAATGTATGCTGAAAAGCAAACTTTTAAAGAATTGTTAGGAACTGTACATAGTGATATATGTGGACCAATGAATGTTACATCAATTGGTGGTTCTCATTATTTTATTTCTTTTATTGATGTTTTGTCACGTATGACTTTTCTTTATTTTTTAAAGCATAAATCTGAAGTTTTTGAAAAATTCCAAATGTTTCAAATGTATGCTGAAAAGCAAACTTTTAAAGCAATCAAAATTCTGCGCTCTGACAATGCAAAAGAATACGTAAGTTCTGTTATGAGTAGTGTTGCAAAGGCTGGAAAAAACCCGTTTCTTCCCCGGGAATAAACCGGGTTTTTTGGGAAGGAAATTTTGAAAATTTCTGGGAATTTGGAAATTTCTGGGAGTTTTGAAATAATTTGATGCATGGACGCATGTTTTTCATTTCTATTATTTTTAATGACTTCCTATATAACATTTTTAACTGTAACTGTGAAGAACAACTGAACTCTTCTTCCTTTTGCAGGTACAAAGTCAGTTATTATTATTATTTCATAAATAGACATTAAATTAGAAAGACTATTTCTAATAAATTTCAGAATAAAATACTTCTCCAATGTTAATAAAATTTTGTATTCATAAGGTAAATAATTTAAGCATACTCAAATAATACATAGCAATAAAATATAAATATACATATTTAATTTAAAAATACAAAGGGAAATATTTTTTAAGTACAGAAATGAAAATTCATCATTGTTTATTTTTAATTTTGTTAAATACTGATGTAATAGTCGTTTGTCTTAAATTTTAATTTATATATATATACATGTATATATATTTTTTTTACATTAAAAATTTAATTGCAGATTAAAGAGAGTTGACTGTATTTGTTTGTGAAACATTTAAAATGAATATTTATTAAAAAACCTAAAGAAAAAAAAAAGAATCACTCAAAATCATTGCAGTTAAAATGATACTTTTAGTTAAGTTATCTTTTAAAGACCTTTCTGATGAAGTAATATTACTTAAACAATATTTTTAAGTTTAAAACAGAACATACATAATTTAAATTTATTCGCTTTGCTAGAAATAATAATTTAAAAAAAAAAAAAAAAAAAAAAAAGACCATCTTTTTAAAAATTTGTCAGTTTGTTTCTCTTTTCGAAATATATTAAAAAGTATTATGTAATGGTTGCAATGAACAGAAGCAGTATTACCTGAAAATGAAATTACCCCTGCATTTAAAACTAGTTTATTCAATACTCATTGACATTTTAAGTATTATGTATATGTATATTCAATGTGTTAGCCCCTAACTTCCATTTTGAAAGTGACTGGTTTTGTTTACTTTTAAAATTCCCAATATTCCCCAAAGTTCCGGGTTTATTCCCCAAAATTCCCGGGTTTATTCCCATCTTACAAAAACTGTGGGTTTTTTGCAACACTAGTTATGAGTGAATATTTAACATCATTAGGGATCCAACATCAAAAATACATTCCATACACACCTGAACAAATGGGTGTAGCAGAACGTAATAATAGAACTCTTGTTGAACGGGCAAGATCAATGTTAGCAGATGCTCACCTTGATCAAAAATATTGGGCAGAAGCTAGTCAAGCTGCAAATCACTGTAAGACTATTTCTCCAACAATTGCAGTTCCAGGTATGACTCCTTATGAGAAATGGAGTGGGGATAAGCCAAATTTGGAATATCTAAGGGTTTTTGGGTGTCGTGCATTTATTCATATTCAAAAACAAAAACGTTCTAAATGGGATACAAAGGCAAAAGAAATGATGTTTATTGGGTATTGTCATGATAAGAAAGGCTATCGGTTAATTGATCCAATTACTTATGAAATCATAAGTGCAAGAAATGTATATTTTTTGGAAGATCAAATGTATTATGAAGCAGTTGATAAAAATTCAAAATTTAAAAGTGATACCTCATTCAGTGGGAGCATAGTTACATTTTCAGACATTGAAGATGAGAATTTAAATGATCAAGCAGAAGGCATAGTTGATAATTTAGAAAGCAACTCATTAGAAAATACTGACACTGCTAACGATCATGATACTGATAGTACTTCAAGTAACGATAATTTAATTGATAGTCCACCAATATTAACTTATCCAAATAGAGCTAATAGACTCCTGAATCGGTATCAGGAATTTAACATGGATGGTATGCCAGATTTGCAGATGCCAAATTTAGATCGCATGTGTTTAGCAAAAGCGTTAGCAGCAGTAACAAATGATTTTTACTGTGAACCAAAATCAATTGATGAGGCATTAAATGGTCCTGATGCAACTCACAGGAAAGATTCTATATCGGAAACAATACTTGGTCATATTAAAAGAAAAATTGGGAAATAGTAGATAAGCCTAAAAATAAAAATGTTGTAGATTGCAAATGGGTGTTTAAAATAAAGCATAATGCTAAAGGGGAAATTGGAAGGTACAAAACTCGTTTAGTGGCAAAGGGTTTCTCTCAGATTGAGGGGATAGAGTACAATGAAACATTTGCACCTGCAGTTCGATATGTTACATTAAGAATTTTAATGGCTTATGCTGCTATATATAACTGGGAAATTGACCAAATGGATGCAGTAATGGCTTTTGTACAAGGAACATTAAGTGAGGAAATTTATATTAAAATACCAGATGGTTTTAAAGAATACTACCAGGAGAACTTAGAGGGGTAAGTACTTAAGCTTAATAAAGCATTAGATGGTTTAAAACAAAGTGGCAGACTTTGGAAAACACTGGAAAATTTCCTAGTTCAGTTAGGGTTAAAGCAAAGTACCTTTGATAGTTGTGTATTTATTAAAATTAATGAGGATAAAGATATAGTCATTGTAACAATATATGTTGATGACATTTTAACCCTGACCATTTTGACCCTGTCACAACTCCTCTTGATCATAACAAAGTTTTAACAAAAAGTAATTTGTTTAATAATGGATTCGGGGAAGATTCTGTTTCAAAAATACTATATCAAAAGGCTATTGGAAGCTTATTGTATGCAGCACAAGCCACAAGACCTGATATAGCTTATGCAGTGAACTTATTGTGCCAGTTTTGCAACAATTCTTCGAAAGGTCATTGGGTAGCTGCAAAGAGAATTATGCGCTATCTTAAAGGATCTACAGAGATGTCACTTAATTTCTCCAGAGATTGTAGTGATGAAATCATCGGCTACTCTGATGCAAATTATGGTGGAGACATTGGAGACTGTAGATCAACAACAGGATATGTCTTCTTGATTGGAGGTGAAGCTGTGTCGTGGTGTGGTAAACGTCAACCAACAGTTGCAACTAGTTCAACCGAAGCAGAATATATGGCTCTTTCTGCTACAGCTAAGGAAGCTATATGGATAAATAAGATTGTCAAAGAAACTAACACAAGCAAAATCTTTGTCTATATATTGTGACAATAATAGTGCGATTAATTTAAGCAAGAATTGTATGTACCATGTTCGTACAAAGCATATCGATATCCAACATCACTTTGTACGAGAAGCTGTTCAAATTGGACATGTCAGTGTAAAAAGTGTGCCAACTGCTAATATGATTGCAGACTGTTTAACTAAAAATGTTCCAAGGCTCAAGCATGAAATGTAAGCTCAAGCAATGGGTGTAAAACTTTAACTTTTGTCATGTAATACTTATTTGACTTTTATTGGACATTAATCTATATTTTTTTTATTACACATTTTTTTATCATTGTGCATAATTTAAAACTTTAGTGGGAGTGTAAAAAATAAGTTTTTAAATTTAGTATTAGCCAATAGATGGCACCACCACTGTATTATTGATTACCATAATTTCTACTGAATAAAGTCAGTCTTCCTCTGTCCTCCAAACAGGTATGTTGTTTTTTATTTTACTCTCATGTTTGTACTTAATGTTTCCACATTTATTTATTACATTACAATTACTTTTGGTTTGTTGAATAATGTTTATTTACACATAGAAGAAATAATGCTTTTAATTTTCAAATATACTGTCAAATAATCACACTTTCACTGAATTTACATTATAAATTGAAATTATCTAGTTCAATAAATTGATTTGTCTATTGCGTCAAACTATCCAAAACTGCAAGTAAAATTTCTGCAAATGTTTTCTTTGCATCACACAATCTCTTTGCACACATTTTCACTTAGTACTAAGATACAAAACAACATTTACATAATTTTTACTTACACTTCTCGATTGCCTGACGCAGTAGACAAATCAATTTATTGAACTAGAATAATTTTAATTTATAATGTAAATTTAGTGGAAGCGTAATTATTTGACAGTAGGTATATTTGAAGATAAAAGGCATTATTTCAATGTGTAAATGAACTTTATTCAACAAAACAAAAATAACTGTAGTGAAATCTAAAAATAAATCTTTTAAAATAACACTGAGGAGTCACTGAAATTATATCATTTCTTTTAAAACCTATATTTTGAATACACGAGGTGCGAAAGGAAAGGAATCAGTGAGTAAATTCTATATATTTTTTCGTGCTGAAGTTGAAAATATTACATATATACTGTGATGTAATAGAAGAAAAAAGCAAATGATGAAATAAGAAAATCTATGAATTATATTTAAATTAATAGCAAAGCGCTTCTCAAAATTTGATATCATTATTTTTAAAATCCATATTTCCAATTCATGAAATAAAATGCTGTGTCACAAACTTTTAACCCGTTAAGGGATTTTGTTCTGATATCATTACAGTCGGTAACAAAAGTATCCGAACTCAAGCAAAAATCCCTATATATAAAAGTAGAGTTAATACTGTTTTGTTAAATAAATCCTTCTCGAATCCTGTTCTTACTCAGTCTAAGAACAGGATTCGACAAGGATTTATTTAGCAAAACTGTATTAAGCGTACTTTTTTTATATAGGAATTTTTGCTAGTGTTCGGACACTTTTGTTACCGACTGTACATTTTAGGGGTTAATGATCAACTGATCTAAAGATTAAAACAAGTCCTTCCATCTCATACGAAGGGCAGGTTGATTTTTTTTTTTTTTCTATCACGTACTGCCATTGAGAATTTCACAAAATAAAACTTTTTTTTCTAAAGCCAATGTTTTGTCGCTTACAAAAATTGATTTTAGACAATATTAAGAAATCTTTTAGTTAAAAAAAGATTTTTTCACTCATTTTTTAAATAAATACAACATAGCAGTATTATGAAGAATTAAAATTCAATTCTATTGATAAATTTTCAGCTTTTTGTGAAAAAAAAGTAAACAAATTCTTCGTAGATTTAACGTTTTGAAAACTTTTGAACGCTGAGAATTTTTTTTTTTTTGTGAATATATAGAAAAATATTTATAGTAGACTTATTTGAGGTATAATTCATGATAGTTTAGCATCATTAAAATGAAATATGCAATAATACAGGGGTTTTTAAAGGAATGTAAAAAAAAGCACTTTGTTTTCAACGCCAATAAGAATTTTTAACAAACTAGGTTCCACATTTCGATGTCGCCAGAACGCTATGAGCTACTATGAGCTCATATTCAAAAATTGATGCGTTTAAAAGCTTTTTGTTTGTTCCATTTTGAAGAAAGTAATAAATAAAAGCATGAAGTAGATATAAATTTCATTTTGAGTATGATTTTTTTTTTTTTTTGTGACATAAATGGGAAAATAATTTCCCTTTAGCGTTTTGCAAAAAATAGCAATTAATGGTAGGTTTGATTGTAAATATACAGTAAAATGTTTGAAAATGTGTTTACTTGAGGCGAATATAATGTTCCTTTCGTGCATTAAAATATAAATATGCAGAATAACGGACTTTTGATAGCCATTTTCAACTAACTAGTTTTCAGATTTCGAGGTACGATGTCGCTCGAACGCGAAAACTGGTATGAGCTCATATTTAAAAATTTATACATTTAAAAACTTATTTTTTTGCTCCATTTTAAAGAAAGTAATACATAAAAGCATAAAGTAGATTTAAATTGCATTTTGAGTATGACTTTTGTTTTTTGTGAAATAAGTGTTAAAAAAAATTCCTTTTAGTGTTTCGCAAAAATTAGCAATTATTGGTAAGTTATATTCTATAAGTGTTATTTATTTAAAATTGAGTAGTAAAATTTGTTTTTAACTGAAAGATCGAAGATTAAAATACGTAGAGTTGGTAACAAAAGTGTCCGAACTTTAGCAAAAATCCCTATATAAATAAGTAGAGTTAATGCTGTTTTGTTAAATAAATCCTTGTCGAATCCTATTCTTAGTCATTCTAAGAACAGGATTCGACAAGGATTTACAAAACTGTATTAAGCGTACTTTTTTACATTGGAATTTTTACTAGTGTTCGGACACTTTTGTTACCGACTATAATTTTTCGGGGTTAATGATCAACTGATCTAAAGATTAAAACAAGTCCTTCCACCTTATAGGAAGGGTAGGTTTTTTTTTTTTTTCTATCAAGTACTGCCATTGAGAATTTCATAAAATAACACTTTTTTTCTAAAGCCAATGTTTGGTCGCTTACAAAAATTTATTTTAGACGATATTAAGAAATCTTTTAGTTAAAAAAAGATTTTTTCACTCATTTTTTAAATAAATACAACATAGCAGTATATTAGGTGGCTCTGCCCTTTGCTCACCAACCCCCGAGGGAGGCTTCGCCTCCCCCCGACTCACTTTACTTATTAACAATTGCAAAGCTCTGCTCGCCTAGTCGCTGCTTTCTTTCACTGAAAAGGAGTATTAACCCGTTAGTAGTCGCATATCGGTCATTTTGCCGCCCATCTCTTATAAATTCCTCCTGCAAATCACCCCTTAAAAATAAAGTGAGGATACTCTGTGTACCTGACTTTGGGTGGATGTCCTCTAACATAGTATGCTTTCAACCAGAATTATTATTATAGAAATCCTCATATTCAAGGTCAAATTGAAATATATAAAATTTATATATTTTTCTAATAGAAAGAAATTCGTAATATCTAGACCATTTTGCGTTACAGCTTTAGTTTGTGACTCTTTTTATTTTTTTTACGACCTCGGATCCGGACCGTGGTATCCCTTGGTCTGCAGAGCGCCGAGCTCGTAATTGGAAGATTGCGGGTTCTGTCCTCGAGCCGGCCAAAGACCATCGTGTACACTAATGGTGGCTGGTTCACGTAAAATATGACTTGGCCGCCATTTCCTCCATGTTCCCAACAAAATCTCATGCCACCAAAGCGGGGAGCCATCCCCTTCATGTAGGACCAGAACTGTGGTGGCACGTCTCCGGAACATCCGTAGGGTTGCATCCCAGGCCGTCACCAATTATCCATAACGCAGTAATGGTGCGACGTCAAACATAACCTGCCTAGATATCTACTAGAGATGGGATAAATAGTTACTTTTCAGTAATAGGTTACTTCGTTCCATACTTCCTTTGGTACACTGTAAAAAAATAACTATTACTAGCTGCAATCTGTGATTTATTTTATCCAATCACAGAGAATTTCTTGCAAGAAATTATCTGTGATTGGATAAAATAAACAACAGATTGCAGCTGGTAATAATTTTTTTTTTACAGTGTAATAGGTTTTTGCAACATATTATTTTTATAACCTATTACTTTTTAATTTACATATGGCTAATGTCTTTCTAATCCTTTCTGGATGATATACAATATACGCATGTGTCCTACATAGAGGATGCGGTTCATGTTTTTAAGTGTCAATGCTTTCGAATAGTAATCTTCACTTTATTTAACACTAGAATTTCTTTAATAAAAAATAAAAAAATAAAAATAAAAAACACTGATATGAAATAGTGGTAGAGTCAGAATTTTACAGAAACGTTTGTCCCAATCGAGTAATCTTAAGGTTCATTAAACCAATTCCTTTAAACACGAAAACAGAATATTTCAAATAATATCAAGAAACACGTACACGAGAGCCGTTTTCTGAAAAAAAAAAAAAAAGAATTCTCATATTATAAGCCATATACGTAATTAAAAAACAATTAAATAACTAGTATGTTGTGGCCACCACAAGACTTTCTTCTATATTTTCCTATACAAATTCACACAGTAATAATATTTTTAAAAAAAAATTACGATTTTTTTTTCGAAGTTATTTTTGGTAAAAGTAAAAAAAAATCGATAACTTTGTTTTAAATTATCACATATTTATAGTTCAACCATTCGTTTTAAAGGTATTGACGAGACCTTCCGAAATATACTCATCTTGAAAATTTACCCCACCCCCGGGGGGGGGGGGAAGCAATGCCCCCATATGCATAAATTTTTTTTTCTAATTCCCTACTACTAATTCAATAATTCATATTAATTTTACAATCACAGGTTAGGAATAACTCTCAATATGTACATTTATACGAAATTTTGTCCTATACTGCCATGTTAAAAATTTAGAAAAAATACGATCACAGCGCCGCCTGTAGAGCGCTTGATCCCCCAATTCTAATCAGCACCAGTTTATGTCAGGGACCAACTAAATACCAAGCTTGGTTAAATTTCGTTAAAAAAAAAGGTTTATTTTCGTTAGTTTTTTTTTTTTTTTGTTAAAAGTAAAAAAAAAAAAAAATCGATAACTTTATTTCAAATTATCACAGATTTATATTTCAACCATTCGTTTTAAAGTTATTGACGAGACCTTTCGAAAGATACCCATCTTGAGAAAATTTACTCCCCTCGAAGAGGGACTTTCCCCCCAGGCGGTTGGCGAGGCTCCTACATATACAAAACTTTTTTCCCAGTTGACTATCTCTATTATAAACAATTCTTGTAAATTTCATAATGATTACTAAAAAATAATTCTCTTTATGAACATTTATAGAAAATTTTGTCCTATATCACCATGTTAAAAATATAGAAAAAGCGGGATGGAAACGCAACCTGTATGGCATTTTTTACCAAAAGTTGATAGGCACTCATTTATGTCAAGATGCAACTACATACCAACTTGTATGAAATTCTGTGCAGTAGTTCCTGAGATACAGTTGCCACAAAATTTTGTCACACACACAGACACACACAGACAGACAGACATTTTCTAAAAATGGTCAAATCGTGTTTAACAGCTCTCAAAATGTGTAAATCCATCAAAAACCCGAGGTCGAAATTTTTACGAATCCAATACTTTCTTCTATGGAATATAGAAGAAAGTAATAATAGCAAATTTGTAAGAAACACCTTTAAGGCATCCCAAATTTTAAACTACCGAGTGACTGTTTCTTTTGATTTTCCGAAGAACTTGAACTATCCGGATTGACGAGAAAATTAGTGTTTTTCACTCATACTTAGCAAACAGTCACTTTGAATATGTTTTCTAAAATTAGAAACACTTGTTAAAAAATATAGATTATGCTTACAAAAATTGCATAAAATGATGTATTTTCTCAGACACATAATTTTAACATAAGAGCATAATTAACTATTCTTAACACCTTTACTCATTTTAAATCTAAAAAAATAGTCTCAAGAAAAAGTTAGATTAAAAAAAAAAAAAAAAAAGTGAAGAAAAGCCAAACAGTAAAAATAAATAAATAAATAAATATTCAATTTTCTTCTCAAATTATTCTTAATAAAACCACAATAAATGCCTTATGCCATTACACATTTTCAATTCCATCTGCTATAAGCAATTAAAATATAAACAAACACTCCTTCCTTTCAATTATCAAAATTCCGAAACATCTCTTTCCAATACGCAAGTGAATCCAAACCTAGCAAGTGCAATTCCATTCCTCAACTTCATGACGAAATAGTAATCAACATCTAATAACCAACCCTTACCTACTCTGCATAAATTAACACTATTTCGTTAAACCGTGGTATCAAAGTTTTTTATTCAAACGATTTTATTATCCCATGAAAAATAATCAACACCAAATAAAATCATTTCTAAATTAATATGAGCACGATGTTATTTGTCCTAAACGTTAAAATTATCTTGCTTATTAAAATTATTTTGATTAATATATTTCACAAGGAATATTCCGTAATACAATCTAGAAAATATTATCATTACAAAATTATCGTTAAAAAAATAATACATATGCAGCTGTATTGTTCTTTTAACGATAATTTTATGAACTTGGAAAGATATTATTGATTCAGAATATCACTGAGTAACAGATTGCATGAAATCGTCTGTATTCCTTACTGAGATTTCAGACCTATTTTTTCAGACGTGAAGTAACGAATCGATTCTAACATCTGTGCAGAAAGTCTTTAGCCGGCGTTCATAATATTGTTTTTGTATTTTGTAAATAAAATAAAATAAAATAAAAAAGTAATTATATTAGAGAAATAATTCAAGCTTTTTACTTGTATAATGGTGTATTATATCAGTTTTATCGCCAGAAATTTCTTGTCTAATTCGTGTGCAGAGATAAAGCTGAAAATATTATTTTTTTAATAGGATATTTTTTGTAATATATTACAGTGCTAATAGGCTACAATGCAATAATAATATTACTTATTATGTTACGTGAAATAACGCCCATCTCTAATATCTACCAACCTACAACCATGTACAGTCGGCTGCAAAATTATTCGAGCACTAGCAATAATCCTTGCCAAAAAAAAGTACACTTAATACAGCTTTGTTAAATAAATCCTTGTCGAGTCATGTTCTTAATCAGTCTAAGAACATGATTCGACAAGGATTTACTTAGCAAAACAGTCTTAAGTGTACTTTTTAAATATAGGAATTATTGGCTAGTGCTCGAATAATTTTTCAGCCGACTGTATCATATTTTAATTTTCCCGTGTAAGGTTGGTTGGGTTGTTTTTTTTAAGTCGCACTAGGGCTGCGCAGATGGGCAACTGGCGACGGTCTGGGACACACCCCTAGAGGTGGTCCGGAGACATGCCATCAAAATTTGGATCCTCCACGGAAGGGATGGCTTTCCCGCTTCGGTGACCCCCAGAGGTATAATTTTTGATGGGAACATTTTTCCCGTGAAAGAAAATTAATTTTCTAAAATTTGCGAAAAAAAGTAGATATTTATTTTCTTTCTTTTTTTACATCCATGGTTTTGGGCCGTGGTACCCTAGTCGGTAAAACGCCGTGAACGTAACTGGAAGATTGCCGATTCGATACTTGAGCCGACCAAGAACAGTCGTGTACACTAATGGTGGCTGGTGCACATAAAAATCTGTCGTGGCGCAAGGTCCTCCATGTTCCCATCCACATTATACCTCTGGGGATCTACAAAGCGGGGGGATCCCCTCCGTAAAGGATCAAAATTGCGATCGCGTGTCTCCGGAACATCTCTAGAGGTACGTCCCAGACCGTCGCCAATTACCCACAGCGCAGTACTGGTGCGACGTTAAATCCAACCTACTTACCTAGATACATACAACCATGAATCATATTTTAATTTTCCCGTGTAAAATGACTTCATGATAGAAGAACAACGTCACTGGGAGAAACTTTTTTCAAAATTGCAAATAGAGTACCTTCATAAACTTGTCGTTTTTAGTTAATAACTTTTTAATAAAAATGATAGAAATTTCTAAGCAGCTGAAATGTCTTCCTTGGACCATTTGGAACACATTGATACCTCTGATGACGCGAAGGACCCTTCCCTCCGCTAGAACATGCTGTTTCAGACAAAAAAATTTGACGCCAGTGACAGTAACTTTTTTTTAATAAATAGAGATATATAGAAAAATATTTATATTAGACTTATTTGAGGTATAATTCATGATAGTTTAGCATCATTTAAATGAAATATGCAATAATACAGGGGTTTTCAAAGGAATGTAAAAAAAAAGTACTTTGTTTTCAATGCCAATAAGAATTTTTAACAAATTAGTTTTCTCATTTCGATGTCGCCCGAAGGCTTTGAGGTACTATGAGCTCATATTCAAAAATTGATGCGTTTAAAAACTTTTTACTTGCTCCATTTTGAAGAAAGTAACAAATAAAAGCATAAGTAGATATAAATTGCATTTTGAGTATGATTTTTTTTTTGTTTTTTGCGAAATAAGTGGGAAGACAATTTTCCCTTTAGCGTTTTGCAAAAAATAGTAATTACTGGTAAGTTTGGTTGTAAATATACAGTAAAATGTTTGAAAATGTGTTTACTTGAGGCTAGAGGTGCAAGGCTTTCAAAAAACCCGGTTTTTTCCCTGGGAATTTAAGACAAAATTGGAAATTTTGAAAATTCCCCAAAACTGGGAATTTTGAAATTATGAATATTGTTATAATTTTTGTATTTGTTAAATATTTTTTGAGTATAAACAGCCTCCAATCCTTAAATTAATTTCAACTTTAACTTCTGCGTAGATTTCTTTTCCCTTTTCCTTTTCCGCTAATTCTAGCATCTTCGATGTTCATGTTCATTCCATAAACGAAGAAAATAATTAATTATAATTAATTCGTCGCTAACAGTAACGGTAAGTTTCAGTCACTATATTCATTAATATTAGCATTTTTATCAACTTTTTAATACTAACAGTTTTACTAACTGAATCACAAGTGGAAAGTCTATAATTTTATTTTTTTATATAATACTTTATATTAATAACAATTATAATATTAAAATTTGTAGTGTTTAAAGGAAAAAAACAATTGTTTTTACTGAGTACAAAAGTAGCTAATACATGTTATTTTATCTAGAATAATGTGGTGAAATTAATTGAATTTTAGGCTTATGAAATAATGTTATCTTGTGGAATTAAAAACTATATGTAAGACGTGTCTGTGGAGAAAAATGCTTATAGCAATCCTAACAATCCTAATCTAATACACTCATGTCCATAAATTAAGGATAATGCTAGCTGAGGCAAATAAAGGTTCAGAAGCAAAACAAACATGACTTATTCATAAAGTCCATTTATTAAACAAAAGATCAAGAACAGAAAAAGGTGGTTTATGTAGGATACCATTTATAAAAACTACGATTTTTGCTCCCGGAAGCAATTACAAAAAATATCTCCCTTACAAAAACTTAACATTACATGGTTGGTATGATCGTTAATACATTGTATGTCTCTCAGATGATGCAATACAGTCCTTAGAAAGCCTAGGAATGCTGAGTATTAAATTATTGATCTGATCTTGGGAAAGGTTACTCTACTCTGTAAGCAATGCTCTCCGAAGTTCCGATACACATATAGGAGGTGGTTGACGGACTACAACTCGTCGGAAAAGCATGTCCTACACATGCTCTATCGGATTCTTGTCAGGTGAGAATGCTGGCCATTCCATGCGAGTGATAGCTTCAGATTGTAGGTATCCGTGTACAACGTTTGCACGGTGAGAACGCGCATTGTCATCCATAAACACGAATTCTAGACTCATGGCACCTCTAAACAAACGTACATGTTGTTCCTGAATGATGTTCCGATAAATTTTGCCTATCATTCTTCCGATTTGAACATGCAGATCTGTTCTGGTGCCCAATATGACCCCTCCCCCTCCAAACAATCACTCCTGCCCCACACTGTGTCGTTCAATGACTTTGTTTTGGTGGTAACGGGTACCTGACGTTCTACATATGAAAATCTGGCGTGAATCACACTGCAAGTTAAACCTGGACTCGTCGGAAAACATCACACATGCTCACTGTGCCACTGTCCACATTGCATGTTCTCTACTCCAAGTTAACCGATGGCACAGTGCATTGCCGTGAGTGGAACACATCTAACAGGCCTGTGAGCATATAGACCAATATCTCCCTTACGTCTATCCACGGTTTGTCTTGAAACTGTAGCACTCGTGGCTGCAGACAGCTGACGAGACAGGTCTGATGCTGCGCTTTATCTGCTTATTTTGGCAGTTACTACCAAATACCTGTGGTCATTCGGAATTGTAACTCGTCGCCGACCAGTACTGTAACGTCTACTAGCATTTCCATCAATTCGGAATCGTTGCCCAAGCCTAGAGATGACACTTTGGCCAATTCTAAGTTTCCCCGATACTTCTATCTGAGTACGCCCACATTCTAGTCGGCCGAGAATTCTACCACGTAAAAAATTATCTGCATGCGTCCTCTGTATCATAACTATTCGGCTGTGGCATTGAGCTGCACACAAAATGCTTGTGAACAATTTTCCTTCTTTGCTCCCATTCCTTATCTTCCCCCTTCTTACACTTTCGTCATTCTAACATCACATCGGCGTCATCTGATGGCTGCCTGTAATTTGCATATTATTCTTAAAAATGTGTGTGGTATTTCTACAAGTGAAATTTTTACATTAAAGTCCGATTTCAGTGTGAATCTGAATTATCCTTAATTTATGGACATGAGTGTATTTGCCAATCAACAAGCCTAAGAAAAGTAACATGTTATGATACAAAGAATTATTTTTTCTTAATCATACCATTATCTTTTAAGCTTATATATTTTGTAATTATCTTTAGTTATATAAATACCACCATATATCTGGTAAAAAATGGTTTTTTATTGGAATATCTTATCAGATATATAAAGTATGACTTGTTTATGTATAAAACGCTAATGATTTGGCTGCAGTTTTTATAAATTAAAAATAAAATGATAAATTAAAAGAATGTTATAAGCTTATCAGCATATCAAAGTCTTTTAAATTGCATTTTTTTTTTAAGTAACAGACATATTATGTGCTTTAGAGATTTCTAATTTGTTTTTTCCCCGAAAAATTCCCAAAGTTCCCATATTTCCCAGTTTTTTCCCCAAAACTCCCGGGTTTTTTCCCTTGGTTTTAAATTCCCGGGTGTTTTGCATCTCTACTTGAGGCGAATATAGTGTTCCTTTTGTGCATTAAAGTATAAATATCCAGAATAAGGGACTTTTGATGAAAATTTTAACAAATTAGTTTTCAGATTTCGAGGTACGATGTCGCTCGAACGCGAAAACAGGTATGAGCTTATATTCAAAAATTTATACATTTAAAAACTTTTTTTTTTTGCTCCATTTTAAAGAAAGTAATACATAAAAGCACAAAGTAGATTTAAATGGCATTCTGAGTATGAATTTTTTTTTGTTTTTAGTGAAATAAATGTGAAAAAAAAAATTTACTTTTAGCGTTTCGCAAAAATTAGCAATTATTGGTAAGTTTTATTCTATAAAATTTCTATGCGTTATTTATTTAAAAAATGAGTAATGAAATTTATTTTTAACTAAAAGATTTCTCGCTAATGGCTAAAAAGGAATTTTTGCAAGCTACAGGTTTTACATCCTAATTTAAAACTGCGTAATGAATGATAAAATGAAGTGAGGTTAATTAACGTTATATACAATAAGATGGCAGTAAACATGAAAACATTTTTCAGTATGTCAATTATTAACCTAGAAAACATTTTATCATGTGACAATAACTAACATAGAATATATTTTATAATTTTGGATGTGCAAGTAATAAGCACCCGCCTTATGATTTGGTTTATGAAAAATAAATAAAAAAAATTCAGCTCTTATGTATTTTTCGATAAGTTTCTACATGTTTTATAATCCTGAGTTATTGTTTTAAGTCTTTTCAATGACAATGAAATTGGTTAAATTTTGTTGACAAAATAATATATTAAAAAAAAAAAAAAAAAAAGAAATATACCTATAACTATTATTTAAAACGTAATTTTAATTGAAATTTCTTAAGGATGCTCATTTCTGCCACCTCTTCCCTAGTAGATAATAAAAATGACATTCTTTTTCTAAGATTCAAAGCTAGAAATGTTTAAAGAATGTTTCATGCAATATTTTAATAGCTTCATTTAAAAACAACTAAATCTATTCATATAATTATTAACTAAATATAATGTAATGAAACTTTTTTATTTCTTAGCAACTTTCAAATTAAATTGAATGTATTAGTAATCATTGAATGGTTTCTGGTTCCATACACACAAAATTTTAAATTAAGTATCAATTTCTACTATGTTTTATTATAAGGTACAATTGTACATAACTTAAGAGATAACTTCATTTATATAATAATAATTGTAAGAGGAATATTCACAACATAAATTGTTACTGCCAAATCACAGCTCATTATTCAGCCAGGCCAAAGCTTCGGCCTTACCAAAGCTTCATTTCCATCGCTAATTTTTACTGTTTATTTACCAAAAATTTGCTGACATTCAAAATTTTACTAAACTTAAAAATCGTGAAATGTCTGTTTACTTCTTTTTTTTTTTTCCCATAAAAAACTAAAAATTCTTCAATAAAACTAAATTTCAGTTCTTTATGAAAATATTTTTGTGTGTTATTTATTTAAAGAATGAGTAACTTTTTTTTTTTTTTTTTTTTTTTTTTTTTAGCTAAAAGGTTTCTCACTAATGGCTAAAAATGAATCTTTGCAAGCGACAGGATATTGGCGTTGAAAACAAAGTGCTATTTTTTGAAAGTCCTCTATGTTTTAAATATTCAGGAAAATCAGGAGAAGTACTACCCATGAATTAATACATTTCTAAACTTATATAAATAAATTATTTTGCTTATTACAATTTTTTAGTTATCCAGGAGTAGAAATTAAGAAAATTATGTCACTGTGCCAAAGGACTAGAGATTTTAAGATTTTACTCATCCATACACATCTTGTTGCTGGAAAAGTTTGATCAAGGCTGATAAATTTCAAGGAATGTTGCATGTGAAAGTTGTCTAAATAATTTTAAGTGAATTTATAATTTTAATAAGAGATTTAAATTCTATATAAATGTAGGTGTAGTTGAGAAGCGCTTTAGCCCCCTTCACACATAACTAATCTATATATATAAAAGAAGACTTCCTGAGTGAGGGGGTGATCTATCAACGCCCAGACCAAACCCCTGGACCTAGAAGCATGAAATTTTGTGACAATGTTCTTTCCATGACGTAGGCATCCACTAAGAAGCGATTTTACAAAATTCGCCCCCCAAGGGGGGGAGGGGGGGAAAAACGTGATTTCACAAAATCCTTCATATCTCAAACAAAAAAAAACAGATATCCGTAAAATTTTTGCTTTAAAATATAGCTAACACAAATGTCTAAAAACCAATTTCTGGAATTTTCAAAATTCGGTCCCCAAGGGGGGCGGGGGGGCAAAACGTGATTTCACATGCGTAAAAACGTGATTTCGCATAATCCTATATATCTCAAACAAAAAAATAGATATGCGTGAAATTTTTGCTCTAAAATATAGCTAATGCAAATATCTAAAAACCAATTTCTGGAATTTTAGAAATTCAGCCCCGAGGTGGGGCAGCAGGGGGGGGAGAGGGGGGGGGGCAAAAAATAAAAAGAGAGTTAGATCGTTCAAAATTGGTATATAGAGGTTTTCGATACCTGCAAATCGATTTCGGATATTTTCGAATTTATAAAATTATTAGGAGGTGCGGGAAGGGGGGGGCGGCAAGGGGGGGGCTATGGGGCAAAAACAAATAGAAATACAGGTAGGCCGTTCAAAATTGGTACAGTTAGGTTTTAGATGCCTGCAAGTCGAATGGGGATATTTTCGAAAGTGTAAAGTTATTAGGAAGGCCGGGAAAGGGGGAGGGGAGAGGGGGGGAGGGGGGCAAAAAAAATAAAAATAGAGTTAGATCGTTCAAAACTGGTATATAGATGTTTTCGATACTTACAAATCGATTGCGGATACTTTCGAATTTTTAAAATTATTAGGTGGGGCGGGAAGGGGGGGGCGGTAAGGGGGGGGGCTATGGTCAAAAACAAATAGAAATACAGTTAGGCCGTTCAAAATTGGTACAGTTAGGTTTTAGATGCCTGCAAGTCGAATGGGGATATTTTCGAAAGTGTAAAGTTATTAGGAGGGCCGGGAAAGGGGGAGGGGAGGGGGAGGAGGGGGGCAAAAAAATAAAAATAGAGTTAGATCGCTCAAAATTGGTATATAGATGTTTTCGATACTTACAAATCGATTGCGGATACTTTCGAATTTTTAAAATTATTAGGTGGGGCGGGAAGGGGGGGCGGGAAGGGGGGGGGGGGCGGTAAGGGGGGGGCTATGGTAAAAAACAAATAGAAATACAGTTAGGCCGTTCAAAATCGGTACAGATAGGTTTTAGAGGCCTGCAAGTCGAATGGGGATTTTTTTGAAAGTATAAAGTTATTAGGAGGGCCGGGAAGGGGGGGGCAGAGGGGCAAAAAAAAAGAAAATAGAGTTAGATCATTCAAAATTGGTACATAGAGGTTTCCAATACCTACAATTCGATTGCGGATATTTTCGAATTTTTAAAATTATTGGGAGGGCGGGAAGGGGGGGGGAGGGAGTAGAGCGGTAAAAAAATAAAAATAGAGATATATCGTTCAAAACTGGTGCATAGAGGTTTTTGATACTTACAAATCGATTGCGGATATTTCAAATTTGTAAAATTATTAGGATAGACAGGGGGGGGGGCGAAGTGGGAAAATAATAGAAATAAGAGTTAGAGCATTTTGGGAATTTTTTCCGAAGGCAGTGAGAACCCGGTGCGACATTTTTCCTACTCAGATTTTGTTTCTCTTTTTTTTCATGTGATAAAAATTAATGCAATTTTGAGAATTCATTATAGTGATTCATTTAAAAATAGGGACCAGCGAAGCGGGCGTTGCCTGCTAGTTATCATATAAAACTCCTCCGAAACCTAATTTGAATTGTTTTAACAGGTTTACATAACAGTACTTGTTATGTTACCTCTTAATATCCAAAATGTATTTATAGTATTAAATTTCAGAGTACCGGCATCCAACTAGTTAAGCTTGGCCGAGTCCAGGCAGGCAGGGGCCGTCCAAAGTTTTCTGAGTAAGAGAAGGTCGTGTGACTTATACAGCAGATTATTTATTAATATTTTATGAATAACAATTAGTATAATAAATAAAATTGAAGTTTAATTAAATTAAAATTATTTTTTTCTATTTATTTATAGGACAGATGACTATTAGTCTCAATCTGGGATTTTTACGGTGTCACTTTTCGATAGTTGGACATTTATCGAAATCTAAAGTTTATCGAAAATATAATTCAATAATTTGAAAGCGATGTTATAATTTGAGAAAAAAACTAATATTTAACTAATTATTTAAATTTATATTATTTAAACTAATATTAAACTAATATTACTTATTTAAACTAATATTAAACTAAATTCTGCTTTTGCCAAAATTTCATCAAAATCATTTTTTTTAAATAATTTTGAATTAGGAAATAAAAAGTGTAGGTGCAAAATGAAATAAAAATAAGTAAAAAAAAATGAATTTAATGATTTAATTTTTATATAAAACATGATCGCGTGCTATCTTAAAATGTAGATGTAAAATTTAAAGTTTATGTGGTGAATGTGGCATCATTAAAATTTTTTTGAGAAATAAAATAGAATAAAGAAAGCAACGGTGTTGGTAGCATTCTGCTATATAGTTTGAATTTTTGAATTTTATAGAAGTAATATCTACCGTAGGAATAATTTCTTCTATTAAAACTATAGGGAAATGTTATGCGAGCACAAGCGACGCTATTTTTTTTTTTTTTTTTCCTTACATTAAAAATTTATTTGCAGATTAAAGAAAATTGACTGGACTTGTTTAAGTTTCTCTTTCTGTTATCCGTAAGAGATAGAAAAACTATTATTTTCGACACTAATTTTCGAAATTAAGTTTTCGCTACATTTACACGCCTTGAGATTACTTATATCAAAAAATTATGCTTTTAGAGGTTGGTCTGTGAATGTTTCTTGTATGATGTTGAAATAATATTAGCAGGAAGTCCAAACTCGGAGAAAAGAATCAGTATTTCGAGTACATGTTTTTTAAAATTTTTAATATATTACGTCAATGAGGAAAATTTCTAATAAATACAATTCAGTTTTTTTAGATGTCACAAAGCAAATTGAACGCATATTGTGATATGCATAAATGCGTATTTCGTGCAGACTATAGGATGAAAATTATTCATTAACCCTTTACACAGGACCACACAGAAGAATGCGAATGCATTAAGATTATACTCTAAGAAATAGCTGGAAAGTGCATTTGAAGTAAAATTTCATATTTGGTATATTATATATTTGTTAATAGCATTAATAATATTAATGCTCTTTTTACTTTCTAATTTTTGATTTTGCTAGATAAAAATTATATCTTAGTGTACCATTTTTTTTTTTTTTTTTTTTCACTTAAAAAAAAATAATAGATATCATTAACAGAAAAACAAAGAAAAAACAGTAATTTTGAAACACTTTTAAAGTGTAATTGATTTTGCCTAGGAATTATTTATATTTATTTGTTATTTCTTTATATAATAATTATGTTTGTTTCATTATCCGTTTTGAAAAGGGGTTTCCTAAAGATTCAGATTATTTATTTCCACTTAGACTTTTCTTAATTTAATGATAACTGTATCACATAATGAATTATGATCATGGGGTTGTGCATATTTTAATTCCCGCAATAAAATTATACACTGTAGATCTATATAAAATATTAAAATTAAAGGGGAAAATAACAATTTTAAAGAATGCTGGAGTGCTTTTAGCAAGAACATTTCAATTCACAAAACATCTATTGGGTAAAAAAAAAAAAAAAAAAAAAAAAAAAAAATCGTAGATCTTAATTTATATTTGTATACATTCTAATAAGTGTGAACAAACACTTTGATAAATTTTCCTGCTTCATTTTCACATATTAATTTCGATCTTAATGTATTGTCATTATTAGAAAGTGCTGTTATATGCGGAAAAATATCTTTTAATTTTGAAATAATACTCTCAGCATCCATTATTCGATTTTGGCTGGGTTGGTTGGTTGGTTGGTTGGTTTTTTACGTCGCACTAGTGCTGCGCAGATGGGCAATTAGCGACGGTCTGGGACACACCCCTAGAAGTGGTCCCGATTTTGGCTGGGAATTGCGGTGCCTCGCTGAACGCTATCTTACGCACAAACTGTGTCTTAAGATGTAAACAAAACGCAAGTCGTATTGCAGTGTCTCACTATCTTACGTCGACTTCAGAGATATCTACTCTTTAACTACATTTCTTGCGACTATGGAAGCCTCTGCGCAAGTGCGGATTCAACGAGTCCACTAGTAAAATAGGGAGACATGCTTTTCATTGCGAGAAAATAAGCGATAAGGGAATACCGAATGACTGGATGTTTACTAAATTCAAACCTGTTGGTCAACTTGGAAACCCTCCAAGATTTTCGACTCGTCCTTACTGCTAGGCGTAGGAAACGTGGTTACACTATAAAGTTGAATCGTAACTGGATGCGCACGCAATCACAACGTAGGTCGCTCGGCTTCTCCAATTGGCTAACTCGTTTCTTCCCCCGGGGACTTACGCTTGAGGCATCGCAATACCAAGTTAAGATCGTTCTCAAACACGCCCATTCAACGAAAAGATTTAAGATCAGACATAAGAACGAGGCACCGCCCCAGTCTACAAGCTTTAAATATAACGTTATTCAACAATAAAAACAAAAGCGCAATGCTTATTTTAAACAAGTTAAGTGGCGCAGAGTTTTTCTCGATGAACGTTCACATTTGGCGAAAATCGCACTGTTTGGCGTAACTTTGTCCTGTGCGTGCTGACATAATGGAGATACGCGGGCTTCCCAGGAAGCAAAATTTTAAATAGAAAGCACAAATCTGCAGTCATATGAAATACATCCATCTCATTGGTCGATTCAGGCACGTGGTTTTTGGCGATCGATCTCTTGGCGAAAACCATAGAACGTTTGTTTGTTGTGAACGTTTGTTTTAGTTTGTTTACAAACATATTTTTAGTAGATACGCAACGAGGCTTGTGTTTGCTTTCGTATATCTTGAAAAATAACATTTATATTATTAATGTAATAAGAAATGACTAAATGATTCTATATTAAAAGCAGTAAAATATATTGAAGAAATGACTAAATGATTGCGTATTAAGAACAGTAAAAATATATTTTGTCTGAAGAACGTATATTGAACATTAAATTTATGGCATATTAAAATATGTGTATCTCTATATATAAAAGTAATTATGAATCCATAAATATGTAAACTAATTAATAATGAACACTGGATTTATTTAGTTATTTATAATTCCAGCATTATTTTAACGTTTATTTAAAAATAATATATTGCAGAATATATATTAAAGTAAATTAACTATATAAACTTTTGCCAGTTTCTGAAATTATTCAGATTCCCTTTTTACTTCCTTATACTTTGGATAAGGAAGTATAGTAATCCCGATTTGCGAAATGGATTTTGTATTTCACATTGCTCGAAAACGAATGATCGCTGAATATTGCCAATTAATACGTGTGACTGTTATGATGATTATTTGCACACCTGCAAGTGTCGTCTTAACACGAGCTCTCGTTTTAGAGATATAAGGGATTTTACACGATTTTTCATGACGTCTGTATGTGTGTGTGTGTGTGTGTGTATGTCGCATAACTCAAAAACGGTTGGACGTAGAAAGTTGCGAATTGATACATAGGTTTGTTATAACATCTAGTTGTGCACCTCCCTTTTTGAACTTTCTATGATTTTCCGTTTAGGAGATATTTAGGAAAATTAGGTTCATAATGACAAAAATACATAGGTTTTGGCCATAATGTATCAAAAAACGGTAATAACTGAAAAACGGTTTAGACAAATCTTGGAATTTAACTGACTTTCCGAATAGCTAGACATTTGAAACTTTTAGAAAAGCTCAGAACACGTTGACAATGCATTTTTTTAAATATTTTTAGCCAACTGTTTCCGATACCTGCTGCCTTCAGCAGCGTTTATGCGATTCAACAGAAAATTTATTTAACTGACTTCCCGACTAGATAGACATTTGAAACTTTCAGACTAGATCAGAACACGGTGAAAATGCATTTTTAAAATACTTTTAGCTAACTGTGTAGGGTCACTGCTGCCTTCGGCAGCGTTTACATGGTTCAACAGAAAATTTATTTAACTAACTTCCCGACTAGCTAGACATTTGAAACTTTTAGAATAGTTCAGAACACGGTGAATATGCATCTTTTTAATACTTTTAGCCAACTGTTTCAGGTCCCTGCTGCCTTCAGCAGCGTTTATATGGTCCAACATAAAATTTATTTAACTAACTTCCTGACTAGGTAGACATTTGAAACTTTCAGAATCAGGGCCAGATTATGGCACGGGCACACGGGGCACTGGCCCAGGGCCTCCAAATTTAGGGGGCCTCATTTCCAAAAATTGAGAAGTAATAGTACAAATTTCTTCATTATATGTGTGTTAAAAACAAAAATTGATTACATTTTTCTTTCTATATTTTATTAGAGAGCTTAAACAATTATAAAATTTTGTGACTAATTTCCTACCCATTGGCTGATTAATGTGCTACATTTTTTTCATTTGTCTTGAACATAAAACTAATGATTTTGTTATAGGTTGCTAAAAAAAAAAAAAATGAGGAAATAGAAGGTATAATTGAAGGAAAAAATTAAAAAACGCACTATTTTTATTTATTTATTTTTGATTTTGAGAATGGGTCTTTTGGTGAGCTCTTTAACACGTTCGCAGCCGATCCCGCGCCAGCGCGGGGTGTGACGTATTGCTTTACAGGTGAAAGTTTACTTTAGGCTGCCGCTTGGCGAAATTTCGAAAATCGCCAAGACGGCGCCATTTCGCATCGTGTTCCGAATAGCAACCTTACAGCGGCGGCATGCGAAAGCGAGCTTTTCGGCGATCTAACCTAAAAATAAAACGCGTCTTGAAAATAAAAATCCGAATAATAATAATACATAGGACAAAAGGAAAATTTTCATAAAATAGAATTAAAAGAAAAAAAAAATAATTACGAATTTATAACTAATCACAAATGCGAAAATAAAACTTAGATTATACAATCACACCAAATGTTCCTGAAAAGTGTATTGCTTTAGTAATTGATGATAAGTGTTTAAATGATAGTTTTTTTATTTCCAATAATTTAACAGCTATAAATACAGTCGGTAACAAAAGTGTCCGAAAACTAGCAAAAATTTCTATGTAAAAAAAGTACACTTCATAACGTTTTGTTAAATAAATCCTTATCGAATCATGTGCTTACACTGACTAAGAACATGATTCGACAAGGATTTATTTAACAAAAAAGTATGAAATATACTTTTTTACTTAGGAATTTTAAATTTAAAAGTTTTCAAAAGTTGTATAAAGTAAATTATTTATCATTAATATTTTATTTATAGTCCTCATTCATTAGGAATGAAAAAATAAATCCGCAACTGGATAATTATAGCAAATTTTAACGATTCTCTATTATAATGGTACTCTGATCTGTTCACTATACACCTATCTCAATATGCATGAAATTAAAAAGTATAGAAAATTTTGTACTGTAGCAACCAGTATTGGCATGAAATTCAAAAATATGCCTCTAAAATTCAGGACCGTGGTTGCCCAGTCGGTAGAGCGCCGGGCTCGGAATTGGAAGATTGCGGGTTCGGTACTCGAGCCTGCCAAAAACCATTGTGTATACTAATGGTGGCTGGTGCTCATAAAATCTGTTGTGCCCGCAATGTTTTCCATGTTCCCATATTAATTATACCTCTGAGTGTCTACGAAGCGAGAGAGTCATCCCTTCCGTGGAGGATCAAAATTGTGATGGCATGTCCCTGGACAACTCTAAGGGTGAGACCCAGACCATCGCCAATTGTCCATTGCGCAGCACTAGTGTGACGTAAAACACAATCAACAAACCAACTTCTTAACACGTTCGCTGCCGGTTTCACGTGACTAAAATTTGAAATGACGTTTTTTTTCCTTTAACCCGCCGAATATGTTTGACGTGTTGCACAAGAGCGCTACATCGCCAAATGTTATAGGCTTTGCGTTTACCTTTGCTTGTTTGCGTCATGTGTTACGTCAATACGCTGTATTACGTCAAACGTGTAAAAATTCATCTGCTCGTTACAAGCAAACTCTGGAGTTAATGAGTAATAAGTTAAATTTCCATAGCAAATAGTTTCGTTTGTTTTGAGCAGATAAAATATCTCGCTGACGCCATCACTTCGGTTGCATATTGATGATACGTGTTTTATTAGAGAGAAACTATTCTATTTTAAAATACCCTTCCATGGAGGATCAAATTTTTGATCGCATGTTTCCGGACCACTTTAGGGCTGAGTCCCCGACCGTTGCCAATCGCCCATTGCGCAGCACTAGTGTGACGTAAAACCCAACCAACCATCTATTTTGAAATATGAATATTTGTGATATTTGCGTTAGTACTGTTTGGCTGGTTGAATAGAGTTGGAATTTAAGAGGTACTTTTGAATTTAAGAAGTTGGTTTGTTGATTGTGTTTTACGTCACACTAGTGCTGCGCAATGGACAATTGGCGATGGTCTGGGTCTCACCCTTAGAGTTGTCCAGGGACATGCCATCACAATTTTGATCCTCCACGGAAGGGATGACTCTCTCGCTTCGTAGACACCCAGAGGTATAATTAATATGGGAACATGGAAAACATTGCGGGCACAACAGATTTTATGAGCACCAGCCACCATTAGTATACACAATGGTTTTTGGCAGGCTCGAGTACCGAACCCGCAATCTTCCAATTCCGAGCCCGGCGCTCTACCGACTGGGCAACCACGGTCCTGAATTTTAGAGGCATATTTTTGAATTTCATGCCAATACTGGTTGCTACAGTACAAAATTTTGTATACTTTTTAATTTCATGCATATTGAGATAGGTGTATAGTGAACAGATCAGAGTACCATTATAATAGAGAATCGTTAAAATTTGCTTTAATTATCCAGTTGCGGATTTATTTTTTCATTCCTAATGAATGAGGACTATAAATAAAATATTAATGATAAATAATTTACTTTATACAACTTTTGAAAACTTTTAAATTTAAAATTCCTAAGTAAAAAAGTATATTTCATACTTTTTTGTTAAATAAATCCTTGTCGAATCATGTTCTTAGTCAGTGTAAGAACATGATTCGATAAGGATTTATTTAACAAAACCTTATGAAGTGTACTTTTTTTACATAGAAATTTTTGCTAGTTTTCGGACACTTTTGTTACCGACTGTACTTATAGCTGTTAAATTATTGGAAATAAAAAAACTATCATTTAAACACTTATCATCAATTACTAAAGCAATACACTTTTCAGGGACATTTGGTGTGATTGTATAATCTAAGTTTTATTTTTGCATTTGTGATTAGTTGTAAATTCGTAATTATTTTTTTTTTCTTTTAATTCTATTTTATGAAAATTTTCCTTTTGTCCTATGTATTATTATTATTCGGATTTTTATTTTCAAGACGCGTTTTATTTTTAGGTTAGATCGCCGAAAAGGTCGCTTTCGCATGCCGCCGCTGTAAGGTTGCTATTCGGAACACTATGCGAAATGGCGCCGTCTTGGCGATTTTCGAAATTTCGCCAAGCGGCAGCCTAAAGTAAACTTTCACCTGTAAAGCAATACGTCACATCCCGCGCTGGCGCGGGATCGGCAGCGAACGTGTTAATACATACTATTATAAGATGATGTTTGAAAATGAAAAAAAAAAAAAAAAAAAAAAAGGTGCACATTGTGGTCTGTACACAATCTTTAAAAGATATACAGGGCAGCAAATATTTGAGCTATATCATAACATATGTTACCATGTTCAGGAGAGCTGCTCAGGAATTGAAACTATTTCCTCTTAGACATATGCTAAATAATTTTAAGCTAAATATTCATTGCTTATTTTTGTATATTTACATGTTTTCAGACTTTTTGGTTACTGAAGTCAAGTTTTTTAACGTTTGATCGCTGTCTGTGTCTCTTAGAATAACTTAAACACGAATAATTTCAGAAGATCCAAAAGTTGTATTTTCAAGTTAATATAAGTTTGTTGCTGAAAAAGATTGATCGAGTCTGATAAGTTTCAAGGAATGTTGCGTGAAAGTTGCCTGAATAAATTTAAGCGAACTTTAAATTTTAATAACAGATTTAAATTCTATATAAGTGTAGGTGCAGTAATGAAACGGGGGATCCAGGGGGGCGGTAACCCCCCTACCACAGAACTAATTATCATATAAAACTATGCGAAGTCTAATTTGAATTGATTTAACATAGGTTTGCACAAAAGTATTCGTTATCTTACCCCTTAATCTCCAATCTGTGTTTACAGTATATTAAATTTCAGGGTAAGAGAAGGTCGTGTGAGTAACACACCTGATTATTTACTTTCTTTTACCCATAAGGTAGAGAAAATATTGTTTTGGGGTCAAATTTTCGAATGTGAGTTTTTGTTATATTTACACGTTTTGAGGTCCCATGAATCCGAAAATAATTTTTTTTAACGGTTGGTCTCTGTGTATGTCTGTGTCTATGTGTAAGTCTGTTATCAGCATACCTCAAGAACAAATAGCAGCAGAAAAGCCACACTTGGTATTCTAAATGTGTAACATATAGGGGTGCTACACTAAGTTTTTCGTCGAGATTTAGCAAATGGTTCGTGATACTCAAGAGAATTCAAATACATTGCGTCTATGGGGGAAATTGCAGGTAAGTTGAGTTTCGCATCTGTAGACTGCTCTAAACCAAATTAAACAAATATATATTTTTTATATGCGTAAAAACATGTTTCATGTAGAATATAGTATAGAAATCATTCACTTTTCGTTTACAGGGCTACAAAATAGAACTAAATTATAATGCGACAATACTTGAAGATTCATGGAAATGTATTTCAGGTTGCTCCATGTGTTACTCATATCGGATTATATTTATGTGCACCATGTGATTTGTACATAACTTTCAGAAGATGTACAGGGCTGCCAATATTTAAGCCATAACGTTCTTTTTTATTTTTTAGTGGAAGTGCTTTACTATAATATACTATATCATATAATATTTTACCATGTCCAGGAATGCTGCTCTGGAATCGAAATCAATTCCTCATAGCCATACGGTAAATAATGTATTTTTTTAAGCTAATTATTCATCGATTGTTTTCTTGTATATTTACACGTTTTGAGGCCTCCTGAATGCCGAAATCAAGTTTTATAATTTTATCTTTGCCTGTGTCTGTTAGAATAAATTAAAAACAAATAATTTCAGGCGATCCAAATGATGTATTTTGATGTGAATACGTTTGTTACTGGAAAAGTTTGTTCAAAATTGATAAGTTTCAAGGAATTATGCGTGTGAAAGTTCTCTAAATGAACTTTTGAATCTAATAACGTATTTGAATTCTCTATAAAAGTAGTAAGATAATGTTCGTTCTGCGCCAAGAGGTAGTGAGGTGGGATGTGCTGATGTGCTAACGCGTGCATCATCGTCAATCACTACTATCATTTCGACAGATATAAGCTTGAAAGTAACCTTCTATAGTATATAACATAGCAATTTGAATATTGCATCATATTTTAGTATTTAAAAATAATTTTTTAAAACTTATAATCAATTATAAAGTTTATAATATTTAAATCGAATCATAAAATTACTTTTCCTAATATGTTTTTCCCGCTAAAATTTTTACAAAACGATTTCCCATTTTCTTCTTTCTTTTTTTCTTTTTATGATATTTCAAAATAATTCACACACATTCTAAAAAATGGTGACTTCGAAATAAAACAGATGCAGTTTACAGTTAATAAAAAACCTTTATAATAACAATATTTACAAGTATTAGTCATCTAATAAGTTACATAACATCCTAAAAAGTACTATATACACACATGAAATATAACTAAGTAAGTATTAAACCTTAATGTATTTCATCATTTTTACAATATTTACGAGTATTACTCATCTAATAAGTTACATCATAATAAGTGTTGTATATAATTTCACTCAATATAATTAAGTTTGCAATATTAAATATTAATCAATTTCGCAATGTCCATATGCTAAACTTGTTATTCCATCTTCAGCAATGTATCGTTTGTCATCAAAGAGACTGAGACTGATTTTATTTTGACAGATTGTATATAGTTTATGTTTTTCTTGACCTATTTTTAATTGTTTTTCTATGCTTGTTTTCTGTTGCAGTAAACACTGTAAATAGTCTTCATGACTAATTTTATGTCTAACAAGCCTGGTTGACACACCTTTTGCTCTCTTTTTTTCACTTTTACTTGATTTGATAGAGTACATTTTAGCTTTCAGTCCTACAAATTCCAGTGCTATTTCGCCACTCAATTCATCTTTAAATTTCCCTATAATTTTTTTATTATCATCGGAATAAAGGGGGTGAGTTTTGGGATAGTCAGAAAAGTCAAATTCAGATGAATAATTTTTCATGTCTTTATATATATCATCGGTAGTAATATGGTATGTAAGGGAGTCTGTATCTGTAAATAACAGTACAGCTTGGTTGTTATACATTGGTTGGTTGATGAGTAGATTAGAGGGGCACTTTCTGCTTGGCGAACTTCCGTAGCGATAAAGTGCATTTGCTTGTACACATAACTTAACAATTCTATTATGACGCAGTATGGAGAGATTTGATTGGTTCATTTGTTTTTCAATGAATGGAATGTATTTTACGTTGCACTGGAGCTACATTACTTGCATTGGATGTATTTTACGTTGCACTGGAGCTACATTACGGGGAATTAGGCGATATTTCATTGGTTCATTTGCATTGGATTTATTTTACGTTGCGCTGGAGCTACATTACGGGGAATTAGGCGATATTTGATCGGTTTATTTGCATTGGATGTATTTTACGTTGCACTGGAGCTACATTACGGGGAATTAGGCGATATTTCATTGGTTCATTTGCATTGGATTTATTTTACGTTGCGCTGGAGCTACATTACGGGGAATTAGGCGATATTTGATCGGTTTATTTGCATTGGATGTATTTTACGTTGCACTGGAGCTACATTACGGGGAATTAGGCGATATTTCATTGGTTCATTTGCATTGGATTTATTTTACGTTGCGCTGGAGCTACATTACGGGGAATTAGGCGATATTTGATCGGTTTATTTGCATTGGATGTATTTTACGTTGCACTGGAGCTACATTACGGGGAATTAGGCGATATTTGATCGGTTCATTTGCATTGGATGTATTTTACGTTGCACTGGAGCTACATTACGGGGAATTAGGCGATATTTCATTGGTTCATTTGATTTTCATCGATTTTAGTATGTTTTAAATTGAGTAGTGCTACCCAATGAAGAATTAGCGACAGTGTGTGTTAAGAAATTTGTTTTTAATGAAAGATTTTATTAAAAAAAAGTTGATTGTTTATTATTTAAGAAAATTGGTAGGAGTTTTATATAAATAATTTGTGGAGATATATATATATTATTATTTTTCTTTTAATGTAGACCGAAAGAAGAATTTTTATTTTCAATGAGCAAATGTTGAAGAAGTTACAAAATGTTTATTTTTTAAGCAATTTGGTAGTTTTTTTTTTTTTTTTCGTTTGAATGTAAAAGAAAAGTGGTTTCTTTTTTTAATGAATAAAAGGTAATCTAGTTAATAATATACTTCGGTTTTTAAGCAGACGATTTTTTTCTTTTTATCATCCCATGCTTTGTAGGCAGACGATTTTTTTCTTATTAAATTATCGGAATGAAATTAGTTTAAATATTGTGGAATCATTTTGTTTTTAAGGATGTTTGGCAGGTGGTTTTAGTTGGAAGAGAACTTTGAACACGGAATACGTTTGTTTTTTATGAGATTAGGTGTTGTGTTGTTATGCTCTTGTCTTTGACCAGAGAAGAAGAATTGATTATAATGATTTAAAATTTTTTTATTTGTGGCGGGTAAGTTGAAAAATTCCTTTTTTCCTCGTTGGGTGCATTGGTTGCTTTTGTGCGTGATATTAATTCACTGCTGTATATACTTTCTGTAATACTTCGTTAATATGCCTCGAAAATCTGTCTCTGATAAAAGTGTGATTGATTTGCGTTATTTGATATTGTTGAGTGGTAAGGGTAAAAGGGCTGTGATTGATTTCTGCATGGAAAATGGTTTGATTGCTGATGGATATGAGTGTCCCGTTTGTGCAAGTGAAATGAAATTAGAAGCATGTAAGAGTACTGATGGTTTTAGATGGCGGTGTGAAAAGCAAGTAGCGGGTGTAAGGCATAAGGAAAGTAGGTCGGTAAGATTGGGAAGTTGGTTTGAAGAGAGCAGATTAGGAATGGATGATATATTAATTATTACGTATGCATGGGTAGAAAAATACACTAATGGACAAATTTCGCGTGTAGGTAGGGTTAATAGAAAAACTGTAACTGATTGGATGAGTTTTTGTCGAGAGGTATGTACGGTTGCATGTATGAATGAGAGTAGTAATATTGGGGGGGAGGGAAAAATTGTTGAAATTGATGAGAGTTTGTTCAGAAAGAGAAAATATAATAGAGGAAAGCCAGTTAAGGGTAAATGGGTGTTTGGAGGCGTGGAGCGGGAGAGTAATGAATGCTTTTTAGAAGTTGTGCCAGAGAGGTCGAAAGATACGTTGCTTGAGGTTATCAAGAGGCGGATTTTACCGGAAACAATTGTAATTTCTGATTGCTGGAAGTCATACGATTACCTTCAAGATGAAGGTTTCGTACATCTTTCAGTAAATCACAAATTACATTTTGTAGATCCCGAAAGTGGGGCACATACGAATACAATAGAGGGTATATGGAGTTGGGTGAAACGCGGCCTCTACGGAAGGAGGACAGTTGAGGACAATTTCGACTCATACTTAGCCGAGTTCATGTGGAGGAAGCGGCACAAAGACGATCCATGCGCCCTTTTTTATTCGTTTTTAGAGGCAGTTCGGAAGTGTTACCCGCCACAAAAAAAAAGACTCCGAACGCCGATGTAGATCGTCATCGGATGATCAGGATGATGAGGATGATGAGGATGAAGATCCATTTGCCCCAGGCCCTTCATCAAAAAAGACAAAGTACGAAAAATAAATGTAAGTTATTTAATTTTACTCTAATTTTTATTTTTTTAATTTCAGAAATTTTAAATTTCTTTCCCTACGCTTTTTTAAAAATGTCATTATTATTATTATTTATCCTACTTCAAGGTGAATGCTGCAAAAAATAGTTATGTGCGTTTTCAGATTCGTGCACAGCGGGGTAGGGGTGTCCAGTGATGTTTTTTTTTTTGGTTTTAACATGCGCGATAGTAATTGCCGCGGAACCGAGTTACGTGCCTTTTCAGATTCATGCACAGCGAGGTAGGGGTGTCCAGTGATGTTTTTTTGGTTTTAACATGCGCGATAGTGATTGCCGCGGAACCGACTTACGTGCCTTTTGAGATTCATGCACAGCGCGTTAGGGGTGTCCAGTGATGTTTTTTTTTGGTTTTAACATGCGCGATAGTGATTGCCGCGGAACCGACTTACGTGCCTTTTAAGTTTCATGCACAGCGAGGTAGGGGTGTCCAGTGATGTTTTTTTTGGTTTTAACATGCGCGATAGTGATTGCCGCGGAACCGACTTACGTGCCTTTTGAGATTCATGCACAGCGAAGTAGGGGTGTCCAGAGATGTTTTTTTGGTTTTAACATGCGCGATAGTGATTGCCGCGGAACCGACTTACGTGCCTTTTGAGATTCATGCACAGCGCGTTAGGGGTGTCCAGTGATGTTTTTTTGGTTTTAACACGCGCGATAGTAATTGCCGCGGAACCGACTTACGTGCCTTTTCAGACTCATGCACAGCGAGGTAGGGGTGTCCAGTGATGTTTTTTTTGGTTTTAACATGCGCGATAGTGATTGCCGCGGAACCGACTTACGTGCCATTTGAGATTCATGCACAGCGATGTAGGGGTGTCCAGTGATTTTTTTTTGGTTTTAACATGCGCGATAGTGATTGCCGCGGAACCGACTTACGTGCCTTTTGAGATTCATGCACAGCGCGTTAGGGGTGTCCAGTGATGTTTTTTTGGTTTTAACATGCGCGATAGTGATTGCCGCGGAACCGACTTACGTGCCTTTTGAGATTCATGCACAGCGAGGTAGGGGTGTCCAGTGATGTTTTTTTGGTTTTAACACGCGCGTTAGTGATTGCCGCTGAACCGACTTACGTGCCTTTTGAGATTCATGCACAGCGAGTTAGGGGTGTTCAGTGATGTTTTTTTCGGTTTTAACATGCGCGATAGTGATTGCCGCGGAACCGACTTACGTGCCTTTTGAGATTCATGCACAGCGGTTAGGGGTGTCCAGTGATGTTTTTTTTTGGTTTTAACATGCGCGATAGTGATTGCCGCGGAACCGACTTACGTGCCTTTTGAGATTCATGCACAGCGCGTTAGGGGTGTCCAGTGATGTCTTTTTTTGGTTTTAACATGCGCGATAGTGATTGCCGCTGAACCGACTTACGTGCCTTTTGAGATTCATGCACAGCGAGGTAGGGGTGTCCAGTGATGTTTATTTTGGTTTTAACATGCGCGATAGTGATTGCCGCGGAACCGACTTACGTGCCTTTTGAGATTCATGCACAGCGAGGTAGGGGTGTCCAGTGATGTTTTTTTTTTGTTTTTAACATGCGCGATAGTGATTGCCGCGGAACCGACTTACGTGCCTTTTGAGATTCATGCACAGCGAGGTAGGGGTGTCCAGTGATGTTTTTTTGGTTTTAACATGCGCGATAGTGATTGCCACGGAACCGACTTACGTGCGTTTTCAGATTCCTGCACAGCAAGTTTCTTTGTTGGTTGCATGCATTTTATTTTTTCATTTTTAATTCTTACGCAAAAGAAAAAAAAAAATTGAATTTTAAATAGTTTACTTTCTACAATTTTTTTTTAATTATAATAATGCGAATAAAGTAAATGCTGTCTGTAGAAAATGGTTGCTGTACTCATTGGCCACAACGTAGCACTATTTCGACGTAAAACTCAGTCACTTATTCACTCGTTGGTGAAGTTTATGAAAACTACGGAATTTTCCCCTCCGCTGAACTGAAATGTAAGCGCTAATGTAAAATTCGAAACGTTGTGAATTTGCACTGCGTTGCGTAGTTCTGTTGTGAAGTTAACGAATCTGAACGTATAGTTTTTTGTTTGTTGGAACATATTATGTTAGTTAAATATATATTTTGTTATATGTGTGGAGAAATGAAAGCGTATCATTTGATAACTTAAAAATATGTTTTTTATTTTATTTGTATATTCTCATACTTTTTATACCGATGTGTTGGGATTCATTTGAATGCGGTTTTAGAATCCTTGAAATGTTAGTGACATAATATGGAGTCAACAAAAATTTCAAAATGGAAAAAAAAAAAATACATGTTCCATATATTATAAGTTTTAATGCTTTTTTAAATACATATAGAGTTATATTTTTATTCTGATTTTTCATTTATTTAATTACATTTATTCTGTTGTTGAAACTAATTTGCTCTTAAAACTTCGATTTTAAGTATTTTGTTATTTATTAAAATATTGTAGTTAAAAAGTTAATTAATCATCGCCATATTATGAAATTTCTTCGATAATTCTATTTAATTACGTTAAATGGTCGTCTGGATTAATATTTATTTCACTTCGAACGTAAACAAACGTTTTGTAAGTTAAAAAGTTAATTAACCATCGACATTTTATGAAATTTTTTCGATAATTTCATTTGTTTTCGTTAAATAGTCGTCTGCATTTATATTTATTTTATTTCGAACGTAAACAAACGTTTTTTCAGGTTGCCATAAGATAAATTCATTACCTTGGTTCGTTGGCGCACGGATAATATCGCCAAAATGTAAACAAACGCCAATGTCCCTCTATTCGTAACATCTGCCCATTGGTTTTATATAATTATAATGGAAATTATACATTAGTAGTTTTGATAATTCGAGTATTGTAAATCCCACATAAATAGGTCGATTCATCAGAATGCTTGTTTTAAGTCTTTCTACAGCGGTTAAATCTTCATCATACGTTTTAAACGATTTAAAAGTAGGTGACGCTATCAATTTTAGTGCTCTCTTAGAGGTATTACTACAAAGTTCTATATTACGTCTTTTTCGAAAGTTTTCCATAGTCTTGCCATATACACTATTGTTAAGGAGTTTAAAAAAGTCCTTTTCAAAGGATGATATAGCTTCTTTCCTTTTATTGGTGTTAAATAGTATATACTTTTTCAACCATGGTGCTTGCTTAAATTGAATGGCTTTGTGCACTGCTGTAACTTTTAATCCCAGTTGCAGATAAAGTTTTAAATTTCTATAATGCACAACATAATTCTTTTTATTACATAAGTTAGGTATTAACTTGGGTGTACCAACATATTTTCTGTTTTGTAGCATACTTTTAGCATAAGGTGATAGCATTTCTTCATTCAAGGTTAATCTTTCAGGGGCAAGCGGATAATCGTTATGTAATGTATGAAGGTGGTTAGGATAATGCAGATCAATTTCAAATATATACCCTATATCTGATTCATCATCAAGGGATAAAATCCATTCTTCATTAATATTATGTGTATCAACCCATTCAAAGTTGCCATAAGGTAGGTACTGGGACATGGCCCAACCGTTAAGGTTGTTCGCCTTCCAGTACATGATATAACTATTAAGCTCATTAGGGTTATAGTCGTTCATATAGGGGTTATTTGCTCTAGCCAGTCTTCTGCTAATCATGCTAATACCGCCTCGTCATTATGAAGCAAGGGTTTTTACTGAAGCTTTAATTAACCAATGAGAGAATAGTAAATATTTACCCCGATGTTATAAATTGAAGGTGATTGTAATTTTAAGTCATTTGCATGAAAAATTTTATGAATGTTGCTTGGATTATCACTTGCTCTTAAAAAATGAATCAAGTTATGGAACAGTCGGATAAGAAAATGCTTAGTGAAACATCCAATATGAATCATCCTGAGGTGTGTGTTAATCTTTTTACATTTTTTAAAGACTTTTTTTTATTATATTTTAAAGATTTTATCTCTTTTAACCTAATTTTTATTTCTTTTAGATGTTTAATGACAAGTCTCCTACAGTGAGTGTTGATAATTCCCTGCTCCTAAGCCCTTTGAGTGATAAAAATAAGGTGAGTCATGTACTTTTTCTTAAGTATATAATATTTTTTATGTTAGTAAATAATCGTGATAAGAAATTTTTTTTACGTTTGTAAAGAATTAAACATTACATAAGTAAAAATTTGTAAAACTATGTTAGGAAAATTGATTAAGATAGTAAACATTTTTAATGTACATTAAAATAATTTATAACCATGAAGTTGATTTAATTAAAAACTTTAATAAAACATACAACCTTTTATTAAAAGGTTGTATGTTTTATTAAAGTTTTTAATTATTTTTAATGTAACTAGATTTTTTATATTGTATTAGTAATAAAGTAGTATCAAGTTAGTAAAATTAGGTTAAGAAAACTTTTTATAATTACTATTTATGAGTATAAAAATCCTAAAGCATCCCTTTTTTAAATTTTTTCAGAGTTGTCCAATATGTAAGAAGACATTTTCAAGGACATGGGTCCTGAATCGTCATTTGATGAGCCATTCGGATGAAAAGTTATTCAAGTGTGATGACTGTGGAAAAGCCTTTGGATTAAAATCGAACTTGATTCGTCATACGCTGATTCAGGATCGTAGAAATCAATCCTCATCTGCTGAAACGAGTGATAAGAGAATGTCAGAAAGTTTTTATTGTGCTTCTTGTAATAAGGAATTTTCACAGAAATGGTTACTGAATCGTCATATGCTAAGACATCGCAGTAAAGATGAAATAACGTTGATAAAGTGCCAGCATTGTGACCTAGTTTTTACGCGCGTGGATAACTTGCAGAGGCACTTAAAATTTCATCAATGTTTACGATATTCATGCAGTGAATGTGATAAAATGTTTAATATGAAAGCTGAATTAACATGCCATAAGCGACAAGACCATGAACTTGTTACTGGAAAACGGAAGATAACTGCACCTGCTGTAAAGTCTAAAAGAGTTAAAAACAGATTAGCACTTCTAATGCATTTAATACGGTGATGTTTTACCCAAGCGAAAGCAATGAATGCGATATGGAAGTATTTCAAACCTATATACAGGGAGCATTATATGAAAAACTTCTGAATGAGATACAAGAAAAAAATGCTTTGAAATGGTATATGGTGATGAAAGTGACCTTGGAACGTAAAAGAGGCAATGACAAGAAATTCAAACTTTTTTTAGAAGTTGCTGTTTTACTGACCTTTTGGGTGACACTATTGAACATCATATTCGTGAAAGATATGCAAAGATTAATAAGTCTCTAGACGAATGCATCCAAAGAGGATCAGGATGGATTTTTAAGAAAATTCATTATCTGGAACTAAAAATGGCCAAATACCATCCTTTAGCTGCTAGTAGCTATATTAAAATACCTCAGAAACTTGCTTTGAAAAAAGCTGTGCTAAATATAAAAAACGAAGATCAAAAATGCCTTGTTTGGTGTTTAATCGCCTATAAACTGGACATAGATCGTCGTGAACATCCGCAACGCGTATCTCACTACCTACCGTATGAAAATACGATTAAACTAGGTAATGTATCATGTCCCGTGTCATTAACAAAGATACCCCTTATTGAAAAATTAAATGATCTACGGATCAATGCCTTTGGGTATGAAGACAATGAAGTGTGTCGACTCTATATTTCGCCAAAAAATGACTGTGATGTTATCAACTTATTATTAATTTCTGATGAAGAAAGGCAACATTATTGCCTGATTCGAAACTTTTCGCGTCTACTTGGTGATTTAACCCAACATCATCTAAAAGCCCATTACTGTTTCAGATGTCTACACCGATTTACAAGAGAAGATTTATTGAAAACCCACATTCACTACTGTCAAGAACATGAAGTACAAGTTGTTAAAATGCCTTCTGAGGAAAAAAACATTTTAAAATTTACAGGTACACACTTGCAACATCCTGTCGCTTACTGTATTTATGCAGATTTCGAAAGCCTTCTTGTTCCTGTTACTTCGGTTTCACCGTCATCTGATATTTCACATAGTGAAAAAATTGCATATCATGTGCCTTGTGGATATGCATATGTTATTATCGGGCCAGATGGACGCTCCGTTAAACCGATTCAAGTATATAGAGGAGAAGACGCTGTGGAACACTTTTTAGAAAAGATGATGACTGAAAAGGAAGAACTCACCAAGATTTTATCACAAGTCAAGCCTATAGTCTTAACGGAAGCACAGGAAAAAAAGAAGCTGAAGTATGTCATATATGCCTTAAAAAGTTAGCTGAGGATCGTCGAAGAGGTCATTGTCACATTTCAGGAAAATTTAGGGGTGCAGCCCATAACGCCTGCAACTTGAATTTCAAATTATCTAAAAAAATACCGATTATCTTTCATAATTTAAAAAATTACGATAGACATCACATAATGACGAAACTAGGCAAGTATAACAATCATGAGACAGAGGTTATTGCTACAAGTTTGGAAAACTATATTACATTCAGATTGAAGAAACCTAAGGATCCTGTACAATTAGTCTTTTTAGACAGCTTTCAATTCCTACCTACATCGCTAGAAAAACTAGCAAAAAATCTTGATTCTTCCCAGTTTAAGATTTTGAAAGAGAATTTCCCTGTTAATACACCGCTGAATATGCTAACGAGGAAAGGAGTCTATCCATATGAATACTTTACCTCTTTCGATAAGTTTGAAGAAACCGAACTACCTCCCGCATGCGCCTTTTATAATACATTGAGTGATGAAATTATCAATGATGATGATTATCAACACGCAAAAACTGTCTGGAGCACGTTTAATATGAAGACGTTGGGTGATTACTATAACTTATACGTAAAAACTGACGTTTTGTTACTCGCGGATGTATTTCAAAATTTTAGAACTTTATGTCAGCAATACTATGAAATTCATTGCGCGCATCTTTTTACAACTCCAGGACTTGCATGGCAAGGATGCCTAAAAATGACTGAAACACCTCTAGAGCTCTTAACAGATATTAACATGTTGTTGCTTATAGAAAAAGGGATTCGAGGCGGTATTAGCATGATTATCAGAAGACTGGCTAGAGCAAATAACCCCTTTATGAACGACAATAACCCTAATGAGCCTAATAGTTATATCATGTACTGGGACGCGAACAACCTTTACAGTTGAGCCATGTCCCAGTACCTACCTTATGGCAACTTTGAGTGGGTTGATACACATAATATTAATAAAGAATGGATTTTATCCCTTGATGATGAATCAGATATAGGGTATATATTTGAAATTGATCTGCATTATCCTAACCACCTTCATACATTACATAACGATTATCCGCTTGCCCCTGAAAGATTAACCTTGAATGAAGAAATGCTATCACCTTATGCTAAAAGTATGCTACAAAACAGAAAATATGTTGGTACATCCAAGTTAATACCTAACTTATGTAATGAAAATAATTATGTTGTGCATTATAGAAATTTAAAACTTTATCTGCAACTGGGATTAAAAGTTACAGCAGTGCATAAAGCCATTCAATTTAAGCAAGCACCATGGTTGAAAAAGTATATACTATTTAACACCAATAAAAGGAAAGAAGCTATATCATCCTTTGAAAAGGACTTTTTTAAACTCCTTAACAATAGTGTATATGGCAAGACTATGGAAAACTTGCGAAAAAGACGTAATATAGAACTTTGTAGTAATACCTCTAAGAGAGCACTAAAATTGATAGCGTCACCTACTTTTAAATCGTTTAAAACGTATGATGAAGATTTAACCGCTGTAGAAAGACTTAAAACAAGCATTCTGATGAATCGACCTATTTATGTGGGATTTACAATACTCGAATTATCAAAACTACTAATGTATAATTTCCATTATAATTATATAAAACCAATGTATAACACCCAAGCTCTACTGTTATTTACAGATACAGACTCCCTTACATACCACATTACTACCGATGATATATATAAAGACATGAAAAATTATTCATCTGAATTTGACTTTTCTGACTATCCCAAAACTCACCCCCTTTATTCCGATAATAATAAAAAAGTTATAGGGAAATTTAAAGATGAATTGAGTGGCGAAATAGCACTGGAATTTGTAGGACTGAAGGCTAAAATGTACTCTATCAAATCAAGTAAAAGTGAAAAAAAAGAGAGCAAAAGGTGTGTCAACCAGGGTTGTTAGACATAAAATTAGTCATGAAGACTATTTACAGTGTTTACTGCAACAGAAAACAAGCATAGAAAAACAATTAAAAATAGGTCAAGAAAAACATAAACTATATACAATCTGTCAAAATAAAATCAGTCTCAGTCTCTTTGATGACAAACGATACATTGCTGAAGATGGAATAACAAGTTTAGCATATGGACATTGCGAAATTGATTAAGATTTAATATTGAAAACTTAATTATATTGAGTGAAATTATATACAATACTTATTATGATGTAACTTATTAGATGAGTAATACTTGTAAATATTGTAAAAATGATGAAATACATTAAGGTTTAATACTTACTTAGTTATATTTCATGTGTGTATATAGTACTTTTTAGGATGTTATGTAACTTATTAGATGACTAATACTTGTAAATATTGTTATTATAAAGGTTTTTTATTAACTGTAAACTGCATCTGTTTTATTTCGAAGTCACCATTTTTTAGAATATGTGTGAATTATTTTGAAATATCATAAAAAGAAAAAAAAAGAAAGAAGAAAAGGGGAAATTGTTTTGTAAAAATTTTAGCGGGAAAAACATATTAGGAAAAGTAATTTTATGATTCGATTTAAATATTATAAACTTTATAATTGATTATAAGTTTTAAAAAATTATTTTTAAATACTAAAATATGATGCAATATTCAAATTGCTATGTTATATACTATAGAAGGTTACTTTCAAGCTTATATCTGTCGAAATGGTAAAAGTGATTGAGGATGATGCGCGCGTTAACACATCAGCACATCCCACCTCTTGGCGCAGAACGAACATTATCTTACTACTTCTAAATGTAGGTACGAATACGATAATGAAACGGGGGATTTAGGGGGGTGGTATCCCCATCACATAGAATTATTTGTGAAATAAAGCTGTTCCGAAACCTCTGTTAAATTGTTGTAGCATAGGTTTACATAATAGTACTCGTTATCTTAACCCTTAATCTCCAATACGTACTTATAGTATTAAATTTCATGATAAGAGAATGTCGTGTGAGACACACGCCAGATTATTATTCTTAGTGGAAGTGCTTTACTATAATATTTTATCATGGTTAAGAAAGCTGCTCAGGAATGGAAATGAACTCCTCATAGCAGGACTGCCAACCATCTCATTAATAAGCGTAGACTTGTTAACGCCCCTTGAAAATACGCCCCTTTTCCCACACCACTTTATATTTAGAGCAATTCTCTCCAAATAGTGTTACGATTAAATAAGAATGAAATTACTCTAAAAAATTACTGGTGTACAAAATAAGGCGGTGACTAAAAGTACTACGCTTCATAATGAGATGGTTGGCAAGCATGTCATAGCCATATGATAAATAACTATGTTTTTAAGCTTAATAACAATAGCTTGTTTTTTATATATTTACACGTTTTGATTATTTCTGATTACCGAAGTCCAATTTTTTAAGGTTTGATCTTTGTCTATATCTCTTAGAGTAACTTGTAAAAGAATAATTTCAAGAGATCCAAAAATTGTATTTTAGAATTAATATAAGCTTGTTGCTGGAAGAGTTTGATCAAGGCTGATAAATTTCAAGGAATGTTGCGCGTGAAAGTTGTCAAAATAATTTTAAGTGAACTTTTAATTTTAATAAGAGATTTAAATTCTATATAAATTTAGGTGTAGTTGAGAAGCGTGGTAGCCTCCTTCACACAAATTATCATATAAAACTCCTTTGAAACCTAATTTGAATTGTTTTAACAGGTTTACATAACAGTACTTGTTATGTTACCTCTTAATATCCAAAATGTATTTATAGTATTAAATTTCAGAGTACCGGCATCCAACCCGTTAAGCTTGGCCGAGACCAGGCAGGCAGGAGCCGTCCAAAGGTTTCTGAGTAAGAGAAAGTGTTGTCACTTATACAGCAGATTATTTATTAATATTTATGAATAACAATTAGTATAATAAATAAAATTGAAGTTTTATTAAATAAATTATATTTTTCTATTTATTTATTAGGACTGAGGACTATTAGTCTGAATCTGGAATTTTTACGGTGTCACTTTTCGATAGTTGGACATTTATCGAAATCTAAAGTTTATCGAAAATATAATTCAATAATTTGAAAGAGATGTTATGAATTGAAAAAAAAAAAAAAAAAAAAACTAATAGTTCTCCGTCCTAAACTAAATTCTGCTTTTGCCAGAATTTCATCAAAATCATTTTTTTTTTTTTTTGAAAGAAAAAGAAAAGAAAAGAAAATTACTAATAATCAGTATCGAAACAAACACTATCGAAAATGTTTTTTTTTTTTTTTTTTTTTTTTTATAATTTTGAATTAGGAAATAAAAAGTGATGAAATAAAAATAAGTAAAAAAAAAAAATGAATTTAATGATTTAATTTTTACATAAAACATGATCGCGTGCTATCTTAAAATGTAGAGGGCCCTCCGTGGCCGAGTGGATATGACACCACACTGCTAATCGCCTTCGAGCGTAAGAGAGCGGGTTCGATTTCCGAGCTGGCCCTGGGTGTTTTCTCCAATTCTTCGTATTGTAATTCTGTCATGTGATATCTGTCGTTATGTGACGAAGATTTACAAGCGGACTATAAGTCAAGCATACAAATCTGATGTATATGTTATCAATAAACAATAAAATGTAGATGTAAAATTTAGAGTTTATGTGGTGCTTGTGGCATCTATAAAAATTGTTTTAAGAGATAGAATAGAATAAAGAAAGCAACGATGTTGGTTGCATTTTGTTATATAGTTTGAATTTTTGAATTTTATATATCTACCGTAGAAATAATTTCTTCTGTTAAACCTATAGAGAATTGTTATGCGAGCACAAGCGACGCTACTTTTTTTTTTTTTCCATTAAAAATTTAATTGCAGATTAAAGAGAATTAACTGGACTTGTTTAAGTTTCTCTTTCTGTTATCCGTAAGAGATAGAAAAACTATTATTTTCGACACCAATTTTCGAAATTAAGTTTTCGCTACATTTACACATCTTGAGATTTCTTGTATCAAAAAATTATGCTTTTAGAGTTTGGTCAGTGAATGATTCTTGTATGATGTTGAAATAATATTAGCAGTAAGTCGAAACTCGGAGAAAAGAATCAGTACTTCGAGAACATGTTTTTTTTTTTAAATTTTTAATTATATTACGTCGATGAGGAAATTTTCTAATATAAATACAATTCAGTTTTTTTAGATGTCACAAAACAAATTGAACGCATATTGTGATATGCATAAACACGTATTTCGTGCAGAATATAGAATGGAAATTATTCATTAACCCTTTATACAGGACCACACAGAAGAATGCGGATACATTAAGATTATACTAACAAATATCTGGAAAGTGCATTTGAAGTAAAATTTCATATCTGGTATATTATATATTTGGTAATAGCATTAATAATATTAATGCTATTACCAAATAAAATATTTAATATTTTATTTAATATAATATTAAATAAAATATATAATTTTAATATAATATTAAAAGAGCATTAATAATATTAATGCTCTTTTTACTTTCAAATTTTTGTTTTGCGAGATAAAAACTATATATTAGTGTACCATTTTTTTTTTCACTTAAAAAAAAATAATAGATATCATTAACAGAAAAACAAAGAAAAAATATAATTTTGAAACACTTTTAAAGTGTAATTGATTTTGCCTAGGATTTATTTATATTTGTTTGTTATTTCTTTATATAATAATTATTTTTGTTTTATTATCCGTTTTAAAAAGGAGTTGCCTAAAGATTCAGATTCTTAATTTCCACTCAGACTTTTCTTAGTTTAATGATAACTGTGTCACACAGAATGAATTATGATAATGGGGTTGTGCATATTTTAATTCACGCAATAAATATATATACTGTAGTGTAGATCTATATAAAATATCAAAAGTAAAGGGGGAAATAATAATTTTAAAGAATTCTGGAATGCTTTTAACAAGAACATTTCAATTCACAAAACATCCATTGGGTAAAATAAAATTGTAGATCTTAATTTATATTTGTATACATTCCAATAAGTGTGAACAAACACTTTGATAAATTTTCCTGCTTCATTCTCACATATTAAATTCGATCTTAATGTATTGTCATTATTTGAAAGTGCTGTTATATGCGGAAAACTATCTTTTAATTTTCAAATAATACTCTCAGCATCCATTTTGCGATTAAAAGCTTTAAATATAACGTTATTCAACAGTAAAAAACTAAAGCGCAATGCTTATTTTAAACAAGTTAAGTGGCGCAGAGTTTTTCCTCGATGAACGTTCACACTTGGCGAAAATGGCACTGTTTGACGGAAATTTGTCAATTTGTCCTGTGCGTGCTAACATAATGGAGATACGCGGGCTTCCCGGGAAGTACTCATGAAGTTTAGTTCTCTTTAAGCCCCGTTCACATGAGCAGTTTCTACCCGGGTCATGCCCGCGTCAATCTTCGCGAAGCTGTTCACATTCTTCCTTCCCGCATAAAAGGAGGGTTAGACCAGGGTCATTCTTCAACCCCGCAATATACTATAATCAACCCCGCAATATACTAGGGGATAAGAGGGAACAACCCGCGAATTACCCAGAATGCTTTTCGCTTGTTTCTTCTGTTTCATACTGGGACAGCGAATTGCGCACTATTTCCAAGAGATAAACTGCGTTCTTTTTTATTTATTTAGTTTATTTTATTATTATTATTATTTTGTGTGTGCGTATTGTTCTGTGAAGTTAATTGAAGAATAATAATACAAGAGGAAGGAATTTAAAATAATGCATGGATATTATATATATGAAAAATATAAAACGGCACAGTGTTTTGCACATTTCTTTTTTCCTTTTTAATTGAAATTTCTAAAATTCTCAGTAAATTAAAATATAGTAAATTAATATTGTTTTACAATGTGAATAATTTTTTTGTATTATAAAGGTTATTTAAGGAAATGGTAGACATATTTTTTTTTTTTTCCTTTGTAAATAACTTCTTAGAATTATAAACATTTTTTATGCATATGCATTTTAATATAACGATATTAAGTATTAAACTTTCTCAAAAACTATTTAAATTCAATAAAATTAAATTAAAAATTTATATATTTTTTAAAAATTAATCCTGCTAAACAATTTTTAACCTTTTCTCTTTATTTTACATTATTATAATTTATTTAACAATATATTCTAAACATGTTTGAATATTGCTTTCTCTGTTAATTGATAAAATAATTTTTGAAAAATGTTTTTATGTTTGCATATTAAATTTCTCCATTTAATTTCCAGCATTCAAACAATATATATATATATATATGCATACATATATAATCATTTTAAGAAATTAATTTATCAGCCAATCTTTAATATATATAAAGATTTAACTTACCAATGAATCTACAAAGTAATAAATAACCAAATGTATTTATAAAATATTTCTGAGTTGCTGTAATATTTAAAATCCATTGTCCACACTAGAGCCTGGACTGGGTGGAATGTCCTTTAGGGGGACTTTCTAAGGGATACTAGCTCATAATGATGGAAGTTTTAGGGAAAACGACGGAAAACTATTAAGATCAAACCGACGATGATTCGAACCCGATACCCATATTTATTCGCCTTATAGTATGGCCAAATATATCGAATTTTGTTGGGTTAATAAGAGTTATAAGAGCTATATATATATATATATTTTTTTTTTTTCCGGGTAGGAGGAAGAGAAGCAATTTTAATTATATAAACAGAACAAATTTATAATACCTATATCTTGAGTTCACGTATAAAATTTAACTTTAGAAGTGGGTTAGAGATAGATAAACTATTTGGAAACAGATTTGAATTATATATATTTCATAATCTGTTTTATATTTTACCATATTAGAGATTTCATTGAGAATTTTCTTTTATAGGTAATTGCATCCCATTGCTACTGTTCTTACACACACACACACACACACACACACATATATATATAATTATCGGCATATTTAATCACACACACACACAAAAAAAAAAAAAAAAAAAAGTGGTGGTGTGAGCATTAAGGCTGATTGATATCACAAGGGTTCTAGACCTAGGTGGAATGCCCTCCATGAAATTATTTTAAGAGGTTTGGATTTTAGTTTCGGATTATTTAAGAGGTTCCGTGATTTTCAATTGAATTTTGGTTTTAATACTTTTGGTTACAGAATATTTTTAATTACAAAAGGAGCTTTAATAATAAATTATATATGCACAAAAATCTAATTTATAGTTTTTATTACAGATGCACAAGAAAATTTTCTTTTTTTTTTTTTTTATGAATTCTTATTTCGATGCATAATAAAAGATAAAGATTTATGAAAGATTTATGTTGAAATATTTTTAAGAATATCTATTAGTTATGATAGCAAAAAATGAAATAAGTATCTGACCTAGTATTTATTAATGTAGTAATATTACTTTAAATCTTTAAGGTAATGAAATCTGAATTGAAAGTTTAATAATTTATTTTATTATTTAATGCATTTAGATTTAATATAATTATAATGCACAATTTATTCTAATTAATTTAAAATCAAAGTATTGTAAAGTTAATTATATTAGTATTTCAATTGACATTTATAAGTTTAATTGTAATAACTATATAAATAAAACTAATATCAAAACTTATTTTATTTCCCGATCCCATTTACAATCTTAATATTCAAAATAATATTAATAATTAAATTTCTAATAAATATTATATATATATATATATATACATATATATATACAGTTTTTTTTTTTTTTACTACATATAAAAAAGATACTGAAATTTTCATGTTTAAAAAATTAAATTTAGAATGATTTGTTTGTAATATTAAATTTGTATTAACAACTTAATCTAAAATTAAATATTAATAATGAAGAATAATATAAAATATATAATCCTAAAATTAAATAATGTATGTAATCCTTTTATTCTCAGCTGCTGTCAAAATCAAACATGAAATTAAATCCACGTTTTCGCGGACGATACGGTTTCGCTTCTTTTCTCCGAACTAAGGCCACTCTATATACGGGCCGACCGATCCGCCATTTTGGTTTTCGAAATAGGGTTGCTGTTGGCGGAAACGGGAAGTCATTGGCGCTATCAGTGAATGCTTTGGCGGTTAAACACAAACATTTAACAATATGCCCAGTTAAGCGTCCTTTTTCAGCATGGAACTGTTTATATAGATGCAAATAACATTTTTAACTATTAATAATTTGTAAAATGTTCAAATTGAAATAGTTATAATAATAAAAATAACCTCCAGCTATTACAAATTTTTATCAAATGAAAAATACAATAAGACCGCTTTTTTACTTTCTTCTATATGTAATATAGAGAAAGTATTGGATTCGCGAAAATTTTTGACCTCCGTTTTTTGACGGGTCTACACGTTTTGGGATGTCCTGAACACGAATTGATAATTTTTAAAAAATGTCTGTCTGTGGTTTCTTGTTTTCACCGTATCTCACGAACCAATGAATGAAATTCAACCAAACTTGGTATATAGTTGGATCCTGGCGGGGCATCGTGCTGATTAGATTTCGGGATCAATCGCTCAGAAGGTGGCGCTGTGATCGCAAAATTTCGTATTTTTCACCGTATCTCACGAACCAATGAATGAAATTGAACCAAACTTGGTATATAGTTGGACCCTGGCAGGGCATTGTGCTGATTAGGTTTGGGGAACAATCGCCCAGCAGGTGGCGCTGTCATCGCATTTTATGTAAACTTTTAATATGGCAGTATAGGACAAAATTTCGTATTTTTCACCGTATCTCACGAACCAATGAATGAAATTCAACCAAATGTGGTATATAGTTGGAACCTGACAGAGCATGGTGCTGATTAGATTTGGGGATCAATCGCTCAGCAGGTGGCGCTGTGATCGCAAAATTTCGTATTTTTCACCGTATCTCACGAACCAATGAATGAAATTGAACCAAACTTGGTATATAGTTGGACCCTGGCAGGGCATTGTGCTGATTAGGTTTGGGGATCAATCGCCCAGCAGGTGGCGCTGTGATCGCATTTTATGTAAACTTTTAACATGGCAGTATAGGACAAAATTTCGTATAAATGTACATAATGAGAGTTATTTGTAACTTGTGATTGTAAAATTAATATGAGTTATTGATAATAGTAATAGTTAACTAGGAAAAAAATTCTGTGCATGTGGGGGTATCGCTCCCCCCAATTTTCAAGATGGGTATCTTTCGAAAGATCTCGTCAATACCTTTAAAACGAATGGTTGAACTACAAATATGTGATAATTTAAAACAAAGTTATCGATTTTTTTTACTTTTAACAAAAAATAAAAACAATTTTTTTTTTTTTAAATATTGTTACTGATTGAATATGTATAGGAAAATATAGAAGAAAGTCTTGTGGTGGCCACAACATACTAGTTTCTTTTTAAAATAGTTAAAACTTATATAAACCAGTATGTTGTGATCACCCCAAGATTTTCTTCTATATTTTCTAATATAAATTCACCAAGCGCAAATAATTTTGATCTTAGAGAAAACTAACATTAATATCCAAAGAAAGAGAGTTTTATTGTCTATAATAAATTTAAAAATATATTTTTATAATGGTTATCTCAAATATCAAGTTGCGTACAGTTATAGGCAATAGATGTTGAGATATAGCCTTCCCGTTATCGAGAAAATTTGCAGTATAGCAGCGCCACCTATTGGCTGATAAGTATACAAATAGAATCAGTATATCTCATAATGGTATTTTTACATGCCAATTTTTGTTTGATTATACGCAATAGAACCTGAGATACAGCCCCCCTTCAAATTTCGGAAATAGCTGTGTAGCAGCGCCACCTGTTAAGCAGTTGACACCAAAAGTTAATAGGCACTAACATATGTCAAGGTTCATCTACATGTACATTTTTATGCAATTCTGTACAGTAGTTCCTGAGATATAGCCTTCCTTTTAACTTTAGGAAATCACTGTATAGCAGTGCCACCTGTCACCTAATAAACATTCAAGCTGAACCAGCATAATGTCTCATAGTATCCTTCTCACATATCAAGTTTTGTTTCATTATACGCAATAGAACCTGAGATATAGCAATCCTTTAAATTGCAGAAATCGCTGTATAGCAATGCCACCTGTTTAGCGGTTGACACCAAAAGTTGATAGGCACTAGTTTAAGTCAAGGTGCATCATATATAAATTTATATATAATTCTTTCCAAATTTTTGCCACACTCACACTCACAGACATTTTTTTTAAATTGTCAAAAAATGTTCTGGACCTCTCAAAACGTGTAAATCCTTCGAAAACTGGAAGTTGAAATTTTTTACAAATCCAATACTTTCTTCTGTTGAATGTAGAAGAAACTAAAAAAATATACAGATAGATAAAATATTTTAAATAAACATATTGTTTCAGGAATTGTAACCGTTTATACGAATTATTAGCGTTATTTTTATTATTACTTTCTTCTTAGTTTTGCAAAAATTTTCAACCTCGGGTTTCCGGTAGATTTGTCCGTTTTGAGAAGTCTAGAAGGATTTTTTTTTTTTTTTTTAGAATATGTCTGTCTGTGTGTGTGTGAGAGAAAATTTTATGGCAATTGTACCTCAGGTACGAAAATATAGAATTGCATATAAACTGATATGTAGATGCACCTTGACATAAATTAGAACTTACTAACTTTTAGTAAAAAATCGGCCAACAGGTGGCGTTGCCATACTGCCTTTTTTTTAGCATGGTAGTATAGGACAAAATTTCGTAAGAATATGCACAAAGAGAAGTATTTTTTAAAGCTCATTAGGATATTAAAACAATTTATAATAGTACATAGTAATACTCAAAACGCAAAAATTGTTTTGTAAATGTAGGTGCATTGTTTTTTCTTTGTGAGAGGGGGAGATCAACCTCTAAGTAGTGCAAATTTTCATTTATAGGTACCTTTTGAATTCAAAAGAGATTGTCAGTACCTTTAAAACGAATAGTTGAACTACTGATCTGGACTAATTTAAAATAAAGTTTTCATTTTTAACTCCCCCCCCCCCAAAAAAAAATAAAGCATTTTTTTTAAGATGAATAATAAAATTGACTTTCTTTCGTTCAGTCAACTTTCATGCCTGTTACCTTACTTTTAGGGACTTATCTCTTCACTGTAAATAGTTTTTGCATTTTAGCACTTAAACCATAATGTAATTTTTTCCATTTATTTAAATTGTATTCAGAAAAGAAAAAAAAAAAAAAAAACCCATTATTATTCAGTTAAAAGTAACTTTTATCTATTTACATAAACAGGAGAAAAAAAAAGATGAATTTAAATACTTTATTGATTTTTTTTAAAAAAAAGCTTTTCTTTGGAATTTTTAATTGCAGACAGGTGAACAGTAAAAACACGTGATCATCAATTTCTGATTAAATCGATTTAAAATTGAAAAAATTCAAGAACTACTTTTTTTAAATTTCAAGTACTTTTTCAAATGATCAAAAAGCAATTTATTCCAGACCGGAAGAGTAGTCAGCCACTATGTCTGGCACTGAAGAATTGATAATGAAATAATCAAGTGTTGCACCTAAAAAATTCATGCTTTATTTAATTTAAAAAAAACCTAGTTGTCATAACGATAAGCAATTTGTACCCCTGGATTCAGAAAAATCATTCCTTTCATTTGATACCAATTACATTAAATACAATTTTTAAATAATTTTTTCACTGTCCGCTCAGGAAGGCTTCTGACAACTCGTATGTCAAATTTTGTACTTTTACGTTCAGTAGAGGCTGAACGTATAGATTCGCAGACAGACACAGAGAGAGAGAGAGAGAGAGAGAGAGAGAGATCTTTTATTATTACAGATTATGGCAAGAAAAAAATTCATCACCTAAAACTCTTACCGGAAATCAAGTACTTTTTATCTTTCGTTAGTTTACGAAGTACATTTGAGAGAGAGAAAATTTGAAGCTGTAGGAGATTTTTTTCAAATTAAAGTAATAATAAATATTTTTTTTCTTTTCATATATTTTCAAGTGTGTAAAATTATCTAACTGTGTATCTATAATAATAAAAGAAGTTAAATACAAGAACAAACTTAATATTTGTTGTCTTTGGTGATTAAAAAAGTTCGTAAAGTTATCTGGCGAACATATTTAATTCCTTTCAGAAATCATAGTTAATTTCATAACGTATATTAAGAGAGCAATCAATAATATGAAACAATATTCTACATAACATATATTGCAAAAAACATACAGCTGGCATGTATACCTTTAGTATTACATTTTTGATTGCCAAATACGAAAATCTCGAACGACAACAGATATCGAATCTATGCCAAAATGTGTAGTAGATTTTGAAGAATTGCACAATTGTTTTTAATTGTGAAACAATTGCGTGTTTTTTAATTTGAAGGTGTCAACTTATTTTCAATTTTTTCCTATATTGGTTTTTAAGTGTATTTCACTGCAGGTGTATTGAAATTTTATTTTTCCGACTGAGTAAAAATAATGCCTGGACTGGGAGTCGAACCCCGGATCACTGACTTACAAGGTCAAGGCTCTACCAATTGAGCTATCCAGGCCAACAACCAGTCAGCATTACTCACTCAGAAAACCTTTAGGCAGAAACATCTCTGGTCTATCATGTAGATAGCTCAACAGAAATAAGCCGCAGGAAATGGAAAACACCATTAAACAAAGGGAGAAAGAAATGAAATTTTTTATTAAAATCACACAATCAACTGTGGAAGAAAAGGTTCTGCCTAAAGGTTTTCTGAGTGAGTAATGCTGACCGGTTGTCGGCATGGATAGCTCAATTGGTAGAGCCTTGACCTTGTAAGTCAATGATCCGGGGTTCGACTCCCGGTCCAGGCATTATTTTCACTCAGTCGGAAAAATAAAATTTCAATAAATATGATTTTCTTCCACAGTTGATTGTGTGATTTTAATAAAAAATTGTATTTCTTTCTCCCATTGTTTAATGGTGTTTTCAGTGGCAGATTTAAGGGGGGGGGGCTAGGGGGCTGAAGCCCCCCCCCCAAAAAGTACTGACATTCACAATTGACTATTACATTTGTAAAATTTTCTTTGATCTCGAATAACACCTTGAACAATCTTAGCCCCCCCCCCCCAAAGGTAACTTCTGGATCCGCCACTGGGTGTTTTCCATTTCCTGTGTTGAGCTATCTACATGATAGACCAGAGATGTTTCTGCCTAAAGGTTTTCTGAGTGAGTAATGCTGACCGGTTGTCGGCCTGGATAGCTCAATTGGTAGAGCCTTGACCTTGTAAGTGAATGATCCGGGCTTCGACTCCCAGTCCAGGCATTATTTTCACTCAGTCGGAAAAATAAAATTTCATTAAATATGATTTTCTTCCACAGTTGATTGTGTGATTTTAATAAAAAATTGTATCACTGCAGGTGGTTAAAATTCTGTTTTAGCATTATTTATATATTTTAATAAATTGCTGACATCAAATATTCCTATGAATGTTAAACTTTAACATTAATAAAACAGAAACATGCATTTAACATGTTTTATTAATGTTAAATTTAACAACAACACAAATTAACAGAGGTTAACAAAAACATGAATTCTGTTTTATGAAGTTTGTATTTAGAATATCTTAAAAATAAATGTTTTTTGTTTTGGTACTTTTTTCCATAAATGTACTGGGATATGTGGAATAAAAATCTGTATTGTTAGCATGCACTATAATACTTTTATAATTGAATGTTAAAATAAGTTATTGTGAAAGATTAATAAGTAGAAAGCTGTAAATGGCATATATATGATAATCAATCAGCAGAGTTGGTTGGTTGTTGTAGGAATTAAGACCAATTGACTCCTAGTGTCAAGTGTCCTAGGCCTATAGGGGGAATGCCCTCCATGGGGGTCTTTCTAAGGGGTCCTAGCCCGTATTTATGCGAGTTTCGGAAGAAACCATGGAAAACTCCGAACGGCTAGGTCGATGAGCGTTACCTGGGATCTAACCCAGCACTTCCCTTCTACCAGCTTTGAGCACAGAACCGCTCGGCCACTGGTGGGCATCAATCAGTAAAGAAAATTTATTACATTAAATAGATAGTCACCAGGTTCAATGTCACATTATCTTGATGATTTGGAGATTGATAAGTTGGTAAATAAATTGCATAGAAAGAATTTGAAGAAATATTACCTTGGTTTAAAAAACATAGACAACACGTTATATGTAGACAAACAGAATATTTATTATTTGCTTGAAGATAGGTGATGATGGATTTGCTACAGAGATATGATTGAACTTTTGCATGACTCTTGTAAAGAGGATGTAAACAATAAAATTATAAATAACACTTACTTTATGAAATTATAAAGATGAACACATTTTATGTATTGAAAATTGAAATTTTGGGGAACATGAAAGATTGAGTGGCAGTAACCCTAACATTCTAGCAGGCTAGAAGACAAGCATAGAAATTTGAATTTAATAGTTTACACTGAAATCTAGAATTTCTGCATTTATTTAAATACTTACTTAAAAAATTGATAAAGTTTTGACCACTGGGCAATACTAGTTATGATGTACTAAATGGCATACAGCTTGGGGAGAAATATTTAAATGCTCTATTATGACTTTTTTTTTTTTTTTTTTTTTTTGGTTTAGTTGAAGACTTTATACTCTATTTTATTTATTCAGAAAATATTTCTTGTAATAAAGTCTGCATACTTGCCAACCAATTTTAATAAAAAAGGGAAGATTTTTGTTGAAAAACCAGAAGATTTCATAAAAAAAGGAAGATTTTTTTTTCTTTGACGCATTAAACAATACAGTTATACAATTTTAATATTTTGAAGCATTCTATAAAAATGTTTTACTATAGATTGATTATACTCAGGGGTGGTGCCAGCTAGCATACATCAGAAATAATGAGCACTTCCATTGATTTATTGTTTCTAGAATTGGTCATTGATCACAATCCGGAGGAAGAGAAGGGGGGGGGGGATAAAAAAATAATTAGAGTAAGAAATATTAAACTCTTTCAACTCTACTTCTAGAATCTAATGAAAGAAGTTTAAAATTCATATTTATTATCATTTATGTTGCAGATAGATAAAGATTAGGAAACAAAAGACTTCTGCTGAACATTTGATTGCTGTTTACTAGTTGGAGATAAAGGGGGGGGGGGGGGGGGCAAAAAATAATTACATTAGCAAGAAATATTTAACATTCTATTCTAACATTTAATATTCTATTTCTTTACATGTTCTAGAATCTCATAAAGCAAGTTTGAAATGAATATTGACATTCATGTTATGGATGGAGAAAGATTGGGGATCGGGAGTTTTCGTAGAACATTTGGGGTTTCTTTATAAAGCGAACGATATTCGCGACTTTTTTTAAAAACGGAAGATTTTATCATCTGTCCGGAAGACACGCTAAAAAACCGGAAAAGTTGGCAAGTATGAGTCTGACAATAAATTGTTAAACTCTTGTTGCTGTATCCTGTGGGTTGCTCATTCTGGGCATATAAAAATTGAAACTAGGGGTGAGAATCGATTAACAGTTTTAACTGGGTTAATCGTAATTCATTAATCGATTAATCGGCCAATTAATTGAATTTTTAATCGATTTTCATTTTTCTTTATATAATTCTATTTCAATGATGAATAAAATTATCTTTTGTGATTTTTTCCCCTCCAGATAGTACACAACAAACCATAAAAATGATATAGGTGTCAATATAGCTTGTTACTTAAACAATAAATAATAATAATAATAAACATGCAAATAAATAATGAAAAAACACATTCCTAATATATTTCCAAATAAAATTGTTATTCGAGAGTACAGATGAGAAATAACATATATTCATCTTGCATTCCATTTTATAACTAAAATTTAAATCAATTTTCAGAGTAATAGTTGTTCACTTTAAGTGTTAATTTTATATAAATATTTTCGTTTATTTAATTTTTATTTTAATAAATTCATTTTCAATTTTGATAGAAAAATTAGATGAATATACATACACTTTCGTTTTTTACCAGCTGGTTTTGTCAACCTCGCTTGCCACTATTTTTAAATGAATTCTCAAAATTCCATATTATTATTATAAAGAAATCTCAAATTCTTCATTGTTTGTATTTCAACTCTTCTTCGTCATTTCAGAATAGAAAACAGAATGTTATTTTCTGTTTCTGCTTCAATAGTTTTTATCAGCAATTCTGAACGGACAATAACTGCTCGAAGGTATTGCGAAACTCTGTTGGCACCTTCCCTACCAAAGGGACAGTGGAAATCAGAGACCTTTTCTTCATATTGAGCATTTCCGTTTTTTGGAAGCTTCTTATTTCTGCGAAACTTATTCCCCCAGTACGGACTTAAAACGGCATTTTGTTTAAGAACCGTCTTCCCCCTTTTCTCTTTTCTTTTTCATTATTGGATGGACGATTCGTAGAATGTTTGTTAACAAAATATGTGAGAAAAAATAATTTGTAGGCAGAACAGCATTTTAAATTTTTACTTTAATTCGTAGTTTGAAAACTTTAATCGGATTTTGAAAAATTTTAAATCTAATTAATCGAGCCGATTAACTCAATTTAAAAAATTGATCGGTACTAAGCATTGATCGATTAACCGAACCGATTAATCGGCACAGCCCTAATTGAAACCTTTCTGGGTGACGTCAATTCAAGTAGTTTATTCAGCACATCCCTTTTGCTTTTTTCTCAAATCGTACATACACTTTCAGTTATGCAGCCCTTTAATAAAGAAATTTCACTAGCTGCCACTGACTGTACTGGCAAACATGACACAGCATAATGCCAGGACACATGTGTGAAACTGCCTAATGACACTGTGCAACCTAAAAGAGTGTACAAGAGTAAGCAAAATGATAGAATTGAAAATCAGTTGTGAATAATGATGATACAAGATTATGTAAATAAAGTATTTGAATAATTAATATTTAATGTTACTTCTTTTAGAAAATTAAAAGCAAAGGGAATAAATTTAAAATGCCAGTTAATTCTTAAACTATGCCAACATGACATAATTACTCCCAAGAGGGTGGGGAAAAGGAACAGAAACTGAAGCAAATCCATTGTGGCATACATACGATACCCTACATGCGGGTAGCAAAGAACAATTTTGTTTTTATATATTGATGAGTTGTAGAACACAATACCACAAAAGGCAAGGTTTAATCACAAAAGAAGATTAACAGGATTTGTGCTCAAAAAACTTATATGAAACAGTATGAACAAAATAGTGTACAAAAATATTACGTAAAAATTAGGGCATGTCGTACAATACAATTTTTGTGAAAACATATAGTGCAATCATTTTATAAAAACATATAAAAAATAGTTATACAAACATGTATTGATGCAAACAGTTAATGGAAGAAAATACATATGATGCAAACACTTTGTAAAAAATTTATATATACTTGGATGCAAACATTTCATAATAGATAATTATTTTGGTGCACATTTTTTGTAAAACAAGATACATATTGATGCAAATATTTGTTAATGTATATATATACAAACACGTAAACATTCCTTAGAGATTAAATATATGCAAACATTTTAAAGGAAAAAAAAAATATCTTGGTGAAAAGAATTCATAAAAACAGTTTATATAATCATATATTGATGCGAACAGTTAATGAAAGGAAATACATATTGTGGTGCAAAAACTTTGTAAACTAGTATGCTGTGGCCACCACATGACTTACTTCTATACTTTCTTATACAAATTCACACAGTAAAAATAATTTATTAAAATTATTATTTAAAAAAATTATCTTCCATGATAATGCAGACAATTTCCATATTAGGAGTAGTATAACACTATTAAAAAAAAAATAATATTACATAATTTTATTTTTTAATTAAAAATGAAAAAAAATCAATAACTTTAAATTAAATTATCGCAGATCAATGGTTCAACTGTTTGTTTTAAAAGGTGTTGGCGAGCTCTTTTGAAAGATACCCAACATGAAAATTTACTCCTCTCGAGGGGGGACTTCCCCCCCCCCATGGGGGAGAGGCGAGGCTCCTGCATACACAATTATTTTCCCAGTTGACTGTCTCTATTATAAATAATTCTTTAAAATTTTATGATTCTTAAAAAATAATTATCTTTATGCACATTTATACAAAATTCTGTCCTATACCACCATGTTAAAATTTTAGAAACAGCGGGAAGGCAACGCAAGCTGTTGGACAATTTTTACCAAAAGTTGATAGGCACTAATTTATGTCAACGTGTAACTACATACCAATTTGTATGAAATTATGTGCAGTAGTACATGACATACAGTTGTCACAATATTTTGTCACACACACACACAGACAGACGTTTTCTAAAAAGGGTCAAATCGTGTTCTACAGCTCTCAAAACGTGTAAATCCATCAAAATCCCGAGGTCGAAAATTTTTAAAAATCCAATACCTTCTTCTATTGCATATAGAAGAAAGTAAAAAAAAAATACATATATACTTGGATGCAAACATTTCATAAGATTATTATTTTGGTGCACATTTTTTGTAAAAGAAGATACATATTGATGTAAATATTTGTTAATATATATACTATATATACACGTAAACATTGCTTAGAGATTAAATATATGCAAACATTTTAAAGAAATAAAATATTTTGGTGGAAAAAATTCGTAAAAACAGTTTATATAATCATGTATTGATGCAAACAGTTAATGAAAGGAAATACATTTGTGGTGAAAATGCATTTATAAATATATATATATACCTTGATGCAAACGTTTTGTAAAAGCAAACTATGACGACACAAATATTTTGTAAAACAATGGACATATATTGAAAATATTTGTGAAAAAAATACCTACACAAACATTGTGTAAAATACATAATATACAGTTATTTTGTAATAATACATATATATATATGCAAACATTTTATACAGAAAGAAAATATTAATGGAAAAAATTGTAAAAAATAAATATGGATGCAAAAATTATGTGGAAAAAAAATATATATACAGATATATACAGGTGCAAAACATTAACAAGGGTGGGAGAAGGATCCCAGAAATCCGCATAGCTTGGGACCAGACTCTTGACTTTAGAATTTTACAGATTTTAGGCATTTTTTGTCTGTATTTTTGAATTTGAATTTTAATGTTATAATGCATTAAAAATGATAGTGAATACGTTTAAGCAAGGATATAAGACAAATTATTTAGGTATAAATAAATAAATGAAAGCAAATAAAGTAGAAAATATAAATGTATAAAATTTTCTGTAAGTTCGATTCATTTAACAAATTAAAAATTTGTTCCATGAGGCAAAATACACAATTTAAGTATATAAACATCTGATACAATAACAACATATTATAAATTTAAAATTTTTATTACAGTTTAAAATTACAGTTACAGACAAATTAGTTTATTTAATTTATTTGTTACTTTTTTCATTCTATGAAATCATTTTTTGTTCAAGAACAAATACTGTTGATTTAATAAAATTTAGATTTTTATCTCAAAGATCTGTATCTTGCTAAAAATTAACTTATCTTATTAAAGTCAGTTTCTAAAATATCACTACTGAAATAAGTTCTGTGTCAGTTTTTTACTTGAAAGCTTTACTATAAATTTCATTGTTTACATTGTTTTTGGATTTTGCAGATTTTAGGAGTGCGGATTTCTGGGAGTCTGCTGCATATGTAAATTGATCATTTAACCCTTTATCTACCAATGATTACTTTAAGGTACCATTAGTTAAAAAACAATCTATAAAATAAACACTATGAAAAACATGGGAAAGATATTTATAAAAATAGAATGTATGTACCTCATTTAAGTTTGAGAGATATATATATACAGTTGAAGATATTTAATCCACACACCTTTGTTCTAGAACTTGTGCAGATTATTGAAAATTATAGATCAATGATGTCATTTCCTCTCTATAGAATTAGTATAATGTACATAAAAAAAACTTTATTTAATGAAGCTAGTAAATATATAAAACAATAAAATGTATTTAAGCAATATATAGTTTAAACTCTTAATTGAAAAATTCAATAATTAAAAAAAAAAAAAAAAAAAAAAAAAAAAAACTGCACTGGTACTATTCAGAATATTAATCAGACGATGTGCAAATTTGCTAAAAAACTGTAAAGCAATAAAAATTCTTTTTTTCTTTTTAAAATTAATTATACATATATACATAAATTCAATTTTACTCTTTTTTTTTCTGTTGTTAACTATGTGAATTAACATCATATTTTCTCATATACATCCAAAATGTTGGATTTTTGTTACTGCAACATTTTTTCTTTACATTTGCAAGGTGAGTGCAGATTACAGATCCTCAACTGTATACATATATATCTTTACATTTAAAAAAAAAAAATGTTTTTTACCTATATGTACAGTTGGTAACAAAAGTGTCCGAACACTAGGAAAAATTCCTATGTAAAAAAAGTAGACTTAATACTGTTTTGTTCAATAAATCCTTGTTGAATCATGTTCTTAGACTGACTAAGAACATGATTCGAAAAGGATTTATTTAACAAAACAGTATTAAGTCTACTTTTTTTATATAGGGATTTTTGCTAGTGTTCGGACACACTTGTTATTAACTGTATATGCTCATAATGCGGTAGATAAAGGATTTATTAATTTACATTATTAAATTAAATAAATAAATGCAACTGAAAACAGAACAACAAATTTTTCTTTTTTTAGAATTATTTTCTGCTGCATGCTTTCTTGTTTTTCGCTATGGATGAATAGTGATCAGACAGTTTCCTTTTCCCTTGTTGATGTTTTGTCACTGCAATACCTCTGGTTACGAGATAGGAAAGGATTATTCTCCTTTTAACATTGCAGCAGTCAGGTAAAAAATGGTCGACACATTCTTGGAGTACGTCCTGAATGAAGGTTTCTCCCATAGGCATCTGCTTTTCGATGAGTTTTGTTACATTCATCTGAAAAATGTTTTCTACAATTTGGCAGATTTTATAGACTGATACGCTTGGATGTTTCAGTCCACCCATATTTGTAAAATTGGTCAAAATCTTTGCAGATTGTAGCTCCTGACTGCAGTCATCTGTTCCTGTCAAAGAAGCAACACAACTATCACATATGCTGAATTTGGTGCAAATTGACTTGACTACAGCACCAGCAATGTAATAGATGTCATTACTTTCAATGACAGAAACAGGTGTAGATGTTGAAGCCTGAACATCCTGGTCCCCTGAACAAATGTCTTTTTTAACCTTTAAAGGTGATGCGTTGGCAGTGACTTGAGGTACATTTTCTTTGAAATTCGAAAAATTGATCAAATTATAGTCACTATCTGCCATGTAATTTGTGTTGCGTATATCACAAATGAACTGTGAGATGCATATTGATCTTACAGCTTTCTTCACAGATAATGCTGTTGGCTTTAATCCTGCTCTTCGGCGAACCTGTGAGAATACATTCTCAAGAGCATCCTGAGTCAAGCGACCAGGCATAAAAAAATCATACCCACGCTCGAAGCTTGCTGTAGCAAGTTCCACCACTGACAGGGTTGACATGATGAGTCCAGTATTCAATGGTTTCCAACCCTTGCCTATTTCAACTTCCTGCACAACATCAACAAATTCCTTTAAAAATGAAATCTTTTTATCGGAATTTCTTTTTGTTATGCAGGATTTTCGGTTGCGTGAGGTCATCAGCTCAAACCACTGACAAACCAACCTCACCCACCAGGCAAGCGTTAGAGCATCTGCATGTATTTGTTTCAATACAACAGCTTTCTCAAGAGCTGCAGCAGTTTTAATTGAAAAAAACTGCACAGCCAAAGCCACATTCATTGTATTGTAGTGTGATGGATACAAGTGTTCTTTACGTAAATGGTGCAATGACCGTAATCCACTGTCGTTATCCATCTCTTTCACCCATAACTCTTTTAAATAACAAGATGATATTATCTTTGTTGGTAGGTCTTGACTCTCTCTGATACTGTCAGGTATATACAAGCAGTGTGCTAATGTAGCAGACCTTAGATTTTTTAACAGGTGTGGAACATCAGCCAAGGTATAAATTGGTTCACTGATGCCTGGTACTGTGAAACTATATCTTCTGTGTTGTCTTGATACTTCGACATCTACAGAATTCCAAAATGATTTATTGCAGCAAGCCATATCTGAGGTCACTGTTTTAATATTAAGGCCTGCAGAATGACATGACTGAATAACAGGCAACAGCAATTTCTTCATTTCATTTCCTTTGACTGCTTCCCCAGTTATCTCGTGTGCTACTATCTGTTTCCAAGGAATCTGTAATCCTCGCAGCATCACTACCATACAGTGATTGCCAACTCCACCTTCACCCAGGGTTGTCTGTCCAATAAAGGACATAGATGAAATGTTGAAATCCATTGAACTGGATATCTTCATTTCATCCACTAATAAACAACACTCACGTTCCAGAGGAGTCATATTATCCGTTTTTGTTTTTAACAGATTAATTACTGGTTGAAGAATACCATGAGGCATCTGTATATCTTTAATATGGTTATTCAGTGTTGAATACGAGGGAGCAGGATATCCTGTGGATCGAAGGAAATTATAACCATGCTTCCCCAAACCAAATCTTAATTTAAGACCTTTCAGGATGCCATCATTGGACCATTTTGCAATTGCTTTCTTATTTTTTCCAGCGAAATTAATCTGTTCGTCTGACAGGAAAGTACTTAAATTTTGTTTTAAGTTGTCATAGGATTCCTGAGAAGTTTTATATTTTATTTCAAGTTCCTTCAGTTTTTTCTTAAGTTCGGCATTTTCTGCAGCTAATTGAAGAAACTTTTGCTCCTCATTTACTGATTCAGATCCCCCTTCTAATGTTGAAGGAATGTTTTCTGAATCCTGAAAATAAAAGGAAGTACATGAATACAGGTAAACATAGCCTAAATAAAAAATAAATTATTTTAACCTTCATATTTTACAATGTTTATTGTTGGTATACATTATTCTTAATAAGTAATATATTTCTCACTGTTAACATTAATCATAGATTCCTTTTACTTAGTATTAGTTGTAGGGCGACTAACCCAAGTAGCACATAACGTTATTATACAACAGCTTGCTTGCTCATAGCGCAAATAGCTTTGAAAATTTTAACTGTATCAAATTTCCACTCTATTGCGACTAAGGTGCCGCTTTACGTTTCATGATTTCAAACAGCCTGTTCGCTCCCCATGTAAAGGACCTTTTAAAATTCCGATTGACGAACGCGCTGGAGGGTGAAAAATACAATCAGCTGTTTTTTTGACTTGGTTTTTGATTTGACATAGGTCGACATTTTAATTAATATCTCCAGAACTAATAAAATTTTTTGAATTCTGTTTTCATGAGCCCCTCAGGAAGGCTCCTGAGCCCCCGCACGTCAAATTTTGTACTACTGTGTTAACACGTTAATCGCCATATCAGTCATATGTGCCTGACAGTGTCAAATATGATATAAAACTGCATCAACCATCGGTGGTTGACAGTGTAAAATATAATATAAAACTAAAAATATTACACTGTTTCAAGTAATTACTTAAAATTTATTTAAAATTTACTTAATTTTTATTTATTACATGATAATATCATTAAGGAATTTTAATGGATTTTATTAAGGATTTGCGTGGCGATCAATGTGTTAAAATGTTTATATGGTTCGAAACAGGATTAAATGAGATTTCAAAATATGTTGGTTGTTAAAAAATCGAACGGTTACTCGGTCGTACAGAGCAAATCAAAAAAGCCAATCGAGAAAAAGAGAAATTTTGGATCCTTTTTAAAAAAAATTTTTAAATATAAAAAATCCATATTTAAAAAAAAAAAAAATGTACTGTAAGAATCGGTAACAAATGCTCTTTTACTTGGTAGAGGCGTTTTTGAATATCTCACTCCGTAGAGGAGGGATCGCTTTACAAAAATGCGTGAAATTTTCCCTCTCTGCTTTTTCTTTTGAGGAACACGCTGAATTCTACTTTGAGTGTGGAAAATACGATCGTCTGGCTTTTTAATTAGACATGGATCAACATTTTAATTAATATCTCTGAAACTAATTAAAATTTTAAAATTATTTTTTCACTATGCACACGGGCAGGCTTCAGAGCACCCGTATTGTCAAATTTTGTACTTCTGCGTTCAGTAGTGGCCGAACGTATAGATGCATAGACAGACAGACAAAGAGAGAGACAGACATCTTCCTTTATTATTATAGATGTATATAGTGAAAGCATCTTTTATTTTAAGCTGAAAAAAAAATGAGAAGGGCCTTTTTGAATGAACATTCATATGGTCCTGAGAACTGCCTTTTTGAATGAATATTCATATGGCCCTGATAAGGGCCTTTTTGAGAGACTATATGGCCCCGAGAAGGACCTTTTTGAGAGACTATTTTTATGGCTCTGAAAAGAGCCTTTTTGAATGAATATATGGCCCTGAGAAGGGCCTTTCTGAATAAATATTTATATGGCCCTGAGAAGGGCCTTTTTTGAATGAATATTCATATGGCCCTGAGAAGGACCTTTTGTAGTATTTATATGGTCCTGAGAAGGACCTTTTTTGAGAGACTATTCTTATGGCCCTGAAAAGAGCCTTTTTGAATGAATATATGGCCCTGAGAAGGGCCTTTTTGAGAGACTATATGGCCCCGACAAGGACCTTTTTGAGAGACTATTTTAATGGCTCTGAAAAGAGCCTTTTTGAATGAATATATGGTTCTGAGAAGGGCCTTTCTGAATAAATATTTATATGGCCCTGAGAAGGGCCTTTTTTGAATGAATATTCATATGGCCCTGAGAAGGGCCTTTTTGAGAGACTATATGGCCCTGAGAAGGACCTTTTGTAGTATTTATATGGTCCTGAGAAGGACCTTTTTTGAGAGACTATTCTTATGGCCCTGAAAAGAGCCTTTTTGAATGAATATATGGCCCTGAGAAGGGCCTTTTTGAGAGACTATATGGCCCCGAGAAGGACCTTTTTGAGAGACTATTTTTATGGCTCTGAAAAGAGCCTTTTTGAATGAATATATGGCCCTGAGAAGGGCCTTTCTGAATAAATATTTATATGGCCCTGAAAAGGGCCTTTTTTGAATGAATATTCATATGGCCCTGAGAAGGGCCTTTTTGTGAGACTATATGGCCCTGAGAAGGACCTTTTGTAGTATTTATATGGTCCTGAGAAGGACCTTTTTTGAGAGACTATTCTTATGGCCCTGAAAAGAGCCTTTTTGAATGAATATATGGCCCTGAGAAGGGCCTTTTTGAGAGACTATATGGCCCCGAGAAGGACCTTTTTGAGAGACTATTTTTATGGCTCTGAAAAGAGCCTTTTTGAATGAATATATGGCCCTGAGAAGGGCCTTTCTGAATAAATATTTATATGGCCCTGAAAAGGGCCTTTTTTGAATGAATATTCATATGGCCCTGAGAAGGGCCTTTTTGAGAGACTACATGGCCCCGAGAGGGACCTTTTGTAGTATTTATAATAAAACTTACACAATCATAAGAAAAATGAGCTTTTGGAATACCAATTCCTTTTTTTCTCATTGATTCTAATGGTTTTGGAGGATTTGGCACATTAAACAGAGTTGGGATAGCATTCTGCTTTAGTTTCCTCCAACCATCTGCTCTATTGGCCTCGAACTGATCTTCTTCAAAATGAATCTGCAAAAAATGTATAAAAAATCTGCATAAAAAGACATTTCATAAATACATAGATTTATAATATAATATAACTGAGGTCTGTCCAACCTATGCCCTGTTGTGTAAAGTTATAAGGCCTGCGAGAGAATACACGAAATTTCAAATTTGACATTTTCAGTTAAAACACCGACTGAATTTACTCACATTTCTATTTTGAAGTAGAAAAATATCATTAGAATTAGAGCTGTACCGAGTACTTGGTATTTACTTGGTACCCGGCCAGTTTGCCGAGTTCTCGGTATTGGGCCAAAATTTGACTTAGTACTCGGCCAATTACCGAGTAGCTATAAAAATTTCATTATTTTTATGCATTATTGAAGAAAAATGTGTTAATAACACATGTTTATTCAACTAAACTAAAAATTATGAAAATATATAGTCATTATAATTAAACTTTTGCTATAAAAAGCTTTCTGCAGTTGAAACAAGCAAGTATATTGTCGCCAAATTTGGTATAGAGACGATTCATGAGATGCGCTTGTCAGTTTCAGCTATAGAAAGCTGTTTATAGCAGAAATTTAATTATAGCCACCCAGTATGCATGTGATATATGTAATAATTTATAAAAACTTAGTACAGATTGTATCTATAAAATTAGCAAAAATATTTTAGAAAAAACCTTTATTTAAAATTAGCTTAAACAAAATTCTCGTTACAAATTTGTGCTAATAAAAAGTAAGACACTTTTAAAACTAAGAAAAGATTGATTTTGGATTTAAAAAAAAAAAAAAAAAAAAAAAAAAAAAATCTTATTTTGAAAATTATGGCCCAAAACCGCATATGCTCCCATTTCATATGCATATTTCCACGCATCTTAAATTAAGTCTCAGTGTATAGGAATTTTGATATCCTCTATATATCTAAGCATGGAAATTTCGCATTTTAGAGATTTTAAGAATAAATTTAATCAACTATGGTTTAAGTTATCTACTCAGCAAGGCATATTATCAAATATAACAATGATGCAATGTATCAGAGTTTTTCCCAGGTTTAATAAAGGGCAGGGTGCTTCTCTTCTAGTAAAAAAGGGCACATTAGATTCTTGAGCCGTTTGGATTCTTAAGGGAACACTTAACATTTAAAATCGAAACAATTTCAGAATTCAGTTATAAATATGCCTACAAGAAAATTTTTTATTTATTTCCATTTCCTTGTTACTAATGTATGAACGAATATTAATTGTTAAACACAATCGTATCGTATATTTAAGTTTGAAGATTATTTTCTATAATAAACGACAGTAAGGGTGGATTTTTCTCAGATGAAGGACAAGAAAGGGTAATTTATTTTATGAGGGGCAAAGAAGTTTTTTTTTTTTTTTTCTTTTTTTACCAAAAGGGAAGGCAGGGCACAGCACCCTACTGAAACTGCATAGGCGAAACTCTGATGCATAAGACTCACACAGCTTATTACAAAAATTCTGAAACATTTCAGAAAAACATGCTGTTTAACGTTTAATCATATTTTGTTTTTAAAATGCTTTTCTTTTTATTTCAAGAAGGGTGAAATTCGTCATATGTGCATCAACTGTTTTTTCTTACAACTACTCGGCCTTGGTACTCAGTACTCGGCCAAAGTGCTACTCGGTACAGCACTAATTAGAATACTTTCTCCGTGTAAAAGAAAAACCATAAAAATGCCTCTTTTTTGTGTGTGTAACTGATGGAAAGACTACTTTTTATAAACATTACATAAACTCAAACATTTGATAAGTTACTAATTTTATTATGTTTTTATATACAAGTAAAATATATGCACTATGGAATTTTATTTAAACCTGTATTTTTCACTTCCTTGGGAAAAAAAAAAGGGGGGGGGGTAATTAAAGAAGAAAGACAAATATTCTATGAATTGTAAACAAATTTTATAATTATTCCTTTTCATAGTTAGTTCTTATCTTTCAAAAGAAATAAAAATGTGCAGATGAGTTAACATTAGTCTGACTGTGGCCTGCTTCAAGGTCAAACAGCAATGTGTTAGAAGTAGGTCAGAAAATAAGAAGTAGATCTTTTAAACTAACCCAATTTGCTCTTCGTTTTCAACAATGCTAATTTTTTAATTGAAGCAAATTTTTTTTTAGTTTTGCTCTTTTTTTTGGGGGGGGGGGGGGATTAAATATTTAATGAAGATTATGACAATGTCCTAATTTTCCGAGCCTGAATCAGAATTGCTGTCTGAGTTTGAAAAGTATTGTTGTATCATCATTTATCAAATGAATATTTTGAAAAATAGATATACATGCTCAACAGTACAGTAGTGCATTAATTTATTAATATATTCATTCTTCTTTTTTGTTATGTTTCCAAGTGCTTTATAATAAAGGTCACACAAACTTATTGAAGTGATATTCCAGATTCTGATTAGGAGCCATAGATCTTTTGTATTATAATAAATAATCTCTTTCATGCGAAAGTTTTTCAAATCATATATCTGGTAGCTTTCTAAATGATGGCTTTAATTAAAAACTTTTTTTTTCACACTCTATCTGACATTACTGCAACTAACTGTACAATGACTTATAAAAGAAAAATTTAAATATATCAAAGTAAAAAATTTGCTAAAAAAATTGCAATACTTCAGTTTGAAAAATTTCCAAAATAACATAGAGAATTTTCCACCCCACACCACTAAACACAGGTGATTGAAATGAAAGAATAAACAGAAATGAAACAGAAAAATCAATGGAGAAGTTAAAAAATTTAAATTCAAAAATCAAAGCTATCCCTCTGTCAAGTTTTGTAACTCTGTAATCAACAGTCGAGCTCCAGAGCGTAGACACTACTACTTAAACAGATAAGTAGCTTTTTTTTTTTTTTTTCCAGTTACTATTCAAAATACTTCTTCTAGACAGAACTTTAATGAACTTCAGAAGATAAATTTATTAAACATGTATCTTAGAAATTTGATATTAACATATTTAAAATTATAGATGTTTAACAGACTTTCAATAATGCCATTAAACTGAAAAATACATTACAACAGAAATTTAAGAAGAGACATTTAACAAAGTATTCTATCAAAATACCCGAAACTGAGATATCTGAGGCCAGTAATAGGGTGAATATCCTGCTGAACAAATGAAATTAAATGATTGGTTGATAGCTAATTATTTAATGTAAAGCTTGGACATGTTTGACATTTTTAAATCAAAAAATTGTTTTTGGTGTGACAGTGCTAAAAACTGTTTTCATCAGACAAATCCATAAACAACTGGATGAGGTTCTATTGAGTATTTTGTTAAATTATTAAGTTGGTGTATCAATTATTGAGTTGATGCATAGTAAATTTTAAAATTTTAGATAGTTAAATACTTTAATCAAAATATTTATTTAATATTGGAAGATAAATTTTTGTACTGACCTCACAAATTCGAGAACTTGGTCCTGGTGTCCAACAATCCCGTCTACAATTTATAGACCATCGCTTCCGTCTTTCAGGTTCACTTGGAAACCGGAATACTCGAATTCCTTTTTTATGAGAATTTGTGCAATTAGGTGCGGAACAGCTCATAATGACAGATAATAATTCATCTAATTTAATTGATATCTGTAATGAATATAAAGTTATCTATAATAAATGAAAGATCAAAATATGCTTTAAAATTTACAACCACATAATATAAAAATTAGATTCTTCCTAGTATGATTATACACATGCTGGTCAATGAATTAAAAACCTATGAGAGTTTCAATAAATGTTCACTAACGGCCTAAGTATGAAATATACATGTTATCATAGTGTGAGTACTATTCTATTGATACGAAAGTAATTCGCTGGTGTTACTGGAGGGTAAATAAAAAGCCATGCAATACCTGGACGCAGTGTTCGAAATCAGCAGTCGTTCGTCGTCCAATGCAACAAAATTATTGCATTTGACGACATAAAATTATTTCTGGTCGTCAAATTTGATGGCTAGCTTTTTTTTAAAACTTATTTTTGTTTAACTTTGACAGCTCCATGTTCATATTATATTTTTCCCCCTGCACAGCAGGATAAAAAAAAAAAAAAAAAAAAAAAAATACAATAAGAACTTGGGCATATTTCATCCCTCCCTTACAGATATAAAAAAGAAAAAGTTTCATTTAATCCCGCTTTGTCTTATCGTTTCTTAAAACTGCAATTTGCAACCCTCTCGCCGCACATGCATACAAATAACCTATGTAACAAACACATAACATCTGTGTGCTCATTCTGATATGATGCATAAGAAATATATATATATATATATTTGTGTTTCAGAAATTTTGACTTGTAGTTCAGAAAATATTGTTTTACTCAGAATCACTCGATTAGTCATGTTAAAAGTGAATTTCAGAAATTACAACTAGAAATTTCAGTTTGACGCGTAAAATATTTACAGCAGGCGTCATATGACGCCTTCCTTCCCAATTTCTGCCACTGTCTGAACGTAATGGCAGGTCAAGTGTATCCTGCAATTCTACATTTTTACTCAGAAGCTGATGATAAGCAACGTCCTGGACAATAATGCAAGTAAACATTGTACCACCAGTATCATTTCAAATTGATTCATTGAACACCAATCTGACTTCCAATGGATTCCCTGGCCGCCACAAAGCCCAAATCTTAAATCCAATAATAAATGTGTAAAATATGTTGGAAGGGTGCATCCGACAACAATTTCTTATTCCATTCAATTTACAGGATCTTAAAGTCTGTGTAGCCAGTGCTTGGTATTCTCTAGACATAGATGTCCTCTAGAAGCATGTATAACCAATACCTTCACGAATATGAGCTGTTATCTGTGCTAAAAGAAGTCCAATGTGCAAAAGGAGGTCCAATAAAATACTAATCAAATGTTTCTAATTTATTGGCCAGTGTGTGTATAAATGATTTTATAACTTTAACTTTTAATTATTGTAATCAATTGTTAATTTAATGTAGATTAAAAAAAAAAAATGACATTTAAATTTTTAAAACAATTATTTTTTCCATGAATTTCATCAACAGCACATTTTAAAAATATATTCATACTTAGTGTTATCAAGTTTTTATTCATACATTCTGTGATTACAGATGTAACAGTAAATATTTAAAATGAAATATATTTAATTTGTAAGCTTTTTTTTTAAAAAAAAAAAAAAAAAAAAAAAAAAAAAAAACTGATTTAAACAATATATATTTCACTAGTAGATTTGTACTAGAAAGGTTAATTTAATATATAAAGGTAAACAACTAAACAATTAATAAAAATACTAATAATTTACAAAATAATACGATTAATTCTGATTCTATTTAGAGGTAGGAACATTTTTTTCCCTCCAAAAAACTTATGATTATTTTATTTATTTAATTTTTGAAATAGAAGGAATGTTAAAATTTTGGTAATTATTTACTATATTGGTAAATTGCATATCAGAATACCAAGGTACTATTTATTTTTAAATAACTGCAGTTTACCAGCACTGCATTAAAATGCAAATTAAGCTAGATAAATATCATACAAGAGGTAATAAAATGAAAATCTTTTTTAAACAAAAGAAAAAAATTGAACTTAAACTTACGCGATAACTTTTTGTTTACATTTTTTCCGTGATCGTAAAGTTTCTCCAGCAATAATAAATCTTTTAAAAAGCTTCAATCAAAAGAAATAAGGTAATTTAGATTGATTACAATTACATTGTTTGTGCAATAATGCAATCTTCATTCAAACAGTTAAAAAGAAAAAATTCAAATCTGAGAACATAGCATGCAAAAATAACTATTTAATTCTTACCAAAAACAGTCATTTGTGTCCAAAAATATCTTTGTAAATATCTTTTAGTTTAAGAAAATTTATACAACTGTGTACAAAAATATATATTCGGATTAAAATGCGAATCTTACATCTCAGTTCACAAGTGTAAACAAAACATCCATGCGATGAGGCGATGGGCAGGCAGCAGGCAATCTTTCGCCAACAGGCTAAATCGCCAAATATTGTACGAGATCTCGTGTGATATTTAAATACTTAAAATATTCATAAAACATAACTAAACACTAAATATAACAGAAAAATCAACATGCGTACTAGCTTTCTTACAAATTTAGCCCAGTACCCTTTCTTTTTGTGCAAGATTTTACACTAATTTGTGTTGTTCTATCACATGAATGATGACATACAAACTATTAAATAATAACGTAATTTGCCATATATTACACACAAAACTGTTCAGAATTTTAACTATCTATTATTCAGTTGAAAAAAAATGCAAGTTGGTAAAAATTAAATGAGAATAAGATTGCTTACCTTTAATGTAAATATCCACAACCTAAAGCATCCGACATGTTTGTTGACTTCTGAAAACCAAAATGGCGGATCGGTCGGCCTGTATATAGAGGGGCCCTACTCCGAACTCATGCGTTAATCTTGCAAACAGCCAATCAGAATTCAAGAAGCGTATGACGCTACTACAGTGATTTTTAACCAGGGTTGATAGTGTGAACAGCCTAAATTTTGACTGTGTAAAACCCCGCTTTTCAAATTTCCGGGTCGTTTTGACACGGGTTGAAATGGACAATATTCCTGTGACGTCACCGTGGGTAAAATCGCCCAACACGTGGCCGATATTTTGTAAACAAATTAGATTCAAAATGCCATTTTATTGTTACGAATAACATTTTCCTAAATATTTCTCCAGTGAAACTTAATAACAATGTTCAAACAAGAACAAAAGAGAAATGTAAAGAACTGAATCGAATGATAAAGTTAAGACTATTCCATATCGTAAAATTGCAGAACTTTTTATGCACACACACACACACACACATATATATAATGAATAAAAGATTAATAAGAACATTTTATACACACACACATATATATATAGACGTCAAAGCTTAAATAATTAGAATTTCATTCACTTTAATAAAGGAATTTATTAAATGGAACATCCATTTAAATTTGTTAACATCGCCACAGTTCACATGGCAACTTTTAATATTACATATGTTCATTAATATTAAAGTATATTACTAAAACTGGATTAAAAACAAAGGTATCACTCTATCAGTCTTACTTCAATTTCATATAATCTGTAACTCTTATAAATAATACTGCATGATAAAAATTTTTGCAAGCCACAATGCTTTGCTATGGTAGAGTTGAGGATTGTTTACCGAAAACAGCTGATTTTCTATAGTCTCGAACCCAAAGCGGGAATATGGTCCATTGATTCATGTGAACGGAGCTTTATAGGGGCGGGTCCAGACTCTCAACCGATCCAGGATCGATCCAAGTGGTCGTGGAACAATGCGTCCAGTCTCATCGACCGGTCTGGATCAAAGTCGTCCAGAGTAATGTGTTCCATCGACCGGTCGTGGATCAAATCGCCCAAGAAATTTTTCTGAGACATTTGATCACGTGGTTGATCCATTGGTCATGTGACTAAAAATATGAGAATTTATGAAGATCAGAGTATAGTTGGACGCCGTCGGTGACAGACGTCGTATAAGATATAAGTTGATATCAATCGTGCTTGTGAATATATTACAGAAATAAAAATGCCGTATGAGTGTGAGTATTGCGGAGATAAGTTTTCCGATGAAACTATTTTAGCGTTTCATGAATGTAGAGCGATCCAATTAGATATCAGTCGTTGGGGTAAGCCGATGGTTTTGGCTTTATTATCAATATTTCCAGAGGAGGAAAAAAAAATGGAAAAAGGGATATATAAATCCAAAAAAAGGGTAATTTATCTACTTTATAATATATTTTATAGTATATCTATTTTATACTTGTTTTCACTGTATATTCATTAATCTCTTATCAAGGGATAAAGTATTGTTGAATCAATTGATACATATATATTTTTTTTTTTACTGATTACAATCATTTTCACACTTTAAAACACTTGTTGTGTTATCGCTCAGTTTGTTTAACCTAATATAAATAATATGTTCTTTCAAGAAAATACAGAATCTCCTTTTTATGTTACAACCTATTTTTGAAACTTAAATTCAATATCCATGTGAAAAAATATAGGTGTTTATGCAATTTTGTCGTGAAAAAGAAATTTTTTGCAAGATTTATTCATAAACTAATTTAAAACTTTTCTGGAATTCAGTAGAAAACATAAACTGGTGTCTTATTTAAGAATTTTATTGAAGTATAAAATAAGGAATTGCATTACCCATCTCTTAAATTTCTAATACAAGGGTACTTTAGTGTAAGAATATTTCCAGTTATTATTTTCAGGAACTGCTGTATAATGATAATTGAAAGATACGTATTGAAACAAGGGTGTTTTTGCAATCATAAAAATATTAACTGCCTGTTGGCCTTTTGTTTTCCAATATAAGTCCAGTATTGTTTAAGCAGCCTCACAATCATCCTTGTAAATATCAGCAATTGTTCTTAAATACAGTTCTTTTTATATGTATAAAAAGTTTTAGCTCCTTATGCTTTATTGGCCACGATTCAACACTAACCATACCATATATTGTAGAGCAGTCAGATACAAGTATGTGTAATTGGGGGGTAGGAGTTATGTTTTAATCACTTCATGTAATTTTAGTTTTTTTTTTTTTTTAAATATCTGAATTCTTGACTTCTGTACACCTTAAAAAGTTCATTCCCGTGTGTGCATATATATTTAAAAAAAAAAAAAAAAAAAAAAAAAAAAAGAGCTTTTGTAATCTTTATAAACATTGTCAAATTTTATTTTTAACAAAATGCATAATTTACTTCATGAATAACTGTCTATTATTATGGATTACTTTTTATATTCAGGTATTTGATGTGACTGCTGAAAAAATGCAGGAATTGGGGTATTCCGGTGTGACTGGGAAGATGTGTGATGACAAATGGCGTAGTTTGAAAAAAAGTTATATGAGGATAAAAAGGTCCAAGAAGAAAACTGGTACCGGATGGATCTTTTTTCCGTACTATGAACAGATGGATGGTTTATTGGGCCAAAAACCCAATGTGGAGCCTCTGTCAACATATGATAGTGAGGATGCTGGACCTTCTCTAAAAGGTTTGTATGCTATTTAACTTGATGTTTTTATCTTTTTCCAATAATTTATTTTTTTCATTGTTTCCACTATGGTATTTTTCGCGAAATGCTAAGACTTATCTAAAATGCGAAAATGAAATAACATGTTTCACTTTTTTGCTAAAGCATCTTACTAAACACAAATTGAAAAAAAAAAAAAAAAAAATCTTAAACTATTGTAACGAATCTTTCATAGAAAAAAAATCGCAACATTGATCAAGAAAAATCCATCAGTTCATGCATATATGGAAAATCAAACATTGAACTACGCTTAAGAATCGCATATAGGAAATCAATTTGTAAATAAACATTAGGCATTTGTAAAGTGGTCTAATATGAAAGAAAGAAAAATTATAAATTGTAAACCACAGGAGAAATAAATATATCACAGCAGCATTAAATATATAATAAGAAGCACACATAAAATTTTTTTACATCAAGCACTGTTTATGTCAGACACCGTCATGAGTTTTTTATTAATTTTTTTTTCAACATATTTTGTTTATGAAATAAATTAATATGCATAAAACAAACTAAAAATATTTTATTTGGTGAATCAACTGTAATGCATTTCACTAAGTAAATTACAGAGATCTTCAAAAAGTGTTTGCCAAGCAAGGTTCGCACCACAGGAAAAAAAAAAAAAAAAAAAAAAAAAAAAAAAAAAGAATGGGATTTTCCCACTCTGACAAAGAAATTAAGTGGGATTATTTTCAAAATTTAAGAGATTTTTGAAATTTAAGTCAGTTCTATTGTGATAATTAAAAGGAGTTCCAGACTGCATTTTTCTGTTATAGATCAATTTGCATGCATTGAAGATATAGTTCGACTTTCATGAGTTGATCCTGTCAATCATGTGTGACGTAGGCAACGGCGATTCTATTACCTTGAAATTGGTTGAGGGTGAAAAGAGAGGTCGTCTGCTACCTTTTCAAGTATTGCAACATTTTGGCTATATTTTTTTTTTAATATATTAACTATCTACTTATTTCCAAAGTAAGAGAACTTTTGGACGAAGTATGTTATATTATAAAAGTAATATTTCTTTATTTCTCTTTTTGAAATCATTAGGTATTTAAAAGAAGAAAAAGGATTGATTATTTTAAAAATGAAATAAAGAATTGTACTCCAATAATTTGAATTTTCCATGAAATTTTATTTTTTATTTTATTTATTTATTTATTATTATTTATTTTTAATATTTAGACCGAATATATAGAAGTTTAAAGCCATAATATCAATAATATAAGAAATATCTCATTTATTGACAATTAATGTGAATGCAAATTTTCTAAGAATTGTTGTATATAATACTGTAAATTATGTGTACAGCTCAATTTATTTTAATAAATTTCCCCATTTGTTTATTCAATATTCTAAAAATTTTTTTTCTTAATTAGAAAAAAAAGGCGTAATTCCCTCCCCTATTCCCCCCCCCCTTCCCCAATTTTTATTCTTTAAATCTTTTCAAACAAAATTAAGAAGTATTAATGACTTGGTTTCGTCTGTCTATTAGTCCTAAAGATAACTTTCCTAAATAAAATATGCTTGGGTAATCATAAATTTTAAACATTACTGCAGGGCATTACATTATACCTAATGAAAAAAAAACTTAAGTGCATTTTAAAAACTACTTTAGCGTAAATACCTCGAAATTTGTAACCGTATAAGAGAATATCTGTTGACAATGGATTCGATCTCAGTAGCTCCAACTTTGAATGCTGAACTTCCCAGCTGCTAGTGGGGAGACAATAAATTAAAATACATAATGCGATGAAACTGAAAATTGTTCGAAACATTTGTAATTTTTTTCTCTTTTTTAACTATATCTTTAATATTTAATGCACTATACATGATGCATATATTTTCTTAGACACTATACGGAAAAATGAAATTGCAGAAATGCAGGCTAATTTGTACTTTATCTTTAAAAGTAAAACTATTAAAGACTCTTTTTTGTTTTCTGAAATACAAATTAAAATGCGTGGACAGACAGTAATTTATAATCTATATAAGCAACACAATTTTTCTTTCTTGATTAAATGCATTGCTAACAACATCTTTATCTAAATAAGGTATTAGTGCCTATTGAAAATGCAGGCCTAAATGAAGCTTTGTTGTTATTATTTATTATGTCATTGATTTTTAAATGTTAATACATGTTCTTTTTAATAAGCAAAACGAATTTCAGCTCGCGAGAAGTAAAAACTATTGACTTGATGCTCTTATCATAGTAGCCTTCCTTTTTCCCCACCCATTCATTCTTTTCAAATCACGCGCCCCTTCCTTAAAGTAAACTCTTCTAAAAAGAGGAAGGGTGAAGTGCCATCTCGTGAAAGTTTAACTATAAACAATAGGGGTGTACCGAACATTCGGTATCGATTCGGTGATACCACTGAACATTCGGTTTGGCTGAATATCAAATTATTTGGCTACTATTCAGCTAGTTGGAATACATAAAAACTCTATTTTTTAAAATTTTTAATCATTTGAAAAAAATTTGCTATTATATTATATTAAAATTTTCAGAGTGCATTACGAAATAGATCATATTTACATGAAAGCAATTATTTTATCTAGCTTCAAGTAACATGAAAGAAAATTATTAGTTACATAATTCATAACAATTAATATCTAACAAAAGTTGTCTTTATCAGTAACAGTATAACGATGTATGTTTCTACAGTTAAGAAAGATTGTACATATGTACATAATCCACATGATGTTGCTATCTAGGAAATTTCAAGAGAACAAACAAAGATCACATTCAAATCTGGCAAAAAAAAAAATGACACAAGTAATAAAATAGCAATTCTGAACTTGTCATTAAAAATGCATATGAAGTGCCCCAACATGCACAAAAAAAATCGCATCTCTATCTCACAATATATCCACATGACAGTAAGAGGCATTTGCGTCAGTTTTAATATAGGTTAGCCAATACGTTGTTCCTTTTAAATTGATTTTTCTCAAATGCTGCATTTCTCAGTTGTAATCTTTTTATTTATTTATATGAGTGAACGTAACAAGAAATTGTTATTTCAGGAATTTTGTGTTTATTAAGAAGCCTAACTGTTAATAATTATCTTTGACTGTGAATTCAGTATTGCACTACTATTTGTGTAGTAATATTTGATGTTTTTCTACATTTATATAAACCACTGTTTCTGAATAGTAGTGTTTATATTTTTATATAATTAAAAAAATGAAATATTACTAAATGTAAAGGGTATTATAGTAAAAGTCTGCAAAAAAAATAGTTGATTGACGCCTAAATATAATAGTAAATCAGCCAGCCAATTATTCGTTATTCAACCGTATAGATTTTGCCCAACCCAAAAAATCACGGGTGGTTTTTTTTTTTTCAAAATCCTTGTTTAAAATTGTACCTTTCTCTAACTTACTTGTTTTATATTTGTATGTTTATTGTATTTATACACATTATTAGAACACGAACAAAGAATTTTCAGAAATATTGGAAATGCTCAAACTGCTGTATAGAAAAAAAAAAAAAAAAAAAAAATCCTGAACAATTTGCACAAAGGAAAAAAAAAAAAAAAATCTTATTAAAAACAGAATAATTATTTTTAAAAAAAGCGAGAAAAAGGTTACTTTTCAATATAAAGAAAACTGTAGGACTCGAGAAATGTAAAATATAAATAAAATTTTAAAAAAATTCTGAAAACATTCACAGTGCAACACTGTTATGCAACTTAGAGGGACAATAATTAAAAAAAATTATGAAAATCTGTTGGCAAGGAAAATTTTGATTAAGCAAAATTTTCCTTGCTTAATCACATGATCAGCACATGAAATAATTATTAAAATTCAATTTTTTGTTGCAAAGGGCAGAAAAAAAAGAATTTTAGAATACTTAAAGTACAAATTATTTAATATTTCAAATTTCTTTATAACTTGAACATAAAAAGACTTAAGAAATTTTAAAATTGATTTTTTTAAATTTTAATTAATAACTTACCTTTTTTCTATTATCTTATGAATGATATATTTAATGTCTTTAAAAAGAATGAAAATATTCCTGAAAATTCTGATAAAACCCAGTACCTGCAGTGCCATTGAGAAAGCAGCAGGAAACCCAGCAAAATTTTTCATCTTGCTGTGAAGTTACAAACGGTTGTTTGCTTTTAATTTGTTTAGTTAGAATGTTTAGTTTAATTTATGTTTAGTTAGCATGAAAAAAATTCTTGTAATTGATTTCTCAATTTGTTGGGTTCTCAGGAGAGTATTTTTTTAATTACTGTGGAGTTCTAAAAGGTTTAAACAAAAATTGAATACTTTTTACATGTGTTTTTTAAATTATTTTTTTATTTACAAAAACTTTTTTCCTATTTTAGATGCATCGTCAGACTACGCCAATGAAGCCCAGACTACTCCTCTTTGTTTGTCAAGCCCAGAGGATAGTTTGGCTTCATTAACTTGTTCAACACCGTCTTCCAGTGATACACCGAGGGTACCCAAAAGAAATGCACATCCTGCATGGTATGAGGAATGGAAGAGCATTCATAAAGAAAATGAACTAAAGAGGCAGAAACGCCACGAAGAAAACATTGAATTAAAGAAAAAGGCATTAGCATTGCTCGAAGAAATTGTTAAAAAAGACAAATAAATTTAAATGTTTGCAAAATGTTAGAAATTTATTGCACAGACACAGTCAGATCATGCAGTTCATGAATAACCACAGGAAAGCTGCGAGATTTAGAAATGTGTAAAAGAAAAATGCTATTGTAGATTTTAGTAGATTAATTTATGCAGTTATTTCTTTATGTGTTCACAAACTTGAATCCGAATATGTTCTGTTCTGTTGTAACAACTCTCAGCTCCCCCCCCCCCACCCCTTAAAAAAAAAAAAAAAAAAAAAAAAAAAAAAAAAAAAAATCTACACATTGAAGACATTTCCTGTGGTTATTTTCCTAAAATATAAGAAATATAGGAATTTGAATTATGAAATTCAGGGCTTATAATTATATATCTGTATAAATTTATGTAAAGGTGATTCAATTTTTTTTTTTTTTTAATATATGATTTAGTGTGTACATTTTGTATGCAAGCAGATACGTTATTTTACAAAACATATTTTTACATGTGATGCATACAAAATTAGAATTAAGTTCAAATTATTACAAAGTTAAGAATTACCAACAATAAAAAAAATTGATAGTGATTTTGCAAATTCTTCTGTGTGTGGTTGGGTACACATAACCAATCGATGCTTGGAGAAGGGAAAAAAACTGAAAAATATAATACCAATAATTGAAAAAAAAAAAAAAAAAAAGTAATTTTGATATAATGCAGGAGATGCTTTTGCACATCCTAAAAATGATGCTAATTTAATTCAGTGCATTGGAAAGTAGAGGAAAAGTTAAATTAGGATTTTTATACTCTTCATAACACCTACACTCAACAGGCCATAGGGTACAAAGCCTCATAGATATATGTAATTTCTTTTGTTTGTACATGTGTGCTAACTATACTCGGGGCACACCTAACTTGAGAACACTGTCAAAGGCTGAGCCTGTGTGATTCCGCAAGTGATATATCGTTCCTTTTAATACTTATTTATATTATTAAAAATAAATTGAAATTAACATTAAATATCCGTATTAGATTCAGTAATATTAGTTAAATCTATATACTCAGCTTAAAGTGTATATTTTAATGATTAAGAAATTGTTTTAAAAAATAATAAGTTATGCGTCACAATCTACTTATCCAGTCAAAAGTTTCCTTTGCTTGTCGATTTACTGAGAAGAGCGAAATTCTGGCAACCCTCAACCCCTGAAATTTTTCGTGGGGTCATTCTTTTCTCGGACACCGAAATTGACGCTTGCTTTTCTTTTACCCTCTTTCTTCTGTTCCACAAGCGCCTTATCTTATCGTTTCAATGGCATCTTCTTCAGTTTGATTGCCGCTTACTTTTCAACCTCAGAGAAAGGGGAAAGCTTTGCAAAGTTCTGTTAAGGTTATCATCTTAAACGTTTTCATTAAACTCAGAGAACAAAATCCTTTGAAATCGGAAAATGAAATTACTGAGATGTGTTCTGAATTGACAGGAATTTCCCGATCATCTATAAACAGAATAAAAGCTGAAATGACAGAATAAAAGCTAAAGACGAATAGGAAACGACGAATAAGAATTTTTTTTTTTTTTCAAGGCTAAAAAAAATTCTTTTTAGAACTAACACAAAAGAAGTTCTTTTCAGAACTAACACAAAAAAAAGTTCCTTTCAGAACTAAAAAAATAAGTCCTTTCGAGGACAAAGCCTTATCAAAATCGAAAATAAAAAAATAGAAAGATTAATTACACTAATAATTTAGAACACAAATTATTCAATTGTCTTTTTCAGTTTCTCCTCCCTTAAACAACAACAACAACAATAATAATAATGATTATGGTAGCTGCTCCAGTAATTGACATCTATCCCGAAATAATTAATAAATAAAAAAATAATAAAATCATATATTTTACATATAAAAATTTTATCATTTTCTGTCAAAAACTGGAGCATAGAGTGCTAATAACTGGTAAAATGAATAACTAGCAGTGTCAAACACTGGAACGTAGGGTGCCAATTACTGATAAAATGAAAAACTGGCAGCGTCAATTATTGGAACATTCAATGGGTGTCAAATAAAAATTCATAAAAAAATAATAATTGTTATCAATTGTATATCATATGTATTAGTAGGTTTGTTCAGAAAAATTGATAGGCTTTCTGTATAAGTAGATCAATTTGAAGTTCTCGCAAAGCAGCTGTACAAATTTTTTTCAAACTCACCATATTAACTCCAGTGTAGATATCCTTTCGTACGTAATTGTTTTTTGGTCAACAATAATGCGCAATTAGGTAGGTCAGTTTGAGATCTCGGAAATTATTGTCTGAAAAATGCCTGTACATTTTCTTTTTTTTTTCTTGCTTTCTTTTACAAAAAAGGTATCTAATTTCTTAAGTCAATTTTCTGACCTCATTATCTCCAAAAATTGCTTTATATATTATATCTAAAACTACTACAGTTGAACCTCATTGACATGAATTTCTTTTAACATAAACTATTTCCACAAACAGGGCCTGATTATTGCACAGGCCGACTATGCCTTGGCCTAGGGCACCTCTATCCAGGGGCACTAAAATAATCTTTTAATTTAAAGTGCTATTTTTGGCAATGATTTCCATAAAAAAAAAAAAAAAAACTGAAAGTTAGCTAATGATAATAATTTTTAGTTGAAAATGGGGAATTTTTTATATCTTTTGACCAATTACACTGCTCTGCAAAAGAAAAAAAAATATTTCGAAATGTGATATCGTTCTTGCTGATTCTCACGTAAAATGACCTCCTGAATCCGAATATGACTCCGATTTTGCCCAGTCATCCACCCTTTTCTATATACATCACCCCCTCCCTCAATTTTTTCCCTGTTATATAATTTTATGACCATGAATTCGATTTGAAGAATGCAAAATAATTAAACACTTAAAAACAAAAATATATAAAGTTTAAAAAATAACAATGACATATTAAAAAAATATAAGCTATGTAATGCATAATTTCAGTGGTCAATTCTCCCCTCCCCCCCCCCCCCCAAAAAAAAAAAAAAAAAAAAAAATTCCCTTGTCACAAATGTCCATATTTTAGAATTTTCCAACTGTAGCCCCCTCAGAAGATATTTAACGGTTAAAATAATCCTGCCCCCTCCTAAAAATCAAATTTATAGCCATAAAATCCCCCAAAAACGATAAAAATAGGGGTCGTTCCCAAAAAACGGTGGGTGATAGGTCAAAATGGGCATCCTATTCGGATTCAGGAGGTCATTTTACATAAGAATATGCTGAAATGGTGTCAGAGGCAATTTTCATGCCGAACAGTGCTATCCAATTAAATTAAAAAATTAGCTAGATTATGAAATGTACCAGTTTTTGTGGAGATCGATTGAATGATATTAACTTTTTACTGTTGACCAAAAAATCCAGAGAAAGTTTCACTGACAGACTCACAGTTATACACAAATTAAAGAACTTTGTAGATCCTAATGGAAAATATCTTTTTATTTTCTATAGTATATGGTTGTGTTTTAATATTTACATACCCGCTGACTTTCTATGGTATGAATGAGATAGATTAGGATTAAAAAAGAAAACAGTATTATAAAGAATACCTTGTAAAAAATTACATTTCTATAAAAGTGAATTCCAACAGTCATAGAAGAAAGATACCCCCCCCCCCAAAAAAAAAAAATAAAATAAAATAAAATAAAATAATAGATAATATATATATAAATAAATAATGATTTGAGGTCTCTTTGCAAAAGAAGTGAAAACTAATTTCTTATGAAAGTGATACCTTAACTTTGTTGCCCACATTTAAAGTTAGTGCACAAATTAGATTTAAAAAAAAAAAATTATTTTGTTCGGAAGGGGGCACCAAAATCGTCCTGGGCCTTGGGCCCCAGCAGGTCATAATCAGGCTCTGTCCACAAACCGCATGAAAATGATGTTTCAAAGTTACTGATGATATGAACAAAATTTTTATTTCCCTTACGATTCGCGTTAATGAGATTCAACTAGGCCTATGGGTGGAATGCCTTCCGTCGTGGGTCTTTCTAAGGAGTCCTAGCCTTATTTACGCGTCTTTCGGAGAAAACCATAGAACCCGACATTTCCCATCTACCAACTTTGAGAGCAGAACCGTTCGGCCGCTGGTGGGCCTCCAATTTCTTGGAATCGTATATAAAATTTTATATGCAAATTTTGTCGCTTTAAATTTATATCATATATCTAAAGGATTCTTATGTTAACTTATTGAAGGCCCATTTGGTTGCTTCATTGATCGCTGTATTTAAATGAATTTTCAAAGAAATTTAATCAGAATTTTTTATATCACTTTAGAAAAAAAAAAAGAGAGAGAAAGAAAAAATAGTGAGAACCGGCAAGAAAAAATCTACTGAAATCACTGAAAACTTGGCTTCAGGTGTTTGCTGCTTTCTGCTGTGTCTTCCACGACCACACTATGTCAGATTGGGCACCCCACTGCTAGTGGCAGCGCCTTAAGCGAGCGTTTCAATGTAGGTGCTTATCTGACCTCTGATAGTTCTTACACAAGAAGTTAATTGTTACAATTTTTAATAATAAGTTTAATTCTCTCTATCATATTACCATTTGATTTCGATAGAAACAATACATTAAAAATAACAAACATTCTTCTTCAAAAGAGGGTATTACGCCTTTACATAAACAATTTTTGAAAACGCAACTATTATGTGTATTAAAAAAAAAGGGAAGAAAGAAAGAAAAAGAAACAGTATTAAAATTTTATCATATAAAAACTATTTGATCACATGACTTAATGCGAAAGAAGAAAAAATAAATAGAATAGCGATCTTTTCTAAGAAATGCAGATGGATGAAAAAAAAACACGCAATTTAAGTAAATAAAGCAGAAAAATTAACGGAACATTAATTAATTTAAAAAATTCAGATTTGAAAATAAGGAAAGAAAATAAACACACACACACAAAAAAAAAATAATAAAAATAAAGAAAGAAAAAATTCTATGCACACCTGCACGACCAAAGCTACGCATCTGCCATTTTTTTTTTTTTTTTTGTAAATTTGCGATTAGTGGCCTGACCTTCATAGCGCATACAGGCACACATGAAGAAGACATTTTGCTTTATTCATATTACTGAATAAACAAAATTTGTACATACTTTTATTTCTGGAGGAAGTCTTCGCTTAGAATAAGTTATTTAGATTTAAAATAATAATAATAAATAAATAAATAAATTTAAAAAAAGAAACTTTTCTGGCACATAAAACAACTTTTGGAAATTTATCCAAATTTTATTTTTCAATTTAATCATCATTTTCATAACAATCCTTTTTTTTTTTTTTTTTATTATTGTAAAATAAAGTATAAGTTATAATTTATCAATCAGTCGGAAAAGCTAGCTCTCCTCTATGCGAACATCTCTACCGAAGGTAACAAAATCCCTACGCTTTAAAAAATACCCCTAAACTCCAGAATATGCTCTCCTAGGGTAGCATGCCTTTGATCGTTTATACAGCGGAACTCCCCTTGTAGTTTATACGAGTGAAAATTAGAGGGACGTTGAATATTCCCTCAAATAGCAAAAAATCCCTATATCAGGGCATGCTTTACAAAGGCAGCATGACCTAAGCAATAACCGGTCAGCAGGAGAAGAGAGGGACGATACTGGTCAGCAGATGTCTCCTAAACAAAGAGGGAGGGAAGTAACGACAATAGTAAGAAAAAAAATACTCTGATTTATCCAGGAATAATGTAACAAAAGAAATTTCCTTTCACTATAATTTTTCAAAACTGAATGATGGATACTGTATACATGGAAGCGAGTGTTTAGCAAAATTAGTTCAAATAATTTATTTTTAAATAAATTCTGTTTAAAGTTTAGATAGTTTTTAGTGGGTATGCGGCGCATGCCTAGCATACCCAGAGAATACGCCACTGATATATCCATAGTTTGTATTTATCTATTTTAAATTGAAAAATAAAGTGCAATATTGAACTACTAAAAAACTTTTCATTTGATTTACAGTCAACTCCCTCTAACTCAAAAGTTTTGTCCAGAGGTTGTGCGGATTACAGGAATTTGCAGATTAGATATCATTGCCTTTGTTTACAGTTTTATTTTGCAGATACAGAGTCAGTTATTATTAATTCATAAATAGACATCAAAATGGAAAGATGATTTCAAATAATTTTAGGATAAAATATTTCTTCAATATTAATAAAACTAATCTATCACAATTCATATATCATGGTAAATTATTTAAGCATATTCAAATAATAGGCACACATAAAATGTAAATACACAAATTAAAAAAAAATACGAAACAAAATATTTTTGAAAGTTCGGAAGTAATATTCATCACTGATTGATTTAGTTAAACGTTGATGCAATAGTGATTTGTTTTAAGCACTAGTCTGTATGAATTAAGCTAATAAGGATTAAGCTAATAATTTATTTAAAAAAAGTAAAAATGTGATTACTCATAAACTTTCATTCTTAAGAAAAGGAATTAAAAAAAAAAAAAAACATTTAGCATCAGATAAAAACTCGCGCTTCTTACAGTAGTGGCACCAGAAATTCCCCGATGGGGAAGGGGGGGGGGCACTATATAGAGAGAGTTTATTATATGAATATTTATCCAAAACTGCAAGCTTGTTAATAATATTACTGTTAATATTTGTACCATTCCATTTCTTAGTACACCTCGCGGTTTTGGAGATCATCATGTCATTCACTGAGTGTACACTATTTTCTTTTCACAGAAAAAAAATATGTACAAGATGCCTGAAGGAATATTCTTAAGAAAAAATTCATCTTTGTATCCGTTGATCACAAGTCTCTAAGGGGAGGGGGGCACCCATTGTGCCATAGAAAATTGGTTCTCCAGAGAGGTGGTCTTTCAATAGAAGTTGTCTTCCTATTCACGGAGTAAATTTCAGAACATCAGCACCACATAACAGCTCATATGCACCTAAATTGAATCAGTATGCTATTTTAAAATGGCCCTCTCATATACCAAGTTTTATGTAATTATATACGATAGAATCTGATATATAGCCTTCCCGTTCATGGGAAAAATTAAAGCACAGGAGTGGCACCTATCTGGCTTTATGCGCTAAAACTGATTCCACATAATGTTTTTATAATTGCCCTGTCCTATACAAAGTTACATGCAATAATATACAATAGAATCTGAGATATAGCTTCCTCTTCGCGAGAAAAATAGCAGTAGAGCAGCGCAACTTATCGGCCGATATGCTTCAAAATTAAATAAGCCTGATGTTTCATAATGGCTCTCTCGCATATCAGGTTTTGTTCGATTATACAAAACAGAACCTGAGATATAGCCTTCCGTTAAATGAAAGAAATTACAGTAAATTGCTTTTTTGCCAATTTCAATTTAGCAAATTATCATTATTATTATGTAACACAAGAGTTCTATGACCAAAATAAATTGCTTTTAAAATAATATTTCACATAATAATAAATTACTGTTTCTTTCATCATTTTCCAACATAGATTAAAATCATTTATAAGGAAAAAAATTTTTAAAAGAGCTAAATTTAACAACAATTAATCATTTATCAATTATTTTTAAATATTTCGTCAGTTAAATTTTGACTACAGGAAATAAAACAAAAATGACTTGGAACCAAAAAAATTGTTAAATTACGTAAGTAAACACAAAGATTGGCAGTTATCTTCAAGCAGTTGCCATAGAAATTCATTGAAAACAAACTGGAAACCACCAAATATGCACATGCAAGTCACATGACTCATCTTGCCCCTTCTCAAGGGTTACCATTTATCACTATACTTAATATATCTCGTTGGCCAAAAATGTAGAATCGCCAAAAATCTGGACAATTTCGGCTGTGTTAATCATCAACAGTTGTTTAAAAAATGGTATTTTTTTCTTATTTTCTTTTATTGTAACTTGTACTTGTTGTATGCAAATATTTCAATAAACATGTTTTGTTTTTCAAGTTTAATTTTTAGTTATGCATTTTTTTTTTTTTTTTTTTCAATCAACTTTAATAATTAAATATTTATTTATTACAGAACGTGTTTCGTAATATATTACTTTGTACTTCAATTTGTATATTACAGGGGTAGTAGTTGTCCTGAAATTTCAGTACAATTCAAAAACTTTTCATCTTTCTTTAGCTTTTCAACGAGAAATGTAATCTCAGTATGGCAATTTCAAAGTTTACCATTTAGTCAAGTTTATTAAAATGAAAGCCTGAAAAATGAAAACTTAGCTTTTTCCTTTTTTTACTACATTTAAAAATTTGTACATTTTAAAATCTACATTTAAAAATTTATGTGCATCAACTAGTTTTTTTTTTTTTTTTTTTTTTATAAAAAATTTAAAAAACTAGTCAAGTTTTCTCCCCACAAAATGGGTATTTTTGAAATAGTGATTGCTGGTACCAAACGGTACCGCTAGGACTTCCCTGGTTAATTGATTTTAAAAAAGTGTGTTTCTGAAGTTCATACAAAATCTTGAAAAACAGTGTCGAATACGAATTATTCAATTTGTTTTTCTATATCCAGTAATTTTCGGAATCTCTAAAAACTGTAAAACATGTCTTCGACAATTTTACGGGATTTTGTTTAGTTAAGCAAAAACAAATATGTATGGTGGGGGTGGCACAAGGTGTCAGACATGGGCAAATTTTAATTTTGTAAATGCGAAAATTGGGGGAAGGGGGAAATCTGTTACTTTGATGGAAAGACCTTTTCAAAACAACATTTTAACAAAGAATGTTTTTCTCTATAATTATTAGTTAGAAAAATATGAAAGAAAATTTTTCATTTAAAGTCTTCCCCCCGGGTCTCGAAAACACCTTGGAAACTCTAAAAACCTAAAAAAAGGGGGGAGGAGCTTAATTAGTTTGAAGGATCATTGTTTTGTTTGGAAATGTTGTAAAAAAATTTGGAATATTTCGAAAACAGGGGGCAGCGAAAAGCGCATCTCTGAAATTTTAAACAAATGCATTGCTTTTTTTCAGTTTGTCAAAAATGTCTTCTATAAACATAAACAATTTCTTAAAAAAAAAGAAGAAATTGAAGCTGTATTACGATAGGGGGAACCTTAGAAAGCAAACAATAAAATTTTGAGGGGGGTTAAGAGCTCCTTTAAAGTTCTTACTTACAGACTCATATTCAATTTGCACGTTTCTTACAATTTTCAAAAATTTCGAGTCGTTTCCGATAGATTTGGGGAGGAGGATTGGACTTTTAGAAAAAAAAATATAAGTTCCTTAATGGATGAGAGGTGCCGGATTCGATCCCCCACCCCTCTTTGACTTAGCCGTTCCTTCCGTGTTTTTCTCCGAAACTCGCTTAAATACGGGCCTCGACCCCTTAGAAAGACCTCAAGGAGGCCATTCTACCTATATGCCTAGGACCCTAGCGTAGTCAGTTGGCCTTAAAACCTACTACCAACCAACCTTAATAAAGTATCGTTGAAGTGATTGTATTGAAGTGATATTATAAGAGATGTGAATGAAAAGGTATCGGCAAGTAAGTGTTATATATTTTTTTACGTTGAAAATAACGTTTACACTGTAAAAATAAATAGAAGAAAAAAACAAATTCAAATAAGAAAATCTCTGTATTTTTTAATTAATAGCAAAGCGTCACTGAAAATTTGATATTATTTTTAAAACCCGTATTTCTAATTCTTATAGCGCAGTGCTGCGTCACAAAATTTTAACCCGTTAAGGGTTTTTTGTATTGATATATATTATTACATATATCTGTATGTAAGCTATGTATATAATTGTTTCAAAATAATAAAACATTTCACAGTAAAAATTACACATACAAAATATTTCATACATAAGTCATTTTAATTCAAACTTTCATCACAATTTTAATTTTTATGAAGCCCGAACATGGTTTAAACAGATACAGTATCACTGAAACCACATAGATCAATAAGAATGAAAACAGTACACACATTTATTTATATTGCATAATACATTAAAAAGAATATACTTAACAATTTGAAAATTAAACATTTGTAAACGGCAAACACTTTTAAATGTGTTATTTTGTGTTTTCGAAGAATACCGATTTCACAACCACTAATTTAGATAAAAATTTAAATTGGTAAAAATTATTTCAAACTTAAATATAAGTTTCAAATTTCAGTACAGGTTACATATTAATATTGAAAATTTAGCAAATAACTTTTTTAACTCTATGTACAGAATTAATTTAAATAAGTTAACTTACTTGCCTTAATGAGGATTTTAATGGGTTTTTAAAGGGAAATAAGCTATAATTCTTTTAAGTTTTATTTTAGGACGATAACTTAATTATTAAATTTAATTATACCTTATAATTTGTCCTTTTAATTTTCATATGCATTTTGGATGCATTCGCATCCTTCCTCAGATGAGTTGTGACCATCGCTGCCGGTGTTTTTGTTGTCTTCATCTTGGCTTCCACCCTTCACTTCAGTTCGTTTGTTCCGGTTTTTAAAGATCAAATGGTTCCAATTCCTGGGGATAGTTGCGTGTTCGCACTCATTAATTGCTGTAGGGTTAGTAATAATTTCAATAGCTTCTCTTTTTAGTGTGTAACTGTGATTGTTATAGTGAGCGGAAGCCAAGATGAAGACAACAAAAACACCGGCAGCGATGGAAGTCACAACTCATCTGAGGAAGGATGCGAATGCATCCAAAATGCATATGAAAATTAAAAGGACAAATTATAAGGTATAATTAAATTTAATAATTAGGAAATAAGCTATTTTAAATGAAAACATGTTAGAAAAGCCAAGAATTAACATTTTTAAAACCTGACCTGACTAAGCCTCTTAGGGAGTTTTTTTTTTTTTTTTTTTTTTACCGAGAACTAACACTGTTAAATGAAAACATTTAAAAAAAAAATCTGAGAACTTAAAACTGAAATTAGTTAAATAATGACCTTATGAAGCTTCATACCTTTTTTAAGACTTATTGGCTTTCGTAGGTAGATCCACCACCTTAATAGGCAAGCAACTTTAATAATCATCAATAAAGGCTGCTGAACATGGGGCGGATCCACCTCCAAAAGCCGATAAGACCTAAGAAAGGTATGGAGCTTCATAAGGTCATTATATAATTAATTATAACTACTCTTATTTACAGATTTGTAACATGAGATATATATGCAATACAAATATACGAAAGTATTAATGTAATGCAGAATTATAACAAAACCTTAAACAATTTTACAGATGAAAATGAATATGAAAAGTTACAAAACAGAGCCATTATAAGATATAAGGTAAACTATAATTTTTAGAATAATAAGCAGAAAAATAAACTTTGATTTTGTTGTGTTGTAAGTTAAACATTATAATCTTGAAATTAATATTAAATGTAACCAGACACAATAAAAAATACTTTTATAAAATTTCTGAAGATTAATTATTGATTATTTGAAGTAACTGAAATCTTTTTTGGGCTGCTGCACTTTGTGTGAATGTTGGACGACTTTGATTAGCATCAATGGCATCATCATCATCACGTATAACTTCATCTTCCAAAACAATTCCATCATCTAACTCGTATCTTTTTCTTGTAATGTTGTGTAAAACACAGGCTGCTATTATAATCGTAGGGATAAATGTTGTTTTTGTCATATCCAGATACTTCAGTCTCCTGAAACGACCTTTCAGAAGACCAAAACTTCTTTCAACGGTGCTCCTTGTTCGAGATAAGGTCTGGTTGAAACGAACTTGTTCTCGTGTGAGGTGGCCATTATCACGAAATGGAGTAATCAATTTTACACCTAATGGATAGGCACTATCACCTAATAAGTGAAAATTTTCTGGTACTCTATTCTGGAGAGTCTGGCCAATTCTTGAATTTCCAAAAATCGTCGCATCATGCACTGAGCCAACTTCTCCAGCATAGCAGTTAATAAATTCAAGACTGAAAAAAATAAATAAAATAATTAAATCTATGTTTCAATAACATATCTTACTTTTAGTAAGCTAATTATTTATAAATAAATCCATATATTTTAATAGTTTAATTTACACAATTCTGCATTTTATTCAGGGGGGGGGGGGTAGACACCAACCCTTTTTTTTAGGATAAAATTAAAAGACAAAAATCACCCAGCTCACAAGTAAATTCCAATCACATTTACTTTATTATGTCATTTCACATGCAATATTTTTTTTATCTTCGAGATAACTTAAAATACAACAATTTATAATCAATTTATATTTAATCGTTTTTTTTTTTTTTTTTTTTTTTTTTCCTTTTAAATAAGGCTTTCGAAAATTTTTATAACTTAAAATGCAATAATTAGTTAACCTTTGAATATACAATTTCCCCTGTTCGATTTTATGTTCTTTGTAAAGGTAATGATAATAAATATAAATTTTTTGTGCTTAGACATTATTAATATTCAGAGGAAACAGATAATATGTTTCCAAGAATTATTTGTAGCCATGAAAGACATAAACAAAGCACTTTTTTAAAAAATTACATTTCTCCCCTCTCTAAATATGACTACCTCATTGCTAAAATATACCAGAAAGTGTAAAATTGAAGGTTTTTGACATGACAGTTTAAACTGTTATGCATCAGGAACCTGCTAACTCTATTTTGTAGCTGTCTGCGACTGGCTTTTACAATTTCATAATCTGTCTGCAAAATTTGCGTGTAATCAGGGGTGAAAATGGCTTACACTCAAAAAGCCTGAAAGCTGATGGGTGGGGGGTGATCTCATGCAACAATACACAAATACAATTTTACTACAGAACAATATAGTATAAACAATTGTATTCATTCAATTCATGTCATTCAATTAAATATTTTATAGCAATGTTTGACACAACACACTATACATAATTATAAATAATAAAAGTATTAGTTTCAGTTTTGATACAGAAATTTTTTTAAGTGAATTGTTATTCGAAAGTTGCAGACAAATTTTTTAATCATTGCAGACAAAAACTGTCGTTATTCTGTGTCCGCGACTATGTCGCCGTGTTTCTGCCGCTGGGTTTATATATATATGCATTATAGTTATTTCTTTACTTCCTGCTAAATTTAATAGAAGTATCAGATTTGCAAAAAATCTTGACTTCCACAGGGTTCATACTCAAATATGGGGAAAAAATTCCCTGAGTTTTCCCTAAATTCCCAGACAATTTTCGAGAAAATATCAGCGACATATTACAAGAAACATTCCGTTAGACAGAACAAAATACAGCTACTTCCACTGTATGATGTCATATTACTGCCGATCATGATAGAAATTCAGGTAGAAATCATTATTTACAAGCGTATTTTCACAATACTTAATCATTTAATTTTGATACAAAGCTAAACGAGAAAAACATAATTCGAGAGAAAAAAACATTTTTTTCCCAGGTTTTATAACTGATTTTCCCTGAGTTTTAATAATTTTTTTTTTTTTCCTGAGTTTTTAACAAATTCCGAATTCCCTGAGTATTCCCTGTTTTGCCTGATGAGTATGAACCCTGTTCCAGTTTTCGATTTATTTGCACAATTTAAGATACCTAAAATATGATTTGACTACTTTTAAAAAAATGTATGCGTGTGTGTGAAGTAGTTGCTCCTAGATGTCAATTAGTACCTGTCAGTTACTGAGTAATGTTTTATAATTCAGCGAAAGCAATAATGGGAAAAAGATCCAAAATCCAGAAAATTCCGAAATAAGGAATACTTTTGGTCCTATGGGTTCCGGATAATGGGTCTTACGTCCTACACTATATACTTTTTTCTTTGTTCTTATATAACAACTTTTAATACAGCCAACACATAAAACACACAATTAAAACCTTCTCTGAAGCATGATTACAATTGAAATAAATTTAATAAAGTAAAAGTCATAAACATAAAAGTAATTTATAAATTTTAATTACAGAAGGGGCAATAAAAAACATTTTTTGAATTTTTTGAAAAGGAAAAAAAAAAAAATGTTTTTGATAAAAACTCAAATTATGATAAACCATTACCTTTATGATAAAAATTCAAATTTCAATTATATTATCTTTTAAATAATTGTATCAACTATTTTTCCCAAAATAAACAGGACACACTGGCTGAATTGTCAAAATTTCTGAAAAATTGTTTAAAATATTGATCTTACAGATACACAAAATTCTGAATAAGAAAATTTCAAGAAACATACAGATATGTTTTATATCAAATCTTCAGAACATTGTAACTCCTTACGGTGGGGAAAAAAGTTGTTACTAGTAGATATATATATTTTTTTAATTTCCACTCCCTCCCCCTTTCAAGTCACCAGGTGGTCATTAAATATGAAATCATATTTTTTAAATATTTTTGCAATGTTGGCTACTCACTTATTATTTACAATTCCTTGTAAAACTAAGGAATAATATCCATGTCTGTTAACATACACATCTGGATCTACATTCGGTGCTTTAATTTCAATATGGGTTCCGTCAATACATCCAATGACACCTGGAAAACCTCCAGTTGCTTCAAATGCTGTTGCAGAGGCGTTCATTTCTTCCAGGGTGGGCCACTTAATGATCTGGTTTGACAGCCTGGCAATACTTGCACAAACTCTTTCAAAAATATACCAGGAAGTTGACTTTGCAACACCAAATCTATCTGCAACAGACCTGAAATATATTTTAAATGTATCAAATATATAATTGTCAAAATAGGATAAATTATTTAATTACTCTTCAACTGTAATAACTTTTAAAATGATATATTATTTCAGAAAATGTTTATCAGAAGCTTACACACAAAAGTAATATGAATATTGTTATAAAAAATATGCATAGGGTGACCCGGGGTAATTCCTGATCAAAACACACAAACATCTGTATTGTAAAAAAACTATTTGCACTAGAGTTCTAATTTTTTCTGCAAATTTGGTGGCTTATGAGATAAGTCCTCTGCAAACTTCTTTTCTTTGAAAATAAAAATAGAATATGAACTATTTTAAATATTCAGTGATCAGGAATTACCCATAAAACGGGGTAATTCCTGATCACTTCTGGGGCAATTATTGATCACTCAGGGTCAATTCCATGGATAAGTGTTAGTCCGTTATGCAAGGCTCTCAAAATTTCTAAAATTTTATCTCTTTCCTACCACTAATTAATGATAAATTAATAAATGGTGAATATGCAATACAAACTTAATACAAAAGATTTCAATTCAAAATAGTGATGGGAAATGCTTTGAATTTTGAAAAAGGTGCGATTTTCGTGTAACAGACTAACATTTTTGCATGGAATTGCCCTCAGTTTTTCTTTTAAGGAAGGCATTTTTAATACAATAATATGATAGTAATTAGTAAGAAATACATGAAAAAATAAATAAGCAAACCAGACATAATTTAGCACATCATAAGTTGATTTATTTAAAAAACATATATCTAAATTTAACTTAAATTTTCCAAAAATCTTTACAGAATTTTCTGTAGCATTTATATGCACTGTTTATGAATAAAAGTGGGCAAATTAGAAGTGGATATCAGAACACATGTTCTTATGTTTTGTTTACACTTCACAGTTAAGAAAATTTGCAGTCACAATTAAAACATTTTTATAGTAATTATGGTTAATATATATGAACTGTCATTGGAAAGAACTTAAAATTATTGTTTTAGTAAGTTTTTATTATATTTATGAAAAAAAAAAGTAAGTGACCAGGAATTACTCCAGTGATTAGTAATTACCCCAGATGCAGGGGCAACTTATGATATACTATTAATTAATAATATAATTTTTTTACAGAAGATGTTAACTAACTAATCAAATCCTTGAACTATTTGTAAATAAAATGAAGTGACAGGAAAACAAAATCTTTATTATTAAATGAGGGAGGAGGATCTTTGTAAAAATATACATGTTCAGGATCCCATCTTTGAAATGGCAAGTTTGGAGTGCAATTTAAAATTTAATTAATTTGATGAACTAAACAAAAAGTAATTATTGAGTGAATGTTGTTACATAAAAGTAAAATGTCCAAGGATTCTTGGTCATATCTCAAATTTAAAAAAAATTAATATTTTTAAATTGAAAATTGAGTGATCAATATTTACCCCAGAGGTCTAGTGATCGGGAATTATCCCGGGTCACCCTACTGAATTTACCCGTACTGAGTTTAAGCCTTATATCTGTATTTAGACCGAAATTTTACCCGCCATAGTAAAATTTCCACTCGCCACTGGCGAGCGGAAATCGTATAAGCTGTGGCTTATCTCCCCGATAATATGGTAACTTATTTTTTTAATATTAAGAAGGAAAATACTAATGAATAAATCTAAAATAACAATATATATACATATAACAATTGTATAAACATTAGCTTTACAGGAAAAGTGTCTTAAAATTATCCTGATTAATGATTCATCTTTTAAAAATATTTAAAATACACAAAACAATATATATATACATATATATATATATATGATATTGAGCAAATAATTTTTGTATATATGTTCACACACACTTCTCTATAACAATTACAGTTCTTTTTTTTTTCACCAAAGCTGTATATTTTAAGTTGCTTCGATATAAATTTTGTTTATTAAATATTTGCATCTCTCCTTTCTGGCTCTACTTTTTCAAATAAAACTTCTATGTCATGTTATTTAGATAATTTGTTAAGAAATTTAGATTATAATAGTATATTATTAATTTTTCTTTAATGTTTCACATACCTTGTATGATTACTAATATGTATTCAGTATCATTTATAATAATGCATTAAAATTCTATTTTAAAAATGCAGACAAAAGCAAAACACCTGAAATCCGCACAGTCTCTCGTCCCAAGCACGGTGGATTTCTGGGTGTACATTATTTGAATAATTTGCACCTATTACACTTTGAATTTACAGTATAAAATTTTGCTTACTTACTGATAGAAATGGTTGATAAATCAAGAAAAATAATAGTGCTATTATAAACAATTTTAAGAAATGAATGGATAATTTCTTTAAACTAAAAAATTCATACATCTCCTTTATCTTGTTTTTGGATTGTATTAATTCAAGTTGATTGTAAAAATTAAAATATTTACAATGCTATTCATTTTTTTTTTTTTTTACTAGCCCTCAGGATTGCTTTCTAGCCCCAAGGAAAAGATTATTACACCTTGATCAGGATTGAAATTCGGAATAATAAAAGTTGGCAAATGCAAACAATGGCAAAGTTTTGTATCAAGAATGCAAGTTTAACATTTGAATATCAGTTTAATATATTAATATCTTTATACAGGGCCTAATATACATACACATACACACACTTGCCACAAAAGAGAGTTGACATAAGAAATAAAAATCAGAATATCCTGTTATTAATACATACATTGTATATTACAGTCTGTAAAATAAACCAAATGCAAGGAAAAATAAACTAATTATACAATGTTACAAAATATGTAGTATTACAAATATAAATAGAATATATCATAATATTCTCCCATCCCTGATTGGTGCTAGTTGCTTACCCCTACGCGAGAAACTTTTTAAATACATACAATAGTAATTTTTGTTTTGGGTGTCATGTCAAGCAACTTAATAATTTTAAGAAAATGAAATTACCTGAAGGAATCTGGGGTAGCCAAAATCCACAATGTCATTAACAGCTGTTTATGTAAATCTACAAATACTCCAGCATACATCAGACTGGGATCTTGAGAAATCTGAAAAGTTTAAAAAACAGTAACATGATATTGTCAGAGGAAACATAACACAATGTACTTAAAACATTTATATGAGTTTGCACAATTGAAAATACAAATTTTTAAAAAGAAAAAAGAAATAGGAATATAGTTTGTATCTCATAAAATTTACCATATTTTGTACAAAACGAACTGTGTCCGGCGAAAGCTTAAAATGGCTAATAAACAATGGTACAGTCATGGCAGGTACAATCTTTTCCACATAACCAGTCACTCTTGATTCATTAGCATTTTCATTCTTTATAGGAGGAATAAGATCCTCATAATCAGAATCATCTGATTCTCCACCAATAATAACATTTACTAATGAATTAATAATTGTAGCTTTGGAAGGTACCGCCATTATGCACGTGCATCTATTGTAAATATAAACAAACGAGATGCATGATGGGACGCGTTGGATCAGACCGTCCAGAGAAGCTTTCGACCGGTCGATGGATCAAATGACTCAGGGCCCAGTTGGATCGGTCGAAGTGTTCCAGAGGCTGGACTCGCCCTAGGTTCATGCAAGCACTTTCGAATGCGCCCACGGATGAAAAGTATGTTCTAAAATCTAAAGGGTTTTCTGAAAATTGAAGACTGAACCGAACGCACATCTACGCAACCCTACAAAATGGAAAAGCCATACGTGTGTCAAGTCGCCCATGCAGTATAAAGGTGCCTTCACACTGGACGTTCCGTTCCGCTGTCCGTCGTCCGCAGAGATTCCGTCAGTGAACTCCGTTACATTCCGCAGGAGTTTACTGGCGTCAGAAGAATCCCGAGGGCTGGGAGAGTACAAAGAAATGAACCAATCACGTTACAGGGCAGTAACAGGCAATAGCCAGCCTTTTAAAAAACATCTGTTTTGAGTTTTGATTTTCTTTAGAATTCAGCGAGCAACATTACATACATTCATTCAAAGCGAATTTGGAAATAGAAAATTAAAGAATTTGAATTATAATAGACATCGATATATACATAATATTTCTCGAAATAGTCATACTTTAATTTCTTTCTTACTTTTCCAAATTTTATTTAATGTAAATTTCAGCTATTTCTTTTACATTTTTCAATTTATAAATGCTTCCGTATTTGTTTTTGTTTTTTAATTACTTCTTTAGAATGTAAGAGCTTTAAATCCATAAAATGAAATTTTAGAAATGTGTAAAATATATGAAATGCAATTTATTTACTGGGATGAAGAAACAAAATTCCTAACAAAATAAGTATTATAATAATAATATATTACTTTCTAAATTCATTTACTTCCCCCTTCCCCCCAAGCTAATTATTTTTAAACAACTAAGCTGAGGATCGCGATATTGGATCGAACATGGCACTTACTAGTCATTTTGAAGAAAGAAATTTAACTAATGAAATGTATATCTATATTTTATGTAAAACGAATTTGCATTATTTCTATGTTAGGATTAATTTTCCTGGTCATTTCATCTTTAATTAAAAAATTTCTACTATTAATTTTAAATAATGACAACAATTTTAATCAAAAGGTAAAATGAGGCTTTTTTAATCACTATTCAGAAAAAATAAATAAATAACGTTTCAAATGTAAAAAAATAATAAATAAATAATTTTGTAAAAAATAAATGTATGAATTGAAAACATGAGAAATTTTTGTGCATAGGCTGAAGATAAAATTCTCCTTACAGAGTAACAAAGACATCTATTTTGCACTCCTCCCCCCTTTTCATGCTTATAATGTTTTATTTGCACTTGGGTCCTACGCCTAGGTAGATTACTTCCCTATTAATCTTTTTGAAGGAACCTAGCCTGTTTTTAAGCAAATTTTGAAGAAAACCACAGAAAACTCTGAACAGCTAAGTAGCAAGTGCAACCTGGAATTGAACCAGGCAATCCCTGTCTACTAGTTTCGAGAGCAGAACCTCTTGGCCATTGTTGGAACATGTTTTAATTCAAAGAAAAAAATTAATTGTTGAAATGTGTGCTATATATGTGATTGAAAAACATTTTCAAATTTTATTTAAAATAAGCTTGCAGTATTTCTATGCATTTTTTTTTTTTTTTTTTTCTCAGTCATTCATTCCAACTTTAATTAAAAAAATTCCATCATTATTATTTTTTTTAATGTTGGCAATTTTAATCAAAAGACAGAAAGTCAATATACTTAAATAACATTCTAATATTCTTTTAATTCGTATATTGAAAAGATTTAGATTAGTTTTTAGAATGAAAATTAAATAAATAATAAAATGTTCAAAAATTCTCTGTTTTTTCAAAAATAACTATCTTTTTTTTTTTTCTATTTTTCATCTTTTAAAAATATGTAATTTCAGATTATTTGGATTAATTACACCTATTTCTTGTACAACATTTCCATATTTCTAAATGTTCCTTCTTCTTTTTATTATTATTAATTTCAGATTGTAAGTTATTTAAATTCACGAACTGAAAGCTGAAGAAATTTGTAAAATATATTAAATACGATACACTAATCGAGATAAAGAAAATATTCTCTTTACCAAATAATAAAAGCATTTATTTTTGTCCCCCATGCTAATTATGTTTTATTTTTAAGTGGAATTGTAGAGTTAATTGCCTCCATCATGATTTTTTAAAGATATTTTAGCCGAAATTTATGTGAGTTGTGAAGAAAACCATGGAAAACTCCAAATGGCTAGACAGGCGTGACGCAAGATCAAACCCGGCACTGCCAATCTACCAGTTTCGAGAGCAGAACTACTTGACCACTATTGAGACATGCTTTATTTGGAAGAAAAAAATTAAATGATGAAATGGATGTATTTATTGTATTTGATATAAGAATGACTTCTTTAATTTTTAAAATTATTTGGATAAAATGAAGCTATTTCTTACACAATATTTAAATTCTATGCAGAGTGAATTCCATGCGGATCTTTCTAAATGATCCTAGCTAGCACTTATGCACGATCCAAAGAAAACAATGGAAAACTCCAAGTAACTAGTCTGACCAAAAGCACTAACATTCCCAATTGGATGTTACAATTGTAAATTTTTCATTGGTCTGGAATAACATCTTGAAAACTCTTAGCCCCCCAAAAGTTAAGTTCTGGATCTGCCACCGAGTCTGACAAATGGAACTTTGGTTTCAACACGGCAGGTCCTATCTACCAGCTTTGGTGGAATGGTGTAGGTGTTAAAGCCGATTGATTACATGAGGTTTCGTGTCCTAGGTAAAGTACCATTAATGGAAATCTTTATAAGCAATCCAAGCTGGTATGTATTAGAGCTTTGAAGAAAACTACAGAAAACTCTGAACAGCTAGGCGGACTGATATGTCCTGTCCTGGGTAGATTTGTGGGATGTTTAAATACCCTGTGGGTGAATAGGTAAATATTTTTGGGTATCTAGCCGAGGCCTGGGAACCCAAAAACTGGGTATTTTGAAAAAACAAGTATTTGTGAATGGGTGATAATTTTCTTATCTCGAAATGAAATGCAATACACATATACAGAATTTTTTGTATACAATAATTCAACTAATGACACTGAAGGATGTTGATTATTGTATTGCATTCTTTTTCTTTATGATTTTTTTTTTTTTTAATAATTCAAAGAGACTTTTTTAAACAGTAATATAGAAATATTGGATTGATTTTTGATTCCTGCAATATATATGAAAAGTGGCAGATTTAAGGTGGGGGGGGGGGGGGGGCTAGGGGGCTGAACCCCCCCCCCCCCCTCAAAGTACTGACATTCCCAACTGAACAGTACAATTGCAAACTTTTCATTAATCTGGAATTACATCTTGAAAAATCTTAGCCTCCCCCCCCAAAAGTTAAGTTCTGGATCTGCTACTGTATTTGAACAGGTTTTCATATGTATGACATAATTTACAATATTTTTTTAATTAAAAGTTTTGATGAAGTTTATTTAAAAAAATTTAATCAGCATTCATGATAAAATATATTCTAAAACTTAAGTGCGATAGCAGTGTAATTTTTCTAGTGTAAAGCAATGTCACTAATAATAAAATAATTTTTAACTATGTTTATGCCATAGTATAGATGATGCGAGAGAAGCTTGAATTCTTAATTTTCTTACAGATACCATGCTACAAGTCAGTTTTGATTTCATGAACAGTTAGTCACTCCCTTTGTACACATGTTAATGTTACTTTAAATTTTATGCTAAAAGGTGAAAAATAAAGATAGGAATGAAAAAGGACTTGTTTTTATTTTTTTTAAATGTTAACGGGACTCTCTCTACTTATCGTCGCCAGAAGCCAAAGCCAGGATTATTCTATGTGGAATTTTGTCCTATCATAACTCATGAACTTAACACATATTTTTAAATTCCATTTTTGTATTCAGAAAATTCATAAATATTAAACAGTTTATTTTCTTTCTTTCTTAAAAAAAAAAAAAAAAAAAAGCTCTAAAACACAAAACATTGCTTTACCAAAGTCCACAATATACTTGTAATATTTTATTTTTGAAGTTATTACAAAACTTTTAGTATACTTTGTTACATTAAAAGAAATGACTATAAACATTAAAAGTTTAGACCCAATTTTTGTTTTATTTTAAGATTATTTTAACAGGTTTTTAATGATTAAATCTTTTGGTTTTATAAAATTAAAAAAATTTTAAAAAGGCTCAAATGCTTTTAACTTTACATATATTTCCTCTCTCTATCTCTTTTTGTACTTAGCAATATCATATTATACATAAATACAAATGTTTTATTCTAACAGAGTTCTTTGAAAAATAAATACTCAGGTATTTTACATTACTAGCCCAGTCCACCAGTAGCCAAGTGGTTCTGTGCTCAAAGGGAGTAGACATGAGGTGTTGGATTTAGTCCCAAATTGCACTTGCCATTCTAGCCGCTAGTAGTTTTCCATGATTTTCTCCTAAACTTGTACTAATACGGACTAGATCACCTCAGAAAGACCTCCACAGAGAGGACTCCTCCTTCAGAGCCTAAGACCCTAATGCAGTCCGTCGGCTTTACTTCCAAACATACATTAGTATTCCTGGGTTCAAACCTTGGAAAATTTTAACTTAGAAATTTGAATTATTTCTATGATAAAATTAATTTTTACAGTCTTCCTAAATATATTTCAAAAATTTATGCAATTAAGAATTTCAATGAATTTAATGAAATAATAAAAAGCAGTGATTTAAACCATAAAAGTGTCGAATAATAGTTTACTAGCTTAATTCCCTAAACTTGACCGTGCATAAAAAGTACACAAAATTCTGTATTGCAGCAATCACTAATACATATGTACGTATGTGTATACATCGGGAAAAAATACACATATATATAATTTGATACCAATCCTACACACTGTGCATTTGAAATTATAACAATTTTAACACAGTGTTAAGAACTTTATGTAAATAAATAATTTCAAAAAAAAAAAAAAAAAAAATGCTTAAGTTGATGAAGGATTAAAATTTAAGAATTACAATTTACCTAAACTTTACCATAAGGATCCTTTAGCAGTCAGCTTCGGCACATCTTCAGATGTATGTGTTATCTTAGATTTCTTCTTCCTTTACACCTGGATTTTACCATACCGCTTCATTTGGCATCTAGGCACATACGCTAACTAGATTACATAAATAGACACAGTATAAAAATTGTGCCTATAAATGTAATCCAGCTGGCAATCAAAAGTGGAAGACTGTTTCAAGTAAACCTGCCATATACATATGCTTCATCTTCATCAAACTGGAAAAAACATGCTTACATATACTGTTGAAAATTTAAACATGAAATAATAAAATATACATATATTCTCTAAAACTTCTACAGCGACCAAATTCTTAATTTATTAGAATTAACTGGCTTTGTGTAGTGCTGTGTGTTATCTGAAAACTGTATATTAAAGTATTGTACTAAAAAATTTATTATGACAATTTGAAATCAGAAGTAAAATTTATCATAAAAAATCAAAATGATGAGCATGGACAAAAATACATGACGATTTAGTTTTATTTTATCCTGAACATTACACTTAACAGTCTTAAAAAGTAAGAAAGTAGCAAGATAGTGCTTCAAAACTTGTTTAAAGGAAATTCATAAGTGACAATCATTCATGTAAGAGGAAATTAAAATTCAACAATGTTTTACCAATCTTGTGCTTATAATGCTTATCATAAGCTACAAGGTTGGTGCCCCTCTTTTAAGATTGGTTATAGAATATGAATTAAGGCTAATTGACTGCACTAGAGCCAGAGGGGTCTTTATAAGGGGTCCTAACCCATATCTAGACCCTCTTTAAAGAAAAATAAATAAATAAACAGATTTTCTGCTATATATTACAATCTTGCTTTTATCTTAAGTAACATCCACTGTTATCAACAATCACAGTAAAATTTCTATACTTTACAACAAGTGCATGGAATTAGTTTAACTAGAAAAAATACATATAAAAATTCAAAGAGAAAATTATTCACTACAATCTATTCATCATATTTCAGCAAAATTAAAAAAAAAAAAAAAAAAAAAAAAAAAAAAAACATAAATTTTGCATAAAAAATAATTAATTCAAAAGCATCCACATTATTTTTTTAAATTACAATACATATTAAAAGCATGTTTCAAACTGCAATTCAATAATAATAAATAAAATCTACAAAATTAAATTTTTGAAATACTCAGAGAAACTGAGCAATAAAAACTAAAAAAAAAAAAAAAAAAAAAAAAAAAATTCGTTATTTTTCATAACATAGCATTAAAGGTTCAAAATACATTCGAAAATATGAAGAAAGAAAAATCGTCGTTTTAATAACATTTTGTTTGTTTTTTGTTGATTAACTTACAGTTTTATTGTTACTAAGTCTGGTTAATTCTCAAAATTTCAAGTGAAATACGAATCATGATAGCGGTATACATCAATAATATCTGAAAAATTAGGATCACTTATTAGTGAAGGGAAAAAAAAAAAAGCAGAAATTTGTGAAGGAAAACTGATAATTTTACACAAAAGCATACTTTTCCTATTTCAAACAAAGTAAAACGAGTATATAATAATAGTAATTAAATACTTATTTAATAATATAAGAGATAGTAGGCACTTTCCAAAGTGAAACAATTAGTAAATAATAAAGCATAAGCAACTCGCATAAGTTTAAAAAGTCTTTAAATATGAACGAATTATTAGTATTTATCGAAAACAAACTTTAAATGCTAAAATAAATATACAATTAACCTGATACGTTATTAAGGTCAGAATTTATATTTACCTTTCATGTACTATTTTTCCTCTCTATGTAATCTTTTAGCCGACTCAAATCAAACAAATGTTTGTATCTTGAGATATTTCAGTGATAGAAATCATGTATTTTCTTATTCAAAATTCAAAACATCATATCAAATGCTGAAGCAAACATAAACAATCCAAAGTTACACGCGAGGCAAGCATGAAGGAAGTGAGTTTCTCATTCAACAATCTGATTGGTTCACTGCTTGCGGTCGACAGCGGCGAGAACGTTCATTTCTAGCACAGACAGAAGTCAACGTTTTCCGCAAGAGAGCTTTGCGTTCATCCGTTGCGTTGACAAAATTCATCATTGCGCATGCGCTAGTTTCGCGGAGCGGTGCGGAACGGCCAGTGTGAAGCCCGCTTAAGACTAGTCTTAATGCGGTATAGTGGTTAGCGGCCCTGACTTCTATACAGTTGGGCCCGGATTCAAATCCCGTATAAGGCATGGGTGTATTGTCCTTCTTTATGTGTTTCATGTATCTGTTCTTGTTATAATAAAAACTTGTAAACCCTTGTTGTGTGGATTTTCGAGATATAAGCGGCCCTAGAGGCAAGCAATAAATCTCAGTATTCAACAAACCAAACCAAACGTGTGTCAAATATGTTCTAAAGAATTTTCCGTAAAAGGAAATATGGAAAGACATCTACGCATCCATAAAGAGGAAAAGCCATACGTATGTGAAGTATGTTCTAAAAACTTTTCGCAAAAAGGATATCTAAATATTCACCAAAGAATCCATACAAAGGAAAAGCCGTACATGTGTGAAGTAAGTCCTAAAAGATTTTATGTAAAGACTAATCAGAACGATCATCTAGGCACACATACAAACAAAAAGCCATACGTGTGTGAATTATGTTCTAAAGGATTTTCCCGAAACGGACATCTGAGGGAACATCTACGCACTCATACAAAAGAAAAGCCATACGTGTGTGAAATTTGTTCTAAAGGTTTTTCTAAAAAGCAACATCTGAACTATCATCTAGGGACCCATACAAATGAAAAGCTATACGTGTGTGAAATATGTTCTAAAAGATTTTATTTAAAGACTAATCTGAACGATCATCTACGCACACATACAAACGAAAAGCCATACGTGTGTGAATTTTGTTCTAAAGGATTTACCCGAAACGGATACCTGAGGGAACATCTACGCACCCATACACAAGAAAAGCCATACGTGTGTGAAGTATGTTCTAAAGGATTTTCCCAAAAGGGAGATCTAAATAAGCATCAACGCATCCATACAAAAGAAAAGCCGTACGTGTGTGGAACGTGTTCTAAAGGATTTACCCAAAGGGAAAATCTGAAAAAACATCTGCGCATCCATACAGAGGGAAAACCACACGTGTGTGAAGTATGTTCTAAAGGATTTTCTCAATCTGCAACTCTGAAAAATCATCGACGCATCCATACAGGAGAAAAGCCATATGTGTGTGAAGTATGTTTTAAAGGATTTTCTCAAAAGAGATTTATGAAAACACATCTACGCATCCACACAAAAGAAAAGCCGTACATGTGTGAAGTGTGTTCTAAAAGATTTTCTGTAAAGACTAATCTGAATAAGCATTTACGAATTCATACAAAAGAAAAATGAAGTATGTTCTAAAGAATTTTCCCAAAACGACATCTAAATATGCATCTACGCACCCATACAGGTAAAAACCATAGTGTGCGAAATATATTTTAAAAAATTTTATTTAAAAGGAAGTCTGAGGAAAAATCTACGCGTTCATAAAGGAGAAAAGCCATATGTCTTTGAAATATGTGCACAGTGGCGAAACCAGAACTTAACTTTTTTTTCCCCCTAGCCCTGCCCCCTTAAATCCGCCACTGTATGTGCTCAACAGGGATCAGAACTTTTTGTTTTTTTCTGTTTGATGTGCATTTATTACGTCAGCACATCTAATGAAACTTGATTGAATTATAAAACATGATCATTTGTTCTTAATTTATAAATTAGAAAACATTTCTTATTATAATACATTTTGTCATAAAAATTCTAGTATTTCATTTCAATGTTTTCGTGGAGTTTTAGCTAGTGTCTTCTTTCTAGTCTCATTCGTGTCTTAAACATTTTCTGAAAAGATCTCTGTAAATACGTATCCATACAGAAGAGAAGCCATAGGAATGTTAAAGATGCCATTGCAAAAAATAAAAAAAAAAATAAATAAATAAAAAAAATGTTTATTGCAGTCTACAGTTTCAGTGGCGCAAAAGCGTACCGTCATCAATGCAGAATGACGAAGTGGATTATTTCTCATATATATAGGGAAGCGGATTATAAAGTGAGGGTAGGAACTGTATGCCATTAGGAATTTGGGATGTACAAAGCTATGTAAAAATTGAGACTATGTCGATTTTATGTACACAGTCGCCGAAAGTCACCAACAGGGTCACTAAAAGTTACCGAAAAAAATAAGATATATTATTCAATAAGTATTGAGCATAGCACTATGCGATTTTTACTGGAATGCACAGAAAGAGATGGGATTTTGTTTACGTAACAAAAGATTTATTAGTAAATTAGTTTAAATTTTCTTCATCAGGTAGAGCATAATTTGTAAAATTACTTTTTTACAGTGGCACTGTGCACTCAATAACGTAACTACGCTTATAAATGCTCAGGGTGAGGACCATCATTCATTAGACTGACAAACAGGTTTTCTGCATTTGATTTCTCTTAAAAAAATTTCAGTATTCGAAATATGGCGTCAATTGATCAGGCGTATCTTTTTAAAATGTCAAAGGATCACATTGTATATATTTTCAACTTCAGCACGAAAAAATACATAGAATTTACTCACTGATGTCTTTTCATCCGCACCTCGTGAGTTCAAAATATGAGTTTTAAAAGAAATTATATAATTTCAGTGACTCCTCAGTGTTACTGTAAAAGATTTATTTTTAGATTTCATTACAATTACTTTTGTTTTGTTGAATAAAGTTTATTTACACATAGAAGAAATAATCCTTTTAATTTTCAAATATACTGTCAAATAATCACACTTTTACTGAATTTACATTATAAATTGAAATTATCTAGTTCAATAAATTGATTTGTCTATTGCGTCAAACTATCCAAAACTGCAGGTAAAATTTCTGCAAATGTTTTCTTTGCATCACACAATCTCTTTGCACACATTTTCACTTACTACTAAGATACAAAGTAACATTTACATAATTTTTACTTACACTTTTGGATTGCATGACGCAATAGACAAATCAATTCATTGAACTAGATAATTTTAATTTATAATGTAAATTCAGTGGAAGTGTGACAATTTGACAGTAGGTATATTTGAAGATTAAAAGCATTATTGTAATGTGTAAATAAACTTTATTCAACAAAACAAATGTAATTGTAGTGAAATCTAAAAATAAGTCTTTTAAAGTAACACTGAGGAGCCACTGAAATTATATCATTTCTTTTAAAACTCATATTTTGAATACACGAGGTGCGGATGAAAATGCATCAGTGAGTAAATTCTATATATTTTTTTGTGCTGAAGTTGAAAATATTATATATACACTGTGATGTAAATAGAAGAAAAAAGCAAATGATGAAATAAGAAAATCTATGAATTATATTTAAATTAATAGCAAAGCGTCTCTCAAAATTTGATATTATTTTTAAGATCCATAAAATGCTGCGTCACAAACTTTTAACCCGTTAAAGGTTTTTGTTCTGATATCATTACAGTCGGTAACAAAAGTATCCGATCACTAGCAAAAAAGTAGATATAAAAAATAATATAAAAAAGTAGAGTTAATACTGTTTTGTTAAATAAATCCTTGTCGAATCCTGTTCTTAGTCAGGTTAAGAACAGGATTTGACAAGGATTTATTTAGCAAAACTGTATTAAGCGTACTTTTTTTACATAGGAATTTTTGCTAGTGTTCGGACACTTTTGTTACCGACTGTACTTTTTAGGAGTTAATGATCAACTGATCTAAAGATTAAAACAAGCCCTTCCAGTTCATACGAAGGGCAGGTTGATTTTTTTTTTCCTATCAGGTACTGCCATTGAGAATTTCACAAAATAACACTTTTTTTTCTAAAGCCAATGTTTGGTCGCTTACAAAAATTGATTTTAGACAATATTAAGAAATGTTTTAGTTAAAAAAAAGATTTTTCCACTCACTTTTAAAATAAATACAGCATAGCAGTATTATGAAGGATTAAAATTCAATTCTATTGATGGATTTTCAGCTTTTTGTGAAAAAAAAGTAAACAAATTCTTCGCAGATTTAACGTTTTGAAGGGCCTGTTCATGTATACTCCCCGAAAAGTTCGAGTTACCCGCTAACTCCCCAAGCTGTTCACAAGTCCCTTCCCAACTCGAGTAGAAACGGAAGGTGTTCATGTTAACTGACCGGGGAGTTCGCTTACTACCCAAACTCCCCAAAAAATTTCTTGGGGAAGATAGATCACATGATCGTAACCTTAGCAACGTAGCAACAATCGAACAATCAAGCCAGTGTTGCCAGACTTGGGGATTTCTCCCAATTTTGGGGAGTTTTGAAACGTCAGGGGAAATATTTGGGGACAGAGATTTAGTGGGGAAAAGAAAAATTTTGGGGAAATACATGGGGATTTTCTTTAAAATTAGTAAAAGATGACATTTTCCTAAAATCCAATAAAAACGAAAAAATGGGCAATTCTGGGTGCTATTTGTATTTCAGAAATAGAAAAGCAACTTTTTCATCTTTCTGATTATAAAATTTATTCTGTCCCCCCCCCCTCCCTTGTAATCTCTGATTCCAAGAATTATTTGGCTAAAATGTGCTGTAGCAAGTATAGTGAATGCTAAATACTTATTGATTGCTGCTTCGCTTGACTAATCAAACTTAAAGTAAGCTGGATCAGCATAAATTTGGATGCTTTGTCTTAGCTAGCTTGAATTAAATTACACCAGGAATGAAATACAATTCAGTTTGACGCAAGATCTTTAAGCTCCCTGGGTATATCTTGTTTTTGCGTTAAAAAAAAAAAAATATATATATATATATATATATATATACTTATGGGTTAAGTACAAATGATTAGAGATAAGGAAACTCAGAAAGTTAGACAAAAGTTACACAAATTTAAAAATGTTCAGTAACTAGTGTATTGAAATTTATTTCAGTAAATGGGGATTTTTTTTCTACAAAGAGCTTCATTTGGGGAAAAATGTGAGCTTAAATTTATTAAATATTTTTTAACTTTTTCTAAAAAATTTATATCATCATCATCAACTTCAGGGATTAGGCATAGTGCCTGTTCCGGCTTCATTGTTCAGTCCACCGCTTTTTCGGTCGTCCTCGATCTCTCCTGCCCTTTGGGGAGTAGTCGAGGGCTGCTCTGGGGAACCGTGTTTCCGGCATACGCTGTACGTGGTCTTTCCATTTAGTACGATATTCTTGTATTCTATCACTTAAGTTGAAGATCTTTAACTCCTTCCTGATGTCTTCATTCCGAATCTTGTCGAAAATTGTGCAGCCTTTTATAGGTCTCAAATGTCGCATTTCTGTTGCTTGGATTCTCGATAGATCCCGGCTCCCCAAGGTCCATGTCTCTGAACCATAAAGTAAGACGGGTGTGCCCATGACGATGACCCTATAGAATTTAAGTTGTGTTTCCTTTCGTGTCTTCTTCCTGAGTGTCTTTCTCAAAGTTCCACAGATGTATTGGAATTTGTGCAATTTCTGCTGTACCTCGTTCTCGTATTCATCATTGTTAAAAATTTACATTTTTAACATAAATTGAGTTGGGGATTTTTTCGGAAAAAACCCTTGATTTTGGGAAATTTGAGAACTGTTTGGGGAAATTCACTTTTGACCATCTGGCAACAGATCAGTTCAGTCTGAGGAGGGAGTCCGTTGCACGTGTTGCGCCATTTCTCTTTCGTTTGAATATTTTTATATTTATGATGACTACTTCGTTGCGCTACAAGTGCGATCATTGCAGCGGTTTATTCGTAGATTTAAATGATATAATGTCACATTCTTGTTCTGTGGAGCAAACGTGTTAGGAAATAGAGATAATTCTGGGAAAAAATCGAAAAAATGGCCCGATGCATTAATAAAGTTATTAATTGCGACTTACAAGGATTTTCATGAAAGGCCAGATATAGCCAACGTCCAAAAAAAGCAAGTATGTATATCTATTCTTTTCTGTTCTTTAAAATTTTTTTAATATCTTATTAATGTACTTAATTAATGTTGTACAATATGATGATTTCCTGTATTCAAAGTGTTAAATACTGCTAATAAAGATTTATATATTGCTATTCCTGCATATAAGCTTTGATATTTTAATGAAGTTAATGTTTGTATCTAAAATTTAAAAATTAATCCTTTTACAACAGGTTTTTCTGTTTGAAATAAATTTGAGTAAAATCGTTATTGAAATCCCAATATGAATCGATTGATTTTACTTAAATTTTAAAATACACTGCATAAAAAGTAGCTGTATGTCATTAGAAAACATTAAAATTTAAAAAATAATGCAAACTTTAGTAGTTCTAAGGAATAGATCTCGGATTAAGCAGATTGAGACTTTGTATGTGTGCGTACATATACAGCCCTGGAACCATGTTAAGGCCAAGAGAAAAACTTTATTTTATAACTACTGATAAGATTTTTTTTTTTTTTCCAAATGTAACACAAGACAATTTTAATTATATCAATAAAAATTTTTGCAAATAATTAAATTATTTATTTTAAAATTTTATTTTTTCATATGTGTAAAAAGCTGAAAAAAAATATTAAGGCCACATAAGATATTATTTAAAAAACAACTAATAAATCCAGAAACTTTGTTTGATTTTCAGTTAATTTAATCATTCTTGAGATTACAAAATTTAAAAAACCTTAAAGTCTGGAGGAAAAACTCCAAAATATTTACAAATACGTATTGAAATTTTATGCATTTTCAAACACAATGTAATGAATGACAGTTTTAAATAAATCTATAAAAATATTTCAAAAATCAAAATTACTTTTCATTTTACAATTCACTTTTTTCTTTAATATATGTAGATAACTGGAAGAAATGATGCACATTTAGTTTTAAAAGAACTTTTTATAATCCAAAAATTTGCCCTTCTTTTCAGTTAACTGAATCATTCTCGAGTTCACAGTTAGAAAGTTTCTTCAAAGTGTCTGTTAAGCTTTTGCAGCTCTTCTTAGTGGCTGTTTTCAGCTCATCCACAGTGTTGTAAGTTTTCCCATTTCCATAAATATCACCAACCAGAATGCCCCATAAATTTTCTGTTCGGAGTGAAATAATTCACCAATACACACATCAGGCTCCATAAAATCCTCGCTTCAAGCTAATCAAGTCCAAGTGCTTGCCTGACCTGAACCCAATAGAAAATTTATGGGGCATTCTGGTTGGTGACATTTATGGAAATGGGAAAACTTGCAACACCATAGGTGAGCTGAAAATGGCCATTGAATAATTCTTTATTACAAACATGTGATTTTACTGTGGTAATTTCAAAATTAATGTTACACTTGCTCTTGTACTTAATATACTTTTCTTTTTTTTTTTCCAGTTCTGGAAATTAGTTGCCCAACACATGCAGTTGTGTGGTTATGGAGACATAACAGCACACATGTGTGATGGGCCTTAAAAGAACATACTCTGCAGTGAAGAACCGCATGGCTAAAACCGGAACGGAAAAAGTCAAATTTTATTATTTTGCCGAACTTGACGAAATTTATGGGAAACAGCCGAATTTCACAAGCAGTTTTGTGTATGAATCTGAAAATCCTGGCCCATCTAACGAAAATGAAGGTTTGATTTCTTTTTTTTTTTTCCTTTGATTTTAGTGTTAAACTATGTGTGTTTAAAAAGGGTCCTTGCTAGCACATTATTTAGTCAATCATATATGAAAAGTCTACAAATATTGTGATATATATTGTAGTCAGTGCTTAATAAATATGGTCACAAAGTCGCTACTAATGGCATAATGTTGTATTTGTTGGTAATCAAAAATCATCGCCTTTTTGTTCAGATTTCAAATTTCTCTTATTTAGTATTTAAATTGTTGAAATAACTTGCCCAAAACTGCAATTTATTCTTTGATCAAAGTTTTCTTTGACATTTGTAAATTTCTTTATAAATAATTTGTTTAAAAGAAATTTAAGATTATGTGAATTTCATAATTATTAAAATGTGTTGTAAATATATTTATGCACTTCATGAATGATTTAGTTTGTTGTCAGGGTTGGCTTTTTGATGTTTTGCCAGGACCCAGGACAGTTGAAAGTTGAAAAATCCAGACAGAAAATGGAAAAAATGTAATTAAAATGTCTCTATATTTGAATTTTCAGCCTTATTATGACAAAAACTATTCTTGCCGGAACGGTTTTTTCTCTATGTATTTCTCTGTTTTTTCCCACTTTTTCGAAATTGGCCAACCCTGTTTATTGTCATTATTTTATGCAAAAAGTATAGAAAACCATTACTTAAAGAATAATTTCGCCAAAAATACATTTATAAAAATGAAAAAATTTTTTGCATGGTTCTGATAATCTGTATTTATTTGCACATAAAATTTTTTTTTAGATAATAAAAATTTTGATTTAGATCAAATCAAAACTTTGGTAGCGAAAAGAAAAACAGTTATGATTTAGATTTGAAAATTTTAAAGCTTTAGTTGGATTAAAAATGGATGTATTTATTTTTTTATAAACGGAAAATCACTTCAAAACATCACACATATGTAAATATTACATTATTTTTTTTAAATAAAAATTTGCAAACAAAATTTTCCAAGTTGTAAAATCCCCTTTATACCCATTATATATTCTCTAATTAAAATAATATTTAGATTCTACGCTCGCCGTCTGCAGTGCTAGTTCATCCTCGCGTCGAAGACACAGGCTACGGCAAAGGAAGCTGCGCAGTTTTGGACTCAAACGTTATTGGAAGCAAGATGCCGATACCACACAGACACACACACACACAGACACACACACACACACACACAGACATACACACAGACCATTTGCTAAAAACAGGATTTTCGTATTCAGGGGACCTTTTCTGCAAGACAATATTGACATATTTTCTAATTTACGCATAATATGTACCCATAAATATAAAGATATCAGCATTATTAATAGACTGTTGAAGAATCTTTAAATAGAAGACACAAGTTTCTATATTAGCTATATTCTTAGATTTGTTAAGTAGATTATATTATGAAAATTAGAAGATAAAAAATATGTAATATATGTGAAATGAATAGAAGAAAAATCTTGAAATAAAAATAATCCTGTGCAAGCGACAAAATTTCCTTATAAAGCTGAACAATTTTGCCTTTTTTAAATCGTCTTTTAAAAATTATTACTTAAAATTTACATTAAAAGTATAAAAGCTACTGAAATCTCCTTATGCTTCATCTTAAGCATAAGATGATTTAAAAAAATGGTTTTTAGAAGTTTTTAATGTAAGTTTTGCCTTTGATCAATAACTCTCTATTTTTGTCAAAAAAATTACATATTTGAAAATAATTTTACATCAAATAATACGTGTATTTTATTCTTTTTCAAAAAAATTACTTTAAAATTGTATAGTTTGAAACTGTAAATCGGGGGAAATACAAATAAAATAGCTTAAAGCCATTAAGTGCTTATCCAAGATGCTCTGATAATGCGTGTATCAATTAGAAGCATGTTTAGAGCAATTATTATTTAATGTGTGTTTGTGTCACCTATATTGATAACTGAATTAAAATAAGTATATGTATATATATATATTATATGATTTGAGATTGTGAAACTGAATGCAACATGCGAGTAAAAGATAATAAGAGGAAGAACTACTTTTGTTTTAATGAAAGTAACATCAGGCAAATTTTCTGCACATTCCTACATATTGAAAATTTTATTCATGAAATTTTATAGAATCAAAATTTAATTAAAAAAAATTTGTTCATACTTTAGTTTTGAATTTGAAATTTTATACAATTACTAGGAGGCTCTGTCCCCTGCTCGCTCCGCTCACCAACCCCCGAGGAAGGCTTTTCCTCACCCCGACTTGCTTCGCTTATTAATCCCTGCTGGATTCTACCCGACTATTCGCAACTTTGCCTTTCATTGAATTGCAATATTAATAATACATAACACAAGAGAAAAGTCGAACAATATTATAGAAATCCACCTTATTTGGTATCACATTGAAATATTCAATGTTTAATATTATATCGTTTATAATATATAAAAAATCTGTCTTAACGTTCGACAGTTTAATAACAATTTGCCATTATTTTGAGAAAAACATATGTTAGACAGCTAGACACACAAAATAAACAACGATAGCACTAACAGTTTAGAACAGAGAGAAATTCTTAACATCTAAACGATTTATCGTTACAGCTTTGGTATACGATCCACTTATTAAATTTTTGTCACTCTTTGACGATGAATTTTTCGGGTATTATTGTTTGATTAAAAAAATTATGAACTTATTTTTTCTAATGCCTATATTTTTTACAATTGAATTTTTTTAGTTAATTTAGGGCAATATGTACCACTCTGCATTTATATCCAATGTACAGCAAGGTTTAAAATGGTGCTTACAACAGTAAAGATGCAACATTTTAAAGTGCATTTTTTTTTTAGAATATGATTTAGTCAGATCCATTGAAAATAAATATCTTATGTAATTATTGCAATTATTTTAAACATTTCATTAGTAGTAGTACGACAGGACAATTTCTTTCAGATAGTGATTTTGCATTGTCGCCATGAATTTGCCAAGATGCCCGTCAATATCTGATTTTACCATTTCTTAAACTATATTAAATACTAAGTTAAATCAGGGGGGGGGGGGGGAATCGCATTTTTCGAAATCTACTGATAAGTGAAAAATTCATCCTTGATTATATTGTAAAAACGAATTGCCGGTTTGGAGTATTAGAGATAGACCATCACCATTCATAAATTGGATGGCTTTTGAATATTTGTTGACAATATTTTCTGAGTAAATATATTCATTATGGCTCCTGAATACTTGTTGGCGATATCATCTGAATAATTATTATTGTTGGCGACATCTACTGGTATATATTGATCATGACATCTTAATAGTTGTTGGCGATATCTCCTGAACTTGTGTTAATGATGCCTTCTGAATATTTGTTGGCTACATCTTCTGGATATGTACTCATACACCTTGATTTTTTTACATATATATTATATAATATTGAATTTAGAAAATAAAAAATGCGTGTGGAAAAGGAAATATAATGGTATTGGATAATTTAATTTATGGAGACATCAATGGTACAGGAAAAACTACTTTAGTCATTTTCTTTCTAATAATACGGATAATATTTTACGTGGCGATATTTTGTACATTTAGACCAAATAAAAAATGTTCTTCTTTTTTTCTCTCTTGAATTAAGTTAAAAAATATTTTTAAAAAATATTTTTAAAGAATTGTGCTAAAGCAATGGTACAGTTTAACCTCTTGGTGGAATTTTAAATTTGGCACCGAAGTAGCTTAGACTTTTCTCGCAAAAATCTTGACATGCATAACTGAGATAATTTAAGTCATCATCAAAATAAATGAAAAATTTAAAATCTGCCAGTGAGGTCCTGTATTAGCTGTAACTAAAATATTTTAGCAATGCAGTTACTTCATTCCATTACATGGAAAAAAAAAATCTTGTATTAAATTAAATTCTTTTTTCTGCAAAGTTTTACATCAATGCTTAAAAAACAAAAATAGGTTGCGAATTTTATTATTATTATTATTGCACTATTTTATAATTTTTCTCTATATTTAAGGCATGGCTAGAGTTTAAATGGCTATTGTGGTTGCGTAAATGAATTCCTTGACGAAAAACGTACGAACTTCTTAAAAGAATATATAAAAAAAAAATAATAATAATAAAACTATAAACTAATTTTCATTTCATATTTATTAAATTTTTACTTAATATGTTTAAAATATCGGTTATTTTTATGTTTCGCTGTTCTAAATAATTTTTTTCTTCTCTCGAGCATCTCAAAGATGCCAATTTTTCAATTTTTCTCATTTACACCATTGATCACATTGAATTTTCCTGAGGAAAGTGACGTCAGAAACACAGAAAAGAACATCATAAGAGAAACTATTTCTCCGGTGGCAAATAGAGTACCTTTATAAACCCGACGTTTTTAGTAAATAACTTCGTTAATTAAAATGATAGAAATTTCTAAGCAGCTGAAATGCCTTCCTTGAAGCAGTCGGAATACACTGATACCTCTCATGATGCAGAGCACTTTGCCCTCCGCGAGAAGATGCTGTCGCAGACAAAAAAAATTAACGCCAGCGACAGTTACTTTTTTTTAATATATAGAGAAAATTCAGATATAGCTGCTTTCTGCGATTATATATAAACATGTTACAACAATATATATACAGTATTATCAGTTTTATTAATCAAAACTGCTTGTTTAGTGTTCACTATGCTGTGTATGTTCTCATGTGAAACAAAATAACACATATACTATACATTATGAGCTTGTTGAAAAAGGAAATTCCATTTTCCAAATAAAAACCCGCCTGGGCTGGGTTTTTTACAACCCTGATTTATATATACTTACAGATTCAGGTTTTAATTTTTAGGGCCTATTTTTGTGAAAATCAAAATATTTTTGTAAAAAAAATAAAATGCTGCTAGAAACCTTTCATTTTCACATCTTATGTTTAATATCAAGTTAATAGCATTTTATTGAACAAGTATAGACACTCATTAAAAATATTACTGTAAACATGGAAGAAATTTCCAAAAATTATTTTTTATAAAACACTAGGGGGCTCTGCCCCCTACTCGCTCCGCTCACCAACGCCCGAGGGAGGCTTCGCCTTCCCCCTGACTCACTTCACTTATTAACACATGCAGAGCTCTGCCCGCCTATTTGTTGTTTTCCTTTCATTAATTAGGAAAATTAATAGTGTCCAACACAAGACAAAAGCAGAAAATTATTATAAAAATCCCCATGTTCGATGTCAAATTGAAATATATAATATGTAACAGCACATTATTTTTATTTATTTTTATGAAAATTATGCTAAATATCAGTTTTTTTTTTTTTTTTTTTTTTTTTTTTTTGAATGGAAAATTATCATAATATCTAGACCACTTTGCAATACAGCTTTAGTAGTATATGGCCCTTTTTGTTTCTTTTTTACAACCATAGATCAGGACGGCGGTAGCTCGTAATTGGAGATTGCGGGTCGGTAATCGAGCTGGCCAAAGACCGTTGAGTACACTAATGGTGGCTGTTGCACGTAAAATAGGTCGTGGTCGTAATGTCCTCCATGTTTCCATCAAAATTATACGTTTGGGGATCACGGAAGCGGGGGAGACATCCCCTCCGTCTAGGATGAAAAAGGCTGTTTCACTTCTCCGGAACATCCCTAGGGGTAAGTCCCAGATCGTCAATTATTCATAACGCAGTAATGATACGACGTCAAACCTAACCTGCGTAACTACCTACCTACCTGCAACCATGGATCATATTTTAATTTTCCCGTGTAAGAAAATTAATTTTCTAAAAGTAGAGAAAAAAGTTACTAATAGCGGCATTGACATTCTTTTTTTTTTTTTTTTTTTTTTTTACAACCAGGGTTCCGGGCCGTTGTACCACAGTAGGTAAAGCGCCGAGCTCATAATTGGAAAGTTGCCGATTCAATACTTGAACCGGCCAAAGAATGTCGGATTATTAATGGTGGCTGGTGCACATAAAATGAGCCGTGGCCTCCATGTAGTCATCAAAACTACACCTCTGGTGAACACCAAAGCGGGGAGCCATCCCCTCCGTGGTGGATCAAAATTGTGATTTCATGTCTCCGAAAAATTCCTGGGAGTACGTCCCAGACCGTCGCCAATTTTCCATGTTGCAGTACTGGTGCGACGGTAAACCCAACCTAAATACCTACAACCATGGATCATATTTTAATTTTCCCGTGTAAGAAAATTAATTTTCTAAAAGTAAAGAAAAAAGGTTACTAATGACGGCTATAACATTCATTTTCTCTCTCTCTCTCTCTCTCTCTTTTTTTTTTTTTTTTTTTTCAACCATGGTTCCGGGCAGTTGTACCCAGTAATTAAAGCGCCGAACTTATAACTGGAAAATTGCCGATTCGATACTTGAACCGGCCAAAGACCGTCGGGTATATTAATGGTGGGTGGTGTACATAAAACCGGCCGTGGCCTCCATGTTCCTATCAAAACTATACCTCTGGTGATCACCAAAGCGGAGGAGCCATCTCCTCCGTGGTGGATCAAAATTGTGATGTCATGTCTCCGAAAAATCCCTAGGGGTACGTCACAGACCGTCGCCAATTACTCATACTGCAGTACTGGTGCGACATTAAATCCAACCTACCTACCTACAACCGTGGATCATATTTTAATTTTCCCAAGTAAAATGACTTCATGACAGAAGAACAATGTCTGTGGGAGAAACCTTTTTCAAGGTGGCAAGTAGAGTACCTTCATAAACCTGTCGTTTTTAGTTAATAACTTCTTTAATTTAAATGATAGAAAGTTCTAAGCAGCTGAAATGCCTTCCTTGGTATATTCGGAACACATTGATATCTCTCATGACGCGAAGGACCCTGCCCTTCTTGAGAAGATGCTGTCGCAGAAAAAAAAAATTGACGCCAGCAACAGTAACTTTTTTTTAATATATAGAGGAAATTTTGTGAATTGGCTTTTTTATAAGTCTGAATTTTGTGAAGAGGCCCATTTTAGAGATTTGAATTTTGTGAAGCGGCAGCAAAAGGGTCCCAATTTTTGCCTGGATCGACCCCTGACATAGTATATTGCAGAATTTATGGATAGCTTAATTGATATACAATCTTCTTTAAGAATGATAGGATATTGTAATTAACGGGTGAAGTATATTTTAAGATGCCCGTAATATATGGCGCATTTCATCAGTGCTCTACATCGCCAGATGTTATTTGCTGTATGTTGAGCTTTGCTTGTTTGCATCAATATGCTGTATGACGTCAAAAGCATGAAAAATTGTCTACTTCGAACGAGTTTTATCAGAAAGATTATATTTTTAAATGAATATTTTTGGTAGGTAGATAGGATTTAACGTTGCACTAGTACTGTGTACAAGTTTTAGAAAGTAAAGTATTTTATTTTCAAATGAATATTTTTGAGAGGTAGATAAGATTTAACGTCAGTACTGCGCTATAGGAATATGTCTGATGTAAACATTAGTGTTGTTTGACTGGTTGAATAGAATTGGAATTTAAGATTTTGTTTACATCTTAAAGGGCATATATGTTATGGATTTTGGTATAAGGTATTTAGTGATTTTGTTCATATATGGAAGCATACAAACATAGTAATTATTGCAATAGAAAATTTTGCATATTTTTGAGATTCATGCATTTTCTGATAGGGGTATCCGGTGATGTTTTTGTTTTGGTTTTCATGTACGCAGAGAGGACAAACGAGAGTAATACAGGTTACTGCAGTACAAAATTTTGCATATTTTTCAGATTCATGCATTTTCTGATAGGGGTATCGAATGATGATTTTTTGGTGTTATCATGCATGATAGTGATTGCCGCGGAGCCGAGCTACGTGCGTTTTCGGATTCATGCACAGCGAGGTAGGGGTGGTGTGTCCAGTTTTCTTTTTTTTTTTTTTTTTTTTTTTTTACATGTGTGATAGTGATTGCCGCAGAACCGAGTTACGTGTGTTTTCGGATTCATGCACAGCGGCGTAGGGGTGTCCAGTAATGTTTTTTTGGTTTTAACATGCGTGATAGTGATTGCCGCAAAACCGAGTTACGTGCGTTTTCGGATTCATGCACAGCGACGTAGGGGTTAGACTACTATATTATAGGCTGAATCATTCGCCGCCATTTGTACGTAAAGTCCGTCATTGCTAAACTTAAGATTAGTATATAATAAGTCTTATATAGTCTCATATAAAAATCTTATATGGTAGTTCGTCACTGCCAAACCTAAGACTATTATATAATAGTCTTATATAATCTCATATAATAGTCATATACAATAGTCTTAGTTTTAGCAATGACGGACAAATGGCGGCGAATGGTTCAGCTTGTTCTATAGTAGTCTTACGTAGGGGTGTCCAGTAATGTTTTTTTGGTTTGTTTTTTCAATAAAAAAAATAAAATAATTATCATAACTGCAAAGATCTTGTCCATTTATTGTACCACATTACTCAATAATATTGCACGAAAAATAAAAAATATGTAATTATTTTTTTCTTATAGATTCTGCTAATATTCAGCGCTAAAAGCCACCGACTGTGGATGAAACACGAAAGCGACAGAAGTACCCAGCATGGTATTTAGATTATATAGAAAGGAAAAATGAAGCTGACATGAAAAAAGAAAAACTACGAGAAGAAAAAATAACATTAAAAAGAAAATTGTTGGATGAAAATATTGCACTAAAAAAAAAAGTGTCGAAATTTTGGATAAATTGTGTAATAAATATATTTTTTTTTATTGTTTCTCTCTTACTTTCTGAAGATACTGTGAAACTGTAATTAAGTTATTTTTTGTAATTCAGTATTTGTTACTTTTATTTTTTAAGATCTTGAGTATTTGGCATATTTTCTAATTCATGATCTCATTCTGATCACATTATGTCCCAAAAATGCATATAATATGTGTAAGTGTGTAATATAAGTCGTGTGGTTGTTTCACACCAGAATTTTTTTTTTTTTTTTTTCAATTTCAATACTTTTTTGTACTAATGATGACTGTTTCGAGTGTTAATTTTATGGGCTTTTATTATTAAAGATGTAGTAAACCGTTGCTCACCTTTTCATCAGTATTCCCTTTTTTTTTTTTTTTTTTTGGGGGGGGGGGTGGGTGTACTATGATCAGACATGCCAAGTCTCCTGCTTTTGGCAGGAGTCTCCTGCTTTTTGCTTGTTTTTCTATGCTCCTGATTTTTCACTCATTTCTGCTGCTTTTCTGGTGTAATTTTTATCTTTCCCTCTTAGCATAATTTATGCTTAAAATTTGTGGGATTGGGTAAAAAAAAAACTGAAAGAAAATTGAAGTTTATCTTGCCCTGCAATTTATGAAGTTCAGTTTGAATATGAATTACTATACAATGCTTAGAAACTAATTTTTGCTAAGAAAAAATTCTTAACTTTCATTTTTGCATAATGAAAAATGTCTTATTATCAAAAGATTTTTTTTTTTTTTTTTTTTTTTTTTTTAAGTACCATAACTATTGAAAACTTAAAGAATTCAAATTTCATTAGAATATAGCTGATATTTTCATTTCTTTATTACCTTTTCATTTACAAAGATAATTAAGATTCTTATTGTTTTATATTAGGAGCAGAATGATCAAATCTGACTATTTTGACTTAAATTTTAAACAACTGTATGTCTGAGGGTTTTTTTTTTTTTTTTTTTTTAGTTTTACTGCAAGAAACATATATTATTCAGTTAATTTTAATACTGATGCTTTGTAAATACCTCCTAAGCTTATAAAGCTTTACTTAAAATTAAATTTGCATTATTTTACTCATTCTTCTTAAAAACTTTCTTATTGGAAAAAGTCTCGTGATTTCTGTTAAAAAAATCTCCTGCTTTTTTGTCATTAGAAGTTGGCATCTCTGTATGATCATTTTTACATTTTATGTTTGAGGTATCAATATGTGTTGAGTACTCGAAGGAGGACATTTCAGTCAAATTTCTGTCAACTTAATTCAAGAAGTTATTAATTAAAACGTCAAGTTTATAAAGGTATTTTGTCATTTTGCAAAAAGTTTCTAAAATTGTTCTTTCAATCTAATGACGCCATATTTCACAGGATAATTAAAATGTGACCAATGGTGTAAAAAATGTCTCTGTTGCTATTGGTAACAAAGATATTTTATGTTTAAAAGTAAATAATAAAAAATTAGATATTTTCTATGAAAAAAGAAAAAAAATGAATTTAGGATTGTAATTTGTCATCTGCAGTTTTTCCCCCCCTCTACTTTTAGAATTTTTTTTTTTTTTTTTTTTTGTGTGTGTGTGTGTGTGTGTTTATATAAGGAAATAATGTCATGTTTGTATAACTGAGTGAGTTTCTTTTTGTCTTTATAAGTGTATCCTTTTTATTTAAAAACATTTTTAAAAATATTTCTGGTATATTTTGGCATTAAAGGCCCTCTTCACTCACCGCCGTCGAAAGCCGAAGCTAATGTTATTCTATGGGAAATATTTCTTTACAAATAACTTATTAACTAAAACATATTTTAAAATTCTGTTTTGACATTCTAAAAATTCCGAGCTTTTAAATTGATGGACTTTTTTTTAAATAAATAATTTTTAGGTTGATTTCTTTAGAAATCGACCTATTCCAATCACTTCGTTTATCTATATATATATATATATATATATATATATATATATATATAATGGAAATATTGTCATCACGATAACTCCCGAAATAATACTCCAAATCGAACCAAATTTGGAGAGTAAACTGATCTTATAAGTATCTTGGATGAGTTCGTTAACCAAGTTGCTCCGACTTTTCGTTTTCAAGCAGTCACTTGAAAATTTCAAACCGACATTGTAAAAAGCATATTTAAAGCAAGATTTGCTTGAATTTTTATGTAAATCTAGACTACATAAGGGTCTAAATGAACTTTATTAATTAAATTTATCTGCCATTTTTAATAAAGTGGCGGATATCTTAAGTTAAGTGGGACCACTTGAAATCAGGCTACCACTTGAAAATTTAAAATCACGATAACTTCCGAAATAATACTCCAAATCGAACCAAATTTGAACAGCGTCTTAACCTGTGTTATAAATGTCTTTAATGAGTTTCTTAACCAAGTTGCACCAACATTTTGTTTTCAAGTGGAGACCACTTGAAATTTTCAAATTCAAATTGTAAAAAGCGTATTCCGAATTTGTTTGAATTTTGATGTATACATAGACTATATAACTGTCTCAATGAAGTTTATTTATGAACGTATCCGCCATTTTTAATAAAGTGGCGGATCACTTAAGTTAAGCAGGGCCACTTGAAATCAGGCTACACTTGAAAATTTAAAATCCCGATAACTTCCGAAATATTACTCCAAATCGAACCAAATTTGGACAGCGTCTTAACTTGTGTTACGAATATCTTGGATGAGTTTCTTGGATGAGTTCATTAACCAAGTTGCTCCGACTTTTTGTTTTCAAGTGGCAGCCACTTGAATATTTCTAACCCACATTGTAAAAAGCGTATTTAAAGCAAGATTTGTTTCACTTTTTATGTAAGTCTAGACTACATAAGGGTCTATATGAACTTTATTAATGAAATTTATCAGCCACTTTTAATAAAGTGGCGGATATCTCAAGTGGGGCCACTTGAAATCAGGCTATCACTTGAAAATTTAAAATCGCGATAACTTCCGAAATAATACTCCAAATCGAACCAAATTTGGACAGCGTCTTAACTTGTGTTATGGATATCTTGGATGAGTTTCTTAACCAAGTTGATCCACCATTTTGTTTTCGAGTGAAGATCACTTGATATTCTTAAATTCAAATTGTAAAAAGTGTATTCCGAATTTTGATGTATACGTAGACTATATAAGTGTCTCAATGAAGGTTATTAATGAACTATGGATTTTCTCACCAAAAGTCGCCAAGTAGAAAAGTCGCCAAATTTGGCGCCAAATCCATTTCCTACCATATTGGAGCTTTTTAATGCGTTTTTAAGGGAAAATTAGGCTATTTTAACCTAAGAAAACAAACTAGAAATGCGGAAAATTAACATTTAATCAACTTACTAAGCCTCTTTGAAAGAATTTCTACAAAAAAAAAAAAAAAAAAAAAAAAATGAATAATTTTCAAATTTGCAACAATGGTTTAGATTAATTAGTTCACTGAGCAACTTTCTGCGCCATTTTGATCCAAGTGGCAGTCACTTAATTTTTCAACACGATCATTTTTCAGATTCTGAATTCCAACTATATTTGTACTGTAGTCTTATCTCACAAATGCATTTGATATATTTGTCAACTTGGCCCACCATCTTGTTTCCAAGCGCCGGCCACTTGAAAATTTTAAATTCACATAAAAAGGTATTTATGAACCGATTTGCTTAAAACTCCATATGTAGATAGCCTACATCAATATTTCTACTAATTCGTTAATAATTTGTAGCCGACATTTTGAAACAAAATGACGGCTAGATGATAAGGAAAAAGAAATCAACCTACCCTTCCGAATAAGCCGGAAGGGCTTGTTTATATTTTATATTGAAGCTGCAAAATACGAATATTCAATGTGTGAAATTTTTTCATTTTGAAATTTCAAAAAAAAAAAAAAAAAAAAAATTAAAAATTAAAAAAATACATTTTTAAAAAAGGTCCGTCAATTTAACAGTTGGGAATTTTCTGAATATGAAAACAGAATCTGAAATAATTATTAGTTAATAAGTAATTTGTAAAGAAAATTTCCCCATAGAACAACATTGGCTTGGGATTCCGGCGACGGTAAGTGGAGGGCCATTAAAAAAAAATATATATATATATATATTTGATTTTTTACATTTTATAAAACACAAAAGTTAAATCACAAGAAACAAACATCATGATACTTTTTGCATAAAATATTTGATTTAGAACAATTATAAACTATGTTATAATGTACAGGGTGGTCCGAAAAACATGATAGAAAGTAAGCGATCATTGTGGAAAAAAGACAACATGCAAGAACATGAAACATTTTTTATTGAATAAAGATATGAATGACATTTAATATACAAGATGCTTAAAATGTCTACCGTCCCCGACTATAGTGTTATAAGGCCGGTTCCGAAACTCTCATAATGCGCTGGAGTGTGTCGTAATCAAGTGCATCAATCTCACTTCAGATAGCCAATTTTAGGTCCTCCAGTGAATCAGGGCTATTCCTATAGATTCTAACCTTGATGTAACCCCTTAAGAATAAGTCGCACGGATTTGGGTCCGGACTGTATGGGGTCCACTCTATCACGTGTCCCGTGAGTTTCTCTGCATCCAATGCAATCAAACACTCACCAAACGTCGTTTCAAGCCACGTGAAGACGTCAGAAGTTTTTTGGGGACGAGCCCCCCATCTGGCTTGAACCAGTACCGGCGTGTCCTGTTACGATGGCCCGCATCAGGGCCAAAGTGACGCTCTAGCAACTATCGATACTTCACTCCTGTGACCACACCATCAATAAATATCGGACCAATTATCTGCTTCGACGATATGGCACACCACACCATGACCCTTTGTGGACGCAGTGAAGAGATGACGCTGAGATGAGGATTTTCCGTACCTCAGTGGCGCCAGTTTTGTTTGTTCACGAAACAATTCAACTGAAAATGGGTCTCATCACTGAACCAGATCTTGTATTCACTGATGGAACCATTTTTAAGTTCCTCGATTATGTGGTTTGCGAAATCTCTCCGCTGCACAGTATCCCCCCCCCCTCCCCCCTTAGCGGCTGTCACATTTGGATCTTGTATGGACACAATCCTACTGCTTTCGTTGGCTTTTGTAATGATGTTTTGGATATGCTTAATTGTTGGGCCGCCTGTCGAGTGGAAGTGGTTGACTGATCCTCAAAGTATGCGTGTGCAGGCTCCCTGATGTCGTCAGTAACAACTGCTGATTTTCGTCCCGACGCCTTTCTTTTTGCATCCTGAACACTCCCTGTAGATTCATATCTGTCCATCAACATGTAAACAATGAAAATCAGTGGGAGATTAGGACCATTACATCAGTCATCTGATGGCTTAAAAATCACTGCGACTTTAGAGTGCTATAAATTACTGCGCGATTATCTCTTCATTAAGCGTCCTTTTCTTTTTGAACTCTGAACGACATGCCCGTCGAACGGACACATTACATCGGTTATTCTCATAAAATTTTCTTACGATACATAATCGATCTTAAAATGTTTGTGATTCTATATTGCTTATTCTTTATTTCCGGTAATTAAGCATTCAACTGAAATGTCACTATATGTGCTATTATAATATGGAAGAATATATTTGCATCAATACATTTGAAATCAGAAACTTAAAATACTTTCTATCATGTTTTTCGACCACCCTGTATATATGAACACTTTTTCAAACATGTCAAAGAAAAAAAATTGTAAAATGTCACAAGGAGAAAAAAAAATACTATTATATTTAATAAGTGACAGTTTATTTATGAAATTTAAAAAATAAAAAAACTCAGAATGACAAATGAAAAAAATACCATAATGAACACTCATCAAAGGTATTAGTCAAGTACCTAAATAATATTTAGCTATCTACTGTTTATTTACCAGTCCACACACTAATAATTCTTAATATTTTTCTACATTTATATAAACCACTGTTACTCATACTTGCCAACCATCTCACCGTCTATGCCGAAAATCGTAACACTTTTAGTACCAGCCTTTTTTTTCGACACCAGTCTTTTTTAGAGTAATTTTATTCTTATTTAATCGTTACAACATTTGGAATAATTGACTTTAAAAGTAAAGTGGTGTGGAAAAAACGGCGGGTTCTGAAGGGGCGTAACAATGTTACGATCCCAGTGGCAGGAACACGGCGACATAGTCGCGGACACAGAAAAACGGCTTGTCGACAGGTTTTGTCAGCACTGATAAAAAAAATTTTGTCTGCAACTTCCGGATAACAATTCACTTATGAAAATTTCTGTATCAAAACTAAAACTTCTATTATTTATATTGTGTTGTGTCAAACATTGCTATAAAATTAAAACAGGAATAAACAACTACGTCAGAAACGCCAAAGAAAAATTATTGAGGTGCATACAGCTGATTCGGTAGCCTAAAGCGTACCGTCTTCAGTGCAAAAAGAATTCTGAATCTGGAGAAGTACTCGTATATATAGGAGAGGGACCGGATTTAGTTCAACCAATAGGATTATGGAAGAGGTGGGGAGTATGGCCAATAGGAATTAAGGAATGTGTAGCTGTGTAAACAGTAGAAAAATTAAGGAAATGTGGACTGAATGTAAAATTTCCAACAATCAGACAAATAGGGAACAGCGAAATCACAATTTACGAGGTTTTTAAAATTTTTATAAATATGAAAAGCTTCAAAGAAATCGAGTTCATGAATGGATTTAGGTCTGCAAATTATTTTAGCTGGATTAAATTTAAAATTATGATTTTCCTCCCAGCAATGTTTAGAAATAGCCTATTTATTGGTTTCTTGATTGCGGACGTAATTCATATGTTCTTTTAGACGAAATTTAAGACTGCGTTTAGTTTGGCCAATATATGATAAACCACACTGACAGGAAATACTATAAATGCCCCAAGAATTATGCATATCAATAGGATCTTTTAACTGAGAAAAGGTCAGTTTATTGGAAGGCGAAAATATTATTTTAAAATCATATTGTTTGAGAATTTTAGCTATGGTTTGACTGGTTTTAGAAAAATAGGTTAAAACAATACTGATATTAGATGTGACTGATTTAGTAGACGAAATACGAGGGAGTTGTAATTTTTGGATAGCCTTGTCTATAATGGAAGGGTCATAACCTCTGTCAATTGCGATGGCTTTCAGGTATTTAATTTCAGATTTCAATAAAATAGGATTTGAACAAATATTAACGGCACGGTTGACAAAAGTATAGAAAGCAGCCATTTTTTGGTTAGGTGGGTGACATGAACGCGCATGGGGAGGAAGGGAGACTGCAACATTTTTACGATAGACAGTGGTTGAAAATCCATTTACAGTGCGAGAGACGAGGGTATCAAGAAATGGAAGGGAGCCATTATTTTCTATTTCATATGTAAACTGGATATTACTGTCAATTGAATTTAAGGTTTCTAAGACATGGTCGATATTGTGATGAAATATGATACCCTCGTCTCTCGCACTGTAAATGGATTTTCAATTACTGTCTATCGTAAAAAATTTTGCAGTCTCCCTTCCTCCCCATGCGCGTTCATGTCACCCACCTAACCAAAAAATGGCTGCTTTCTATACTTTTGTAAACCGTGCCCTTAATATTTGTTCAAATCCTATTTTATTGAAATCTGAAATTAAATATCTGAAAGCCATCGCAATTGACAGAGGTTATGACCCTTCCATTATAGACAAAGCTATCCAAAAATTACAACTCCCTCGTATTTCGTCTACTAAGTCAGTCTCTTCTAATATCAGTATTGTCTTATCCTATTTTCCTAAATCCAGTCAAACCATAGCTAAAATTCTCAAACAATATGATTTTAAAATAATATTTTCGCCTTCCAATAAACTCACCTTTTCTCAGTTAAAAGATCCTATTGATATGCATAATTCTTGGGGCATTTATAGTATTTCCTATCAGTGTGGTTTATCATATATTGGCCAAACTAAACGCAGTCTTAAATTTCGTCTAAACGAACATATGAATTACGTCCGCAAACAAGAAACCAATAAATCGGCTATTTCTAAACATTGCTGGGAGGAAAATCATAATTTTAAATTTAATTCAGCTAAAATAATTTGCAGACCTAAATCTATTCATGAACTCGATTTCTTTGAAGCTTTTCATATTTATAAAAATTTTAAAAACCTCGTAAATTGTGATTTCACTGTTCCCTATTTGTCTGATTGTTGGAAATTTTACATTCAGTCCACATTTCCTTAATTTTTCTACTGTTTACACAGCTACACATTCCTTAATTCCTATTGGCCACACTCCCCACCTCTTCCGTAATCCTACTGGTTCAGCTAAATCCGGTCCCTCTCCTATATATACGAGCACTTCTCCAGATTCAGAATTCTTTTTGCACTGAAGATGGTACGCTTTAGGCTACCCAAACAGCTGTATGCACCTCATTAATTTTTCTTTGGCGTTTCTGACGTAGTAGTTTATTCCTGTTTTAATATTCCAACGCCAAGTCTCCTGCTATTAATTGCTGTAAAATATTTAACTGAATGAGATGAATTGAATGAATACAATTGTTTATACTATATTGTTCTGCAGTAAAATTGTATTCATGTATTGTTGCACGATATCACCACTGATGTTAAGCCCCCCCACCCCCCCCCCCCCCGCATCACCTATCAGGCTTTTTGAGTGTAAGCCATTTTCACCCCTGATTGATTACACACAAAACCCTGTCGCAGACAGCTACAAAACTTTCTGCCACTGGGATGAAACATTATTATTTAAAAGGCAAAACTGTTGCAGAGACGAAAGCAAAACTGGATAAACATTATGGAGAGTCAGCTCCTTCATTACGAACTATTTACAAATGGTTCGGGAACTTGCGTTGTGGACACATGAGCACAAGTGATGCTGATCATCCTGGGCGTCCTGCTGAAGTTGCGACTCCAGAGATGATCGAAAAAATCCATTATATGATTTTGAAAGACAGAAGATTAAAGATACGTGAAATTGCTGAGGCTGTTGGCATTTCCCTGGACCGTGTGCATAACATATTGCATGAATATATTTGCATATGAAAAAACTGTCAGCAAGATGGGTGCCGCGATTGTTAACGATCGATCAAAAACGTGAACGTGTGAACATTTCTAAAGAGAATTTGTTAATTTGTCAGAGAAAGCCAAATGAATTTCTTAGACGTTTTATCACAGTGGATGAAACCTGGATTCATCACTACCGACCGGAGACTAAAGAACAATCAAAACAGTGGGTAAAGGCTGGTGAACGACCACCCAAATAAGCCAAAGTTGCACTTTCAGCTGGCAAAGTCATGGCCACCGTTTTTTGGGATAGCCATGGTGTAATCTTAATTGATTTTTTGGAAAAAGGCAAGACATAACAGGTAAATATTTTGCATCCTTATTAAGTAATTTAGTCGAAGAAATAAAAGAAAAACGACCCCATCTTGCAAAGAAAAAGCCATTGTTTCTTCAGAACAATGCACCACCGCACAAGTCCGCAGTTGCAACAGCAAGATTGTTTGAATTACGATTTGAAATTTTACAATATCCGCCTTATTCTCCTGATTTAGCCCCTTCAGATTATTTTTTGTTCACAAACATGAAAAAATGGCTTACTGGGAAAAAATTCTCATCAAATGATGAGGTCATAACAGAAACCAAGGAGTATTTTGCTGGACTTGAAAAAATGTATTATAATGGTAATTTTCAAATTCCATTTACGTAGACTTCTGACATAAAGGACTTAATCAGGAGAAATTTTGCGGATCTCCAGGTCCAGTACACAATTTCAATCCAGGAGCAGAACCTCCCGAAAAACAGTATATATATATATATATATAGCTTCTTTAGGTAGAAATTAGATATAAGTGCTGCTTTAATGCTGCGCTTGTGCCTAGCATTTTCGTCTGATGGAAGGTTGCACTATTATTTCAAACCAAAACAATAGTTGCAAATATGTATTTATTATTATTTTTTTAATGGTGGTGGTTTACTCTTTTTTTAACACTAGTCCTTCAGGGCATATTAATAAATAAATATTTACAATCAAATTCTTATAAAATGAGGTTTTCAATTGCCCTTATCAAATTTACTTAACTTTGAGAAAATGGGTAGTTAAAATGATAATTTAAGAAAGAGTGATTCTTACACAATGTGCTGAATCTTTACAAGACTATTTTCTTCATTGTAGATGACTATTTATTGAACTGTATAAATAAGATTTTGCAAAAAATACCATTGCTGAATTAAAAAAAAAAACCTCACAACAATTTACTTAAGTAAAAAAAAAAAGAAAAAAAACACTCCTTCATGAAAAGTGCTGCTTCGATACTGTGCTAGTGCCTAACATTTTCCTCTAGTAAAGCTTTGTACAATTATTTTGATCCAAAAGAACTGCTAAGAATTTTTATTTATTATTTATTTTTGCTACACCATTAATTGAAAAAAAAGAAAAAAGAATTTTACAAGAATTGTTTTGGGCCGATGTAATAGCACATCCCTTCATTAAGTGTAAATATCGATACAAGTGCTCCTTTTATGATGTGCTGGTGCCTATCTTTTTCGTCTGGTGAAGCGTTCTGCTTTTATTTCTACCTGCAACAAACGTTGTAATTTTTTTTTAAATTTATGGTGTTTGCTTATTTTTTTTTCAGCATTATTATTTATTACTGTTGAACACTAGTCCTGCAGCACATATTTATTAATAAATAAATACAATCAAATACTTTAAAATTAGCATTTTAATTACACTTATCAAATTTGCATATCCTTTGAAAAAAAAAAAAAAAAAAAAAAAAAAGGATTATTAAAAAGAATTGGATTAACAATTTAAGAATAAGTGCTCCTCATACAATGACTTTAAAACGTTTACAAAACTGTTTTTTTTTTTTTTTTTTTTTTCATTGTAGTTGACTATATCTTGATATTTATATTTTACATTAAAAAAAAAAAAAAAAAAGGTTTGCAAGAAAATACTGTAAGTTGACAAAATAAAAAACATTCCTCACAATAATTGTTTTGGTCCGAAAAACAGTATATCACTTCTTTACACTGTAAAAAATATGTCCTATTTGCTGCCAGAAATTATGTTCTGACAATATAATGTTTTTGTAAATTACACGTATTTTCTCAAATTACAGAGAATTTCTGGCAGCAAATACGACAAATTTTTTACAGTGCACTTATAAAGTAGCTATAAGTGCTGCTTTGATGCTGCACTTGTACCTATCATTTTCGTCTGATGAAGGGTTGTGCGATTATTTCTGATTGAAAGAACTGTTATGAATGGTGTTCGTTTACTTTTTAGAATTTATTTATTTATTTACAATTAATTTTTTTATAAAATGAGGTTTTCAATTGCACTTATGAAACTTACTTAACTCTGAAAAAATACATAGCTTAAAAATAGTTAGAATGATAATGTAACAAAAAACTGATTCTTGCACAGAGATTTTCAAAAACTTTTGCAAGATATTTTCTTTATCGTATTCGTAGATGACTATTTCTTGAACTCTATAAATTTAGAAAAATAAATAAGTCTTTGCAAAAAATACCATAAGTAAGAAAAAGAAGACAAAGAAAGAAAAAAATAAAATCTCACGGCAATTGATTTGAGCAAAAATAATAGCACACCTCTTCATCATGTGTAAATGTAGATAAAAGTGCAGCTTTGATGCAGTGGTATTCATCTGGTTCGACAAGTGAAGTTTTCAGTATTTCCGATATGGTAGCATTTTTCCAAAATGTGAAAATGAAATAACATGTTTTCGCTTTTTTGTTAAAGCATCTTACTAAACACAAATTGAAAAAAAAAAAATCTTTGGGGAAAATATTACAACAAATCTTTCATAGAAAAAAAATCGCAACATTGATCAAGAAAAATCCATCGGTTCATGCATATGAGGAAAATCAAACGCTGAACTATGCATAAGAATCACATACAGGGCGTGTTCAGTAGAGCGCCCGATCCACGACCGGTCGATTGATTCCGAGCCAAAGCGTTCAGTGGTGTCCACCGATCCAGAGTCACGTCGTTCAGTGGGATGGACCGATCTCGACCGGTCGTGGATCAGAAAGCCCAGAAAAATTTCTTGATCCATTGGATCACGTGATGGATCAAATGCGCAATAGGATAAAAATCAGGCTCTGACTGACACTACGCAGTAAGAACCTCAACAATGAACATCTGTTTTTGACAATGATTGTTTATTTGTTTAATTAGCTGAGGATTAATACAGATGTACTTATTTATATGCATTGTTTGTTCTGTAGAAAATAAGGTAATAATTCCATAAAATGCTAAACTATATTATGTTTATTTATTTATTGTGTAAAAAAAGATTTTTTACATAATAACGATTTTCGATATGTAATTTCTTTTATTGATGTACGTAACATTTAAACATAAAATTAAAACAAAAATTTACACAATTTTAATTGAAACAAAAATACATTTTTTCTTTTTTTTTAAATTCGGACGCTATCATATTTTGTTAATTTAATATATAAAAATAAGCTGGGAAAAATAATTATTTCTTTTCTTTTTTTTTTTTCCGACAAAGCTTTTCATTCATGCGATTGTTTTTTGTTTACAAATAGAAAAGCTTGTAAACGATTATATTTTTTACCTTTAAAACAATAAGTTATCTATAAGTAAATAAATTAAAATCCTTCCACATATTTTTAATTTTGGTAAAAATAAGTTTAAGATGTCAATTAGTAAATTTAATAAACAAAACAGACTGTAAAGAAAGTAGCTATAAAATTATGCAGTGTTGTTTACATTGCTAGTTTATTTTAATATTCAGTCTGTAATAAGAGAAAAAGCTCTTTATATTGATTCATAAATCGAAGAAGAAAGTAAGATTATTTTTTATATAAATCCATTATATTAACTAAATAGCATATTTCATATTTTATATAATTTATTTATTTATTTATTTATTTTTTTTTTTTCTAAAACGTTTTTGTTGTACATTTCTGTTCGTAATAAAATTCGAAGAGAAAGAAAGGTGTTTTCTTATATCAGGAAGTGCTCATTTAAGATAAATCCACTCTGCTCCTTTAAAAATAAATGTAACGTAACATTCTTAACATTTTCATGATTAAAATTTATACGTGAATTTAGAAAAATCATAACCAAAGTAATGTATACTTCTTATTTTTTGTTAGCAGAATACAGAATTCTACATTAATAAGAAAGAAGTAAAATTGTTATTACATAAAAGATCTTTCTTTCTTTCTTTTCTTTTTTTTTTTTTTTTTTTTTTTTTTTTAAGAAAAAACGCAATATAGTTTAGCATTTTATGGAATTACGTATTAAAAGTCCAGACAAAATAAACAACAGAAATACAATAAATAACTTGCTAATACAGGTCAAATTAGATAGATAGCGCTGCTCTAATCACGTCAGAATTGTTCCAAATCGTTCAGTAGACGCCTGGCCCGATCCAAGGCCGATCCAGGGGATCTATTCTCCGATCCGACTATAGCTCAATTCCGACTGTCAAAGTCGTTATTTTGATCACGTGACGTGACATTCCGACCGTTTGCTATTCTCCCCTCTCAGTCATAGAAATTTGCAGTGAAGATCCAGTTTGTTTTAGTCCTTATGATAACGACTGCATGAGGGAATCGTTATAATACTGACTCGTCTCTATTTTCTTCAATTCTCGTGGGTGATTTTTTGGGAAAGATAAATTTATCAATATATAAATTGCTATTGTGAGATTAGTTTATCCTCCCTCTTCTCAATATTATTTTAAAAAAAGCAGAACTATTCAATAAAAGAAATTTTTAATAATAATATAAAAGAATAAGCTTTTAAAAATTAAAAAGTAACCGAACAGAATGCTACATTTTAATCCTAACTGATGTGATAACATGAAAATATGATTTTCCAACTGTGTAATGTGGATATATGCTTATATATAATTATAATAGTTTTTCAAAAAAAAAAAAAAAAAAAAAAAAAAAAAAAATCCGCCATTTATAGCACAAATTGAGCATTATCGGAAAATCAGAAAAAATTTTTCCTTTTTAAATGATTATTGTTTAAAAAATGTGTACTTTATTCATTCAATTTCTTTTTTCTTTGTTTTAATTGCTTTTAAACTGAATTTACATTATTTTTTAAAAGTATTTTTTCTGAAAAGTTCTTGAATTTTACTGTTTAATGTTATTTTCAAAAAATGCAAAAGTTTTATGCAATTTTTTTTAATGATTTTTATTACTTGATAAGGATAAATATTTGTCAATTGTAATAATTATGTACCAGTATTCTGTATTTTGTTAGTTTAAAAAGAGTTATTCTCGGTGTATTCAACATAATTAAAAAAAAAAAAAAAAAAAAAACATAAAATTTTTTTAACAAATACGCATTATATTCAGTTAGAATTTATTTATTAATCATAGATATGTTCAAATTAACAACCTTTCAGATTTTTAACAAAGTTGATTTTGGAGTAGGATGATATTTCCATTATGGGAATAGTTAAAACAAATAATAATTCTAAAAGTGTTTTTATGCTATTAATAAAATAAAACTTGATATAAAGTTTAAAAAAAAAAATCGGATTGCCATTTTGTTTAATTTTTCCTCTCTCTCTGAATATATATATATATATATATATATATATATATATATATATATATATATATATTAAGTAGTAAAAGCCGAGAAACAAACGATTTTAGACACATATTAAACATTTTCGGAAAATCAGAAAAATTCTTCCTTTTAAAATGATCATTGTTTAAAAAATATGTAATTTATTCATTCGATTTTTTTTTCTTTCAAAGTAACTGTTAAACTGAAATTACTTATAGTTTATTTACTCACTCTTTATATATATACATATATATTAAATATTTCTAATGAAAAGTTTTTGAACTTTACTGGTTTTCAGAATATTATTTAAAAAGGAAACGAAAATGTTTCATGCAATTTTTTAATACTTTTTATTACTTATTATTTAAGGCTAAATATTTTTCGAACTATAATAATTACCTATATTAGTCTGTATTTTGTTTATGTAAAAATTATTTTCCTTGTGTATTCAATATAATTGGAAAATCTTTGTATTATTAATCCTATGAAAAACATATTATTTTTTAAATAAAAAATGTATAAAATCGTCTAAGTAAAAACGCAGTATTCATTTATAATATATTTATTAAGCACAGATAGAGAGAGGTTCAATATTAACAAATTTTCCGACTTTTTTAAAAAGTCAGTTTTGGAGTAATGAAGCTCCCAATAGGAGATGTTTAAAAAATAGTATTATTAATTCTAAAAGTGCATTTATGCTACGCATAAAATGAAATTTCGTATAAAGTTAAAATAAAAAATTTCAGATTTCTATCATGTTTAGTTTCAATATATAATATAAATAAATAATAATAATAATAAACTAAATTTCAATTTAGTTTACCAGCTACTTGTGAATAAAATAAAATGATTAAATCAGTTAAATAGTTTTATAATAGTGTTGATTTGAATATAAGGAGTTTGAAAAATTAATTTAATTTTGCTTCAAAATAATCTACTTATATTTTACTCGTATTGTGGGCAAAACCTACATCTTATTTCCATGTTTAATTTAATTTATTATTAAACAGACACCTTAATATATTGAATATTTTATTAATAAATTAAGCGAAAATTTATATCATAAAACAAGTAGGTTAACAGAAATAATAAAAATATATATAATAATTGCCTTATATATAGATTTGAGTTGAATTACATTTTTTAATAAGTAATCTTACTTCTGCAGATGAAAACATTTTTTAAATAAACAAACTTATCAAAATAATTTAAACCGCCAAAATAAAAAATAAAAATAATAATAAGAGAGAGAGAGATAAGAAATAGAAAGAAAAGAAAGAAAGAAAAAGCCATACTAAAAAAAAAAAAAAAAAAAAAAAAAAAAATGTGGTACTTTAGTTTATTTTTTCCTATTAAATTTGTACACTCTAACAGGTTTATCCCCTCATAATAGTAAAGATAAAATTTTAACATATAATAATTCTTGTAATGAAATTTTTTTCACAGTATTGATAATAAAAGAACGCAAACTCTGAACAATGAATTTTTTTAGAACGCGCATTTCTGGATGTGCAGTCCTCATATTGCCTTGCAATGTTGTTTTTCTTTCACGACGTCTATTCACAGGTGTAACGTTTACTTCAACAAGCCATTGGCTGAAATCACTGACATCCTTAGCCTCGGAAGAAGACTGCTTCGATTACTACCTTAGATAACAACCTTGGGGGGAGAATCGCTCTTTAGCAATGGGAGGAAAGAAAGTCGGTAAAAGTGGAATTTAACGATTGTCGTTGTTTAAGGACGGTCGCTATGGCGGTCGGATCGGAGAATAGACCCCCAGGATCAGTGACGTCATCGCCCGGTCGCATTGATCCATCTCCGGCGCTCTACTGAACACGCTCACAGGAAATCAATTTGTAAATAAACATGAGGCATTTGTAAAGTGGTCTAACATGAAAAAAAGAAAAATTATAAATTGTAAACCAAAAAGCTTTGAATAGTAATAAACAAATTTCACTTATATTACTTTTTTTTTTGTAAGTTATGTTTTTATTTTCAGATACAGTATAAGGTGTAAGTTTAATGTAGTTTTACATGCTATAGTGATAATTATATCTCCAGAAAAAGAATGTAAGTCGTTTTTACGATGTTCACATTGCTTTAAAAAAGTTTACAATATAAAGCAACAATCTAAAAAGTTTAATATTTTTCATGTCTGTCAATAAATGTGTTAAAATATATGCTTGTACTATATTTGAATTGATCTGGTTACAGTGATAAGTACAATTAATTACTTTTTTGTTTTCCATTTCAAATTAAAAAAAAAAAAAAAAAAAAAAAAAAATTACCTTCTGTGTATAACTCTTTAAAGACCTCATTTAAAACTTTTAAGTTTAATTTACAAATAAAAATTAAACATATTGAGGCATTTAGAATAATGTATAAACTAATATTCATCTTTTTCTACTGTTTCTGGCATTTTAGCATTTTGCTAAAGCTTTTTTTCTGATTTTAGCTTTTTTGTTAAAGAAAATTTTTACTCAGCTTAAACCCTGGAAGCTTTGTTTTATTGTTTTGATCGAAAAGAACTTCTGAGAGCTTTTATTTTTAAATATTTTTATAGGTGTTGTTTGCTTTTTATTATTATTATTATTATTATTATTACTTTGGAACATCTGTCTTTTAGAGCATATTGTCTGACACTATGATTAAAAATTATTATACAGTGTTGTTTTCCATTGCATTTATCATGCTTTCTTAGATCTGAAAAAATAAATAGTTAAAAAATAATTATATTAAATAAGAAAGAGCGATTCTTATATGATGACTTAAAAAAATATATAAATAAATAAATCAAATGAATACAGTTTAAGAAAATAGATTTATTCATACAGTGATACATGCATTATTTATGTATGAGAATGTTTTAATTAAATTTTAATTTAGAAAATTAAAATTAGTGTTAAATTTCAAGTATTCGAAATGTGAAAAAATTATTTAAACCTCTAAGATATTAATTTTATGATTAAATGATTTGTTTCATAGAATGATTAAAAAAAATGACAATTTACAAATTAAAAAAAAAAGAAAATAAATGTTTAAAATGTACTTAATTTTTTACTTGTTGTTTTGCAAATTTCACTATGAAAATAAACAAAAAATTAAAGAGAAGTTTTAGTTTTACTTACAATAATAAGGTAAAATTATTAAGTTTTTCGTGAAAAATATTTAAAAAATTGTGCATGGCATCAAATTTTAAAAATCTAGGAACTCCTTTAAAATGAATCATGTTTTACTTGTTATAAATGATATACATAACATACATCCTATAATGTTAATAGTTTAATATGAATTATAATATATATTATACAGAAAATACTTCTAATATAAAATTATTAAAGAATTTTTATTTTTATTACATTTAGAGTTAATAAATCCTTATTGAAAATCAGTTGCATGTCAAGTGATAGTATAAATTGTAGGATCAAAATTAAAAATGAGTTACAATCTCACAAAATACACTTTCACTTAACCAATATTCTTTTTTTAATACTGTAAAAAGAAAAAAGGGAGGGGGAAAGGAATTTGATTTGTTTAAATCATTTTTGTGGATCGCTGAATAACAAACCTAAAGAAATTGTTTTATTCCTAACAGAAAATTAGAATCAATCATTTTAACAGCCATCATTCTACTGAGAGTTTACTCTTGATGGAGTTACTACAGCTTTTCCAACTGGATGCTAACTCATACTCTTTATTTAGATAATTTCAACTCATAACAAAAACTGAATTTACACATTTTATAAATTTATTTATATTGTACACCACAAAGAACATTTGTGATGCTGAAAAAAGTGATGGGTCATGTATTTTATTTTGAAGAAAGTAACTTAAATATTGTAAAAGTGTGAAACCAATATTACACAAAGTTTTTCAAAGAATAGACTTATGTGTAATAAGCTAAAAATGTAAATAAAAATAGAATTTTATTGAAATGTGGAAGTATGCAAGTGAAAATAATTATCCTTACATACTAATTAAACAATAAAAATTACATATGAAATATGACATGTTCTGTAAAACAATACAATTTACAGAGTACTTTGAAGTTTCAATTAAAAACCTAGTCTAATCTATTTTCTTTCTGCCTTATTATATATATGTGTGAAAATGTAACATAAAAACAAATAGAAAGATGATATCTCATGTATGTTTTCTATGTTGCTCTAGAATATCTGGCGACTTAACTTTTCAATCCAGTACCATAGTTTTTATTTACATTGTGAATATGCAAACACACGCTATTGCTCAGGATTATAATATTTTACTGTATTAATTACTGACATACGTCTTACGATTTTTCGCAACAGATTACACTGCCGATTCAAAAAGTAACTTTATTGAACTTGTAGTATTTTAAGTTTTTAACACAATAATTTAAAATTCACGAGAATTGTCACAGGTGTGAGTCAACATATAATATTTATTATTATTATTATTAAAACTCAAATAAGTATATATTAAATACATCCAGGTATCTGACCTCGTTAAAAAACAACAACAATAAAATCTGAAAGCTTTTTTTACCATATGCGATTATTTATTTTTATTTTATTGATTTTAAAAATACGTATCCATTGTTTACAACACTACACTGATCGGCATATTTTATTCTTGGAAATGAATCGAAGCTAGTACAAAATCAATAAAATCCCCATAAATTGCAATAAAGTACCTATTAATAACTATTATTTATATTTAATATGAATCAAAATTTTAAATATTTACTAGAAAATGATTTTTAATTTAATAACTCAAAGCATATGCGTCGAAAGGTTTTTAAATAAGCATCCGACACAATAACTTAGGCTTTTGTCCACCAGAGGGCGTATTCGAGATCTAGAGTTGCGAATACCAATCATATAATCAATTTTCAAACAATATTTTGGTAATTGTTCCTTTATGGCCTGATGCACACTTTTGGGGAGCACACTTTTGATGGGAGCATCGCTTCCCCTCTGGGAAGAATATCCTCCCCTCCGTGATGTGTAAATTTTCAATATGGGTATTTTTCAAAAGATCTCGTCATCATTTTTAAAACGAATGGTTGAATCATAGATAGGTGATAATTTAAAACAAACTTATAGATTTTGTTTAACGGAAAAAAAAAAAAAAAAAAAAAAAAAATCTGATATTGGAAAAATTTCACTTTCTTTCATCACTTAGTGATATATTATTCTGTCAGATAAAACTCATCTGCGGAATAATCTGCGGAAAATAAATTATTTAATAATTTGTATTGCATGAATTTTGTGTAAAATTATACAGAAGAAAGTCTTGTGGTAGCCACATCACACTAGTTTTATACATGCTTTGTTGATAGAAAAGTAATTTATTCTTTTTTTTTTTTTTTTTTTTTTTTCAAATTTGTGTTTGGGTAAAAATTTTGAAAAAAAAAAAAAGTCATTTTGGGGAAAAATAAAATCTATATTGGGAAAATTTTGAAATTCCTATCTGGCAACACTGTTTTCGATGCGAATTTGGAAAATGCCTACTCCTCAGAACCTTGGCGAAAAAACATAATCGGGCTTTGGCGAGCGCGAGTCATGATGATAGACGGTAGGGTTGCTCGCATGTCTGATGACAAGCGGACGTCAGAATTCGCATTAGCAATAACAATAGAAATTTGTTCAATAATTTAAAATAAATTTTAGGTGTTTTTGTCTCCTGAATTAGATACTTTGAAGTAAGATTTAAAACATTCATTTTGTAATTGAATAGCTATTTTTATTTTCTAAATAAGTTTCTAAACGTTCATAGCTAATTAGAAACATCCTACATGTAAACAAATTGTCGTGTTTATATTATGTCTAGATAAACTTGAAAAGAGATTGACGTATATTTATTTTATATTTTGCCTATGTATGAGTTATTATTTCACATATGCATTTAAGTGAATTAGTAATTAATAATGCTGGAATCCAAATGTTTATTTTGTGTGTGTGTGAAGAGCTTATTGCAAGGTATGTTCACAACATTCAATGGTTTTATAATTATTAGTTTAATGTCTGTAAGTTGTATAAGTGCCTAGAATTAATATGTCTTTTATTTTTTTAATTAAAAGATAATATTTTGTACATTATTGCTATAACATATTGAAATATTAGTATCTGATATTATATCCTGATGACTCATCTTATATCAGGTAATTTGTTTGGACATTTGAAAACAAATTTGACTTAAAATTATGATATAATTGTGATCATTCTCCTTTTAATTAGTATATTAGTTAGATGTTTATTTTGTTAAATATCACCGTTTGAAATGAAATTGGTCGAACTGATGATAACATGTAATTATCAGTTCAATCATTTTTATAATGATAATATCGATGAATATATTTATTACACACTACATTTTGAATATTATAGAGAGATATATTTACATAGAATAGATTGCATTATGTAGACTGCTGATTAAGTAGTACACATACATTCTGAGTGAAGTTAATTTGAATTTATAAAAACAAGAATTCATTTTTGTTAATTGTGAATAATAATACAGTTTATGGTATGACTTAGTGTGTTTTTAATAAATCAATAATTTGGCACAATTTTGCTATTATCCTTGGAATTTACAAACCTTTAGGAAAGAAAATTTATCAAAGAATGCCATACTCAAAATGGCAGAAAATGAAATTGCATCAAAATGCATTTAAAAAAAAAAATTAAATGCAAAAAATGTTTGAAGTACAATTTAAAAAAAAAAAAAAAAAAAGTTGAAAAGCTCAAAATTATAAATAATCACAGTTTAAAGAAGATCGAAGAGAAATGAAGGAACAGTGTTTCTTGGAAAGTTTTCTAGTTATGAAGTTTATCCTATGCCAGCTGGACCATAGCTTCAGTGCACGAAATTGATTTTGTGCCTGTAGACGTGGGCTTGCTAGCGATTTTTATTAATATCGACATCAGATAGAAGAAGAAAGAGGAGGGTAAGCTTATTGAAGACACGGTTCCTTGTGACATGCTCTAAATAAATCTAAAAATAGATCAGCATTGAAATTTGACAGTTGATTTTCTTGTACCCTTTTCAGTTGTTTGCCATTCGAACTTTTGTATGTTTTTTAATTTTATGGTGTTTGTTTATAAAAATTTTGTTATAGTTCATTTATTTATTTATTTATTTATTTATTTATTATTATTATTATTATTATTTTTTTTTTTTTTGTAGATAGGGTAAGTGCACCAGTGATTGACACTTTTAAAGCAATCTCTGATGTTTTTAATGTTTTAGTCATCAGAAAATATTTTCAGAAATCTTAAGTTAGTACATATGGCATGAAAGAGATTCAGAACCATATATATGTTAAAATATATACATTTTATAACAATTATTTTTTTTATGAATTTTTATTTGACACCCACTCAATGTTCCAGTAATTGACACTGCCAGTTTTTCATTTTATCAGTAATTGGACCCCTATGTTTCATTGTTTGACACTGCTAGTTATTCATTTTATCAGTTATTAGCACCTTATGTTCCAGTGTTTGACAAAAAATGTTAAAATTCTTATACGTATAATATGATTTTATTATTTTTCTTATTTATTAATTATTTCGGGATAGATGTCAATTAGTGGAGCATGCCAATCACTGGAGCACCTACCCTAGCTTTATCTGACGAATTTGAAATAAGCAATTTCAGTGTATAAATCTATAGTTCCAAAAAATTGCACATTATCCTTAAATATTAAAATATGTATTTATATAGTTACTGTTTAAAAAAGACTGAAGAAGAAAAGAAAGAGCAGTTTTCCTCAGAAAGTTCTCCATTTGTGAAGTCTTTGCATCCTACGCCAGCTGGAACATATCTATAGTGCACAAAATTGTTTTCGTGCCTGTAGATGTGGGCTTGCTAGCTCATTTCATTAACACTGATGTCAGATGGAAGAAAAGGGAGGAAAAGCTTACTGAAGAAAGAAAGTTCATCATGACATGCAGTAAATAAATCTCTTCTTAAAATAGATAAACATTTATCATTTAATTTTCTTGCATTATTCGTAATTTACGATTTTATCAACATAGCGAAATTGTAAATTTTTCATATAAATATGAATTTTGAGGATTATTGCATTGGAAATAGTAGCATGAAAACTAAACAACGGAATTGACCCCGATAAAATAAATTAATAGATTAGAATAAGATAAATATATCGAAGTGAACGGTGGATAGCCTATTAGGCGGGGATTTCATTCTGTCACTGTATCAAGCTTTGGTCAAATTCATTTCTTTTAACATGATTATAATATGTCTCGCACTAGAAATTTCTGAGAATATAAATATGATGGGGAACTGAGCAGAGTCCACCTATGCCAACTAGTTTTCTAATGTATCTGGTAGCTTCCAAAAATTGGTTTTACACAATATTAAGAAATCTTTTAGTTGATTTTTTTTTTTTTTAAATAAATACAACATAGCAGTATTATGAAGGATTAAAATTCAAGTTTATTAATGAATTTTCAGCTTTTTGTGAAAAAACAAATAAACAAATTCTTCGCAGATTTAACATTTTGAAAACTTTTGAATGTTGAGCATTTTTTTTTTGTAAATATATAATAAAAATATTTATATTTGAGGTATAATTCATGATAATTTAGCATCATTAAGATGAAATATGCAGGGGTTTTCAAAGGAATTTCAAAAAATAGCACTTTGTTTTCAATGCCGATACTGTGTAGCTTGCAAAAATTGTTTTTTTGGCCATTAGGGAGAAACCTTTTAGTTAAAAATAGATTTTGTTACTTATTTTTGAAATATATAACTTATGAAAATTTTAAAAGGGATTAAAATTAAGTTTTATTCATGAAATTTCAGTTTTTTGTGAAAAAAAAAAGGAAAAAAATTCTTCGCAGATTTAACGTTTTGAAAACTTTTGAATGTTGAGCAATTTTTTGTAAATAAATAGTAAAAATATTTATAATAGACTTATCTGAGGTATAATTCCTGATAGTTTAGCATCATTAAGATGAAATATGCAATAACACAGGTGTTTTTCATAGGAATTTCAAAAATAATACGTTGTTTTCAGCGCCGATATTGGGTAGCTTGCAAAAATTGATTTTTAGCCATTAGTGAGAAATCTTTTAGTTAAAAATAGATTTTGTTGCTGATTTTTGAAATATAAAACATATAAAAATTTTATAAAGGATTAAAATTCAGTTTTATTCATGAATTTTCAGTTTTTTTGTGAACAAAAAGTAAACAGGAAACTTTACGATTTTTAAATTTTGTAAAATTTTGAATGTTGAGCAAATTTCTTGTAAAAATATAATAAAAATATTCATAATAGATTAATTTGAAGTATAATTCATGATTGTTTAGCATCATTAAGATCAAATATGGAATAATACAGAGATTTTTATAGGAATTTCAAAAAATAGTACTCAGCGTTTTCAACACCAATAACCAACCCCTTCCAAAAATTGATTTCAGCCATTAGTATGAAAACATTTAGTTAAAAATAGATTTTATTACTAACTTTTTAAACAAATAACATATAACAGTATTATTAAGGATTAAAATACAGTTTTATTAATGAATTTTCATTTTTTTTTGTGGAAAAAAAAAAGTAAACAGATACTTAACAATTTTTACATTTTGAAAAATTTTGAACGTTGAGCAGATTTTTTGGTAAATATACAGTAAAAGTTAGAGATGGAATGAAGCCTTGGTAAGGTCAATGCTTTGGCCGGCCTGGCTGATATATACTCAAAGTTTCGAGGAATATTCGTAATTTGCATTGGCAACTTTTTTCCTATATATTAATTTTATTTAAACCTACATATGTCTTTGTTTTGTGATTTGTTAATTAAAAATAAAAAGTTTTCACTGCAGTTATAATACAGTAATAACATTGTAAGTAATTAGTACAAAACTTTGGAAAAAAAACTTTTCTTATAATAGTATAATAACATGGCTCAAAATTAACAGAATTTTGGTGATCCAGAAATATCGGCTTTGAAAACAAAGTATTATTTTTGAAATTCATATGAAAATCACTGTACCTATTATTGCATATTTCATCTTAATAATGCTAAACAATCATGAATTATATGTGAAATGAATATTTTTAATATATTTCTACAAGAAATTTGCTCACATTCAAAATTTTCTAAAACTTAAAAATTGTAAAATGTCTGTTTACTTTCTTTTCACAAAAAACTGAAAATTCCTCAATAAAACTGAATTTCAGTCCTTTATAAAATTTTTATGTGTTATTTATTTTAAAAATGAGTAACAAAATCTATTTTTAACTGAAAGGTTTCTCACTAATGGCTAAAAATGCATTTTTGCAAGCTATAGGATATTGGTGTTGAAAACAAAGTGCTGTTCTATGAAATTCCTTTGAGAATCCCAGTATTATTAAATATTTCATCTTAATGATGCTGAACTATCATGAATTGAAATATTAAAAACTTACTTAGAACAAACAGTAGAAGAAAATTTATAATTATCTGCTGGTCAACTGATTTTTAAAATAAGTCAAATACCATGTATTTCATCTTCAAGCAAAATGAGAACTACCATAAAATATCCATTTAAACTATTTATATATTTTCAGGTTCCATAAGCAAAAATTTGGTTCAAATTAATTCAGTATTTCACAAATTATCATGATGGCAAATTTTTGGTTGTATACAAACTAAGTAATAGCTATAAGTTTTTTTTTTTTTTTTTTTTTTTTAATATATGAAATTTTTCATAATTTGGAAAATTTTTCTGTAAACAGCATTTATGTATTTTTGTACTTGCTGGATTTTTTTATTTTAAGTATATATGTTGAAACTGACAAAGTAAGAATTTTTTTAATATGATATATATATATATATATATATAAAGAGCATTTTGTAAATCAAAAAACTGACAAAATTGATTTTTTTAAATCTTGCCAAAAGTTAGGCGTAAAGTGATGATTGTGATTTTATGGATGTTACCGCTAAAGTGTTAGGGTGAACTAAAGCACTTACGGATGTTACTGCAAAAGTGCTAGGGGAAACTAGAGTGATCCGTTTCATTTCTCAAATTACCTAGGTAATCGGGGAATTACCAACTGGACACTCGTTAATCTGCACAGCACCACCGATCAGGACTTTGCTATGGTCAGAATTTCTAAAGATTAATAACACACACTGTAAAAAAATAACTATTACCAGCTGCAATCTGTGATTTATTTTATCCAATCACAGAGAATTTCTTGCAAGAAATTCTCTATGATTGGATAAAATAAATCACAGATTGCAGCTGGTAATAGGTTTTTTTTTACAGTGCAGTGAGCAAACAGACTGTTTCAGATCTGAAACGGGAAGTGGGTACCTAGCGGGAATTTACTACACTAAAAATTGCTATTTGCATTATAAGTCAGAAAGCTGTTATAGGTTTAGAAATGGCATAGCAGGCGCCACCAAGCGAAAGTTTCATACGGTCGTATTTTTCAAGACACGTGAAACAGCTGAAGGCGGCTAGTGAGAGATAAAATTAATCAGTGACACCAAACTAAAAGTGGAGGGAGAGGGGTAATGAGTAAGGAAAGGAAATGAGAGAAACAAACTTTTAAACTTTAACGATACAGAAGTCGCTGATGTGCAGATTACCTAGTTAACATGCGTAAAATCTTGATTCCGCAATTTAAGGATCACCCTAGTTTATATATATACATAAGCAAGAAAAAACAGTTGTTTGTCAACGCAAAAAAAACTATGAGTCAGGGAATGTAAAATATAAGTAAACAAAAATAAAATGTTAAAAAATTTCTGAAAACTTTAACAATGCAACACTGTAATCATTGTAGTGAGACGATAATTAAGAATATTTTTAATTAAATTTAATATGAAAATTATTAAATGTGAAAAATTTAATAAACAGGGATGAAACTACAAAACGAAACCCGCAAAAACGCCGAAGTGGCTAATCGGACAGTGGGTGCAATTAGTATACAGGGTATTCAGGCCATCTTTTTGAAGAAGAATAAGTTAGCACTGATAAGAGTAAATTTTAGAAATAATATAATGTGTCTCATCCCCGTGCATGAAAAATTATCCTTATTACTTTTTTTTTTTTTTTTTTTTTTTTGAGTGAGGGAGTGGGGTAGAGATTAATTATTTTCACAGAAATTTTGTACTCTAAATGATGCTAAAATTCTTCATAAAAGGGCAATAATAAAGAGTTTGAAATTTGAATAATAAAAATAAAAAATGTAACATGAAAACAGATCTTAGTAAATGAGTATTTTTAATCTTTGAAAAAATCCTTGCAATATGTTTGTTTATGAATATGAATAAATGTATAACATATGAATAAATCTGCATATTCAACTACATAGATGTCATTTGGTTTTTTATTTCTTTTCCTTCTTAAAAAAAAAAAAATAAAATAAAAAATAAATAAACCGTTCCAATATAATTCGATGCAAACCAAACTAGTGCTGCACCGAGTAGCACTCTGGCCGAGTAGCCGAGTACCGAATAGTTGTAAGAAAGAATGAATAATTGATGTATATATGAAGAATTTTGCACATGTTAAAATTAAAAAAAGGCCTTTTGAACACAAAATAAAGTTAAATGGAAAACAGCATGTTTTCATGAAATGTTTCAGAACTTTTGTAGTGTATAGTATATCAGAATAAAAACCCTTAACGGGTTAAAAGTTTGTGACGCAGCACTTTATTTCGATATGAATTGGAAATATGGGTCTTAAAAATAATGATATCAATTAGATTTCATAACAATCACTTTTGTTTTGTTGAATAAAGTGTATTTACATATTGAAATAATGATTTTAATTTTTAAATATACTGTCAAATAATCAAACTTTCACTCAATGTACATTATAAATTGAAGTTATCTAGTTCAATAAATTGATTTGTTTATTGCGTCACGCTATCCAAAACTGTAAGTAAAATTTATGTAAATGTTAATTTGCACACATTTTCACTGTTAATACTATGATACAAAGAGATTGTGTGATGCAAAAAGAAAACATTTGCAGAAATTTTACTTGCAGTTTTGGATAGCGTGACGCAATAGACAAATCAATTTATTGAACTAGATAACTTCAATTTATAATGTACATTGAGTGAAAGTTTAATTATTTGACAGTATATTTAAAAATTAAAATCATTATTTCAATATGTAAATACACTTTATTCAACAAAACAAAAGTGATTGTTATGAAATCTAAAAAGAAATCTTTTTAAAGTAACACTCAGGCGTCACTGAAATTATATCATTTCTTTTAAAACTCATATTTTGAATTCACGAGATGCAAATGAAAAAGCATCAGTGAGTAAATTCTATATATTTTTTCACGTTGAAGTTGAAAATATTATGAATGTACTGTGATGTAAATATAAATAGAAGAAAAAAGCAAATTATGAAATGAGAAAAATCTATGTATATTTCAATTAATAGAAAAGCGTCACTCAAAATTTGATATCATTATTTTTAAGACCCATATTTCCAATTCATATCGAAATAAAGTGCTGCGTCACAAACTTTTAACCCGTTAAGGGTTTTTGTTCTGATATCATTACTTTTTAGGGGTTATTGATCAACTGATCAAGTCCTTCCAGCTCATAGAAAGAGTAGATTTTTTTTTCTTATCATGTAGCTGCCATTTTATTTAAAAATGTCGGCTACAATTAATTAATGGACTTAATGGAAATATTAATGAGGGCTACGTATATATGGAGTTTTAAGTAAATTGGATCATAAATACCTTTTTAATGAGAATTTGAATATTTCAAATAGCTGGCACTCGAAACAAGATGGCAGATCATATAACATTTATATAATTTTACAAAAATACTTTCATTTATTAACGATTATTTATTTTGATAAATCAAATTTCAATTCCTTTTTAAAGAATAATTAGATGCAGACAAAGTTTAGTTTATATTAATATATTCTGCTACCCCCCCCCTCTTTTTCTATTCTTTTTTTTTTTTTTTTTTCAGCAATGCACCGAAGAAATAATATATACTTTCTTTATTTCTTTTTAAATTCTTAAAAAAAAAAAAAAAAAAAAAAAAAAAAAAAAACAGCTTATAATTGGTTTTAAAATTAAAATCATGTAAAAGGAAATTTCATTAACCTAAACTATTAATATCTGAAGTGCTTATGTATAGGGGGGGGGGGGCGAAATATTCTTGTTTTACTGGTAGAAATACATAATGGACATTTAATTTTTTAAAAATCATAAATTGCCTAATAGCAAAATAATAAAATTGAAGTATATTTTAATGATTTTATTGTTATTTATACAGCAATTGATTATAGACTGCCATTCATTAAGAACAAAATAATAATACATAATAATAATTTAGTCATTTTACCAATAATATGTTTATCTTCCATTTTTTAATAAATAGTTTCCCTCTGATTATGATACTTCAAATATTAAATTTTAATATACATGAGCAAGCCTTTCTTATTTAATATATATAAATTTCTTGTAATGCAATATAGAGTAATCCTTTTATTTTCCATTTTGTCTTAATAGGGGGGAAAAAATTAGCGCACCAGAATTACAAAAGGAGAGCGAGAGAATGGTAATTAATAAAAATTTAGAAAGGAACTACGAATTACAAAAGAAAAATATAGAATCAATAATGAGAAAGCGATCACACTCGTTTTTATAGTAACTCTATATTAAGTTAAAAGATGGCGCCAAAATTTTTCTCTCTCAATAATACTTCGAAATTCTTCCCTAAATTGGAGCAGGCGCAAATTGAGAGGAGCTCCGCTCCCGCAAACGCCTTGTACAATAAAACCACAACAGTCTCAGCCAGTCAGAGAGCGCAGGAAGGAAACACCAATCAGAGGCGGCGAATGAATACATGAATGATGAAAAAAATTAATCGGTTGATTGAGTAGTTGGTTTTTACGTCGGAAAAAAATGTGAAATATTTTCTCTTAAAAAATTATAAATTTATTATGAATAATTATTAAATAGAATACATATAATTACAAAATATTTCCTTATTTGAAATATTATCTAAATAGTATTTTAGCGAAATGTGAAATTTTAAAATCAAATAATTTCCTTCATAACAAAAAAGAAAGAAATATTTAAGTAAAATTTAATTTAGTATATATATAATAAGTATTTAAAACAAACAATGAAGTTTCCTTTTTGCATTTAATAAAAAAAATCTAAATATTTTATTGACTGCATTCAGATTGGACCAACCAACCACAGCCTCAGAAAACCGAATGACGCCTGTTCTGAATTCTGAGAATCTGCAGAAGGAAAGCATTCATGGCGGAGGAAAAATAGTTCGATTTTTAAGCTAAATTATCTAAGAAATAAGAGTTTTTTGGGAAAAACGGAGAACGTCATGCGTCTCAGACGAAATAAATTAATATCATATATCAATTTCATAAAATTTCTTCGAGCCGTTTTCAAGAAAAAAAAACTCACACAAAACACATTTTTTCTTTGAAGTCTTAAATTGTAACTCCAGATCTCAAAATATATACAATGTTGAAGTGTGAAACTTTCAGGATAGCATCATGCAGAAGATAAAAGATTATTCTGAAAATATTAGATCAGAATATCTCCAATTTACTGAGATATTAAATATCGGCGTTTCCAAATTCCTTTGATGTTAAATTAGCTGTATAATAGAGTGTCGCTGCTAAGCTTTGTTTGAGCTTTGCTGCGTCACTCAAAAAACTGCCGTTTTTTATGATACACAATTAGGTTCATTGTTATATTTGATATGTCCAGCTTAGTGGATTATTAAAACCATAATAATTGATAATTTCATTCTTTATTATATAGTCTTTCTCAGATGCGAACCATTCTTAGATGATTCTTAGAGAATATAGAAGTTCTTATACACTCAGGCTTAATTTAAGATGCATGAAAATTTACATATGAAATGAGAACATTAAAATAAATATTTTGTCATTTCAAACATGATAGACTTCATTAGTCTTCAAATTCTAGAAGAGTAAAAAAGATAGGTGGTTTTGGGCCATAATTTGCAAAACAACAAATTTGATTATTGAAATATATTTTTAATAACATTTAAGTTTTTTTAACTTTTCATAATTACTATTATTTTTTAAATTAAAAATCAACCTTTTCTTACAGTTTTAAAAGTGTCTTACTTTTATTTGCAGAAATATATAACTAATGTTTTATCTACTATTTTAGAATTATATAAGGGTTCTTTTTTCTAAAATATTTTATTTTTGTCTGTTTTACAGATACAATTTTATGTACTAAGTTTTTATTAAAAAAAATTCATATTACACACATACAAGATGGTTATACTTAAATTCTTATAACTAAAAGGGTTAAGCTCATACCATGAATTGTCGCTATACCGAGTTTGGTGGCATACTCGCTCGTTTTAACTGCGAAAACTGTTTGCAGCAAAAGTTTAATGACTTTATATTTATATTTTCATAATTTTTTAGTTTAATTATTAATAAACAACTCTTATGAATGTTACATTTCTTTCAATAATATATAAAAATAATGAAATTCTTACAACTACTCGGTATTGGCCGAATACTTAGTCCAAATTCAGCCGAGTACCGAGTATATACCGAGTACTCGGTACAGCTCTAAACCAAACCCAATTTTCTATACAAGTATATATATGATTTTTCTAAAAATGACTTTTGTACTTATTTTGTAATGTTTTCTAACAGCAATGTTGAAATAAACATGGATTGTAGATCAATCGCATTATACACTTTCAAAATGTTGAAAGTTTGAATTTGTAGTTGAAACCAGCAAAATCATTAGTACAGGGCGCAAAATTTCCTCTCGCCATTGGTGAGTGGAATTTTTACTGTGGCGAGTAAAAATTTGGTCAAGTTATAGATAGAATTCTTCCATGATAAGGTGACAGAAAACATTCTTTTTATATATTTAAATATGGCAAAATCTTGCCATCTTATAACTTCATATTTAACTTCTCCTTTTTCTCTTTTTTGAGTGTCGAGTCTGTGTGCGCGTTGCCCGACAATCGTCCCAGCCGTAGAAAGGAAAAATGCATAAAAGTACACGCATAAAAGTTTTAATATCTAGGCAGTTTCGTTTCTCCCACTGTGATTTCTTTAAGCAGAGTGAGAATAGACAAGCAGAGAGTCTTTTTGCTAGGCACCCACAATCCAAGAGAAAAAAAATGCGAAAGTCTGCTTGTGCGATATTGGCGCATAAAAATGAGTCCGAGCGCTTTTAAAGATACTGCCTATGTTCATTTTGTTGAATAATGATCAAAAAACACTTAACATTTTCCAGTTTTTGCTGAAAGGGCAAGAATTTAATTTACACTTGTTATGATTTGTAAGCAACAATTTTATCGAACAAGTAATTCCGAAATGGCTATTTCAAATGACAACAATGAACAAGTTATACGCATCGACATTCCGTCTGATCATAAAAATAAAATGGACGAAAAAGTCATTTCTGATGTAAGAAGTTAAATACATAAATAGGTAAATAAGGAAGCTTAATCTTGCATAATAAAATTTTCATAGGATGTTGATTGGCAAAGTTTTTTTTTTTTTCTTTTTCCCATCTTCTTCTTTTTTTTTAATGAATCTTCGCATTTATAGATATTTTAACCTTTTTTTCAGATCTCAAATACAATGTGCATTATAATGATTTTTGATTATAGATGATTATGAGACATGATGATATATACGATACACTTTTAATATATATAATTTTAGACATATTTGTAAAAGCATTTCAGATAGTTAGCAAAAAAAAAAAAAAAAAAAAAGAAAAGAAAAAAGATAACCCTATTTTGCGGCGAGCAGGGTTGGCAGGTTTTTGACGGTTTAAACCATGGTTAAAACCGTCATGTCAAAAACCTATATTTATAATTTGTCATATAAAAACTTAGTTTAACAAAATATAGTTTATAAAGATTTTTTGAAAAGCAAATAGATTGTTCTTTGATAAACACATTTTTACAACATTTTGATTAATACAAAAAACAACTTTAGGCTTTTAAAATTTTATTATGAATTATTTCTATGTTCATTCAAAATATGCTGTGACACTTTTATATATTATTACGAAATATATTTATAACTATGCTTAATAAAGTATATATTAAACTTTAGTTATGTGATACTTTAAAAACATAGTACTTTTTAATAAGATATTATTTATAAGTATGTTTAAAAAGGTAAACATATTAATGTTTTTGGAGAAACATTATTATAACATTTTGATTAATATAAAAACAAAACTTTAGGCTTCTAAAAATTAATGATTTATAAAACATTGATAGATCATTTTGATTGATAAATCATTTTATTTGCAATATAACATTGTATATTTCAAATTTTTTTAGTATTGTGCTTTTAGTATTATGTATTTAACCAGTAAAATAAAAATGCATAGCCTAATATTTTGTATTTAAATATTTCATAGAAAAATATAACTTTTTTTTTTTTTTTTTTTTTTTTTTTTATATGACTGCTGATATTTCAAGTTTATAAGAAAAAGCAATAATTCTGAATGTTAAACAAGCTTGAATTGCATCTGAAATTCTTATAATTACCGTGAGACAAGAAAAATATAAATGTTTTCTGGACATGATGTATAAATTGCAATAAATTTAATATTTACTCGTACAGATTAAAAAAAAGAAAATTATAAGTCTTAAGCTGTAGGGCCCACCAGTGGCCAAGCGGTTCTAAGCTCAAGGCTGATAGACGTGAGGTACCAGGTTTACTCCCAGGGCGCACTCGTTGGCCTAGACGTTCAAAATTTTTCATGTTTTTCTCCAAAACGTGCATAAATACGGGCTAGGACCCTTTAGAAAGACCCCCACGGAGGGCGCTCCCCCTTAGGCCTAAGACACTAGAGTAGTCAATCAGCCTTACTCCCAAAACACCAAACACTAATAGTCCAAGCTATAAACAGGTACAAATATTTATACAATCAATAATAATAATAAAGATGAATATCAGTTCATACATTATTCTAAACGCCTCGACATGTTTGATTTTCATTTGTAAATTAAATTTAAAGTTTTTAATCAGGTCTTTAAAGAGTTATACACAGAAGATAATTTTTTTTTTAATTTGAAATAAAAAACAAAAAGGTAATTAATAGTTAAACAGTTAAACTTACCACTGTAACCAGATAAATTCGAATATAGTACAAGCATATATTTTAACACATTTACTGGCAGACTTGAAAAATATTAAACTTTTTAGATTATTACTTTATTTTGTAAACTTTTTTTAATGCAATATGAACATGCTTATTTACAAATGGATTTCCTGTATGCAGGGCCGGCTCGACCATATAGGCAAACTAGGCGATGGCCTAGGGCGCTCAAATCTAGAGGGCGGCACAATCTATTTTATTTATTACTATCTAATGGCACTTTAGAATAGATAAAATATAGTCTTGGAAACACAGCACTCATGTTGTGTGAAAATTTTAAACACTTACAATCTTTGTCTAGAAAGGACTAAAAAGTACAAGCCTGCTGCTATGACTTGGAAACATTTACTGAGTTTTTCTTGGCGTGTTTTCAATTGGACGAGTAAAAATGAAGTAAATGCATAGCATAATCCTTGAATTGACATTTCAGGGCATCAAAGTCAATCCAATTTATCTGATGAGAAGCGCTAGAGAAAGAGTCACAAACAACTGGCTTTCTTTTACCATAATAACGATCTATTTATTTCAAAAACTTACAACGTCGAATTGAGTTTTGAAAACAGTCCGTCAATAAATCTGTCCATCTAATTGTTAACAGCTTTACACTATATCTAAAAGTCACTGAGTCATTATTTAATGGGGCTGTACTTTATTGGAACTATAAAGTTTTGACTTTCCATTCAAGGGTCTAAATTGAACATCATGTTTTTTATAAATTTGAACTGACATAAAAAGAAATAATAATAATAATAATAAGATTTGCAGGAAGCTAGCTCTAACTAGAAAGAAATTTTAGCTCTTTAGACTAAGTGACTTTGTAGGGGCTATGCGTGGGTTTTTTTTTTTTTGGAATTTTACAAAGTGATTCTGTTATAGTTTCTTTTAGTGCTGCACCGAGTAGCACTTTGGCCGAGTAGCCGAGTACCGAGTAGCCGAGTATCGAGTAGTTGTAAGAAAGAATAATTGAAATTGACGTATATATGAAGAATTTCGCACATCTTGAAATTTAAAAAAGGCTTTTTGAACACAAAATTAAGTTAAATGGCAAACAGCATGTTTACATGAAACGTTTCAGAACTTTTGTAGTGTATATACACAATTAGGTTCATTGTTATATTTGATACTTCCAGCTTAGTGGATTATTAAAACCATAATAACTGATAACTTCATTTTTATTATACAGTCTTTCTCAGATGCGAATCATTCTCAGATAATTCTTAGAGAATATAAAAGTTCCTATACATTCAGGCTTAATTTAAGATGCATGAAGTTCACATATGAAATGAGAACATTAAAATAAATATTTTATAATTTCAAACATGATAGATTTCATTAATCTTCAGATTCTAGAAGAGTAAAAAATATAGGTGGTTTTGGGCCATAATTTGAAAAACAACATTTTGGATTATTAAAATATATTTTTAATAACGTTTCAGTGTATTTACATTTTTCATAATTATAATTTTTTAACTTAAAAATCAATCTTTTTTTACAGTTTTAAAAGTGTCTTACTTTTATTTGCACAAATATGTAACTAAAGTTTTATCTACTATACTAGTATTATATATAAGGGGTTCTTTTTTCTAAAATATTTTATTTTTGTCTGTTTTATCAATACAATTTTATGTACTAAGTTTTTATTAAAAAAAAAAAAAAAATTGCATATTACACACATACAAGCTGGTTATACATAATTCTTGTAACTAAAATGGGTAAGCTCAAATCATGAATCCTCTCTATAGAGTTTAGTTTTAACTGCAGAAAGCTGTTTGCAGCAAAAGTTTAATGACTATGTTTATATTTTCATATTTTTTTAGTTTAGTTATTAATAAACAACTCTTATGAATACATTTCTTTCAATAATACATAAAAATAATGAAATTCTTACAACTACTCGGGTATTGGCCGAATACTTAGTCCAAATTCAGCCGAGTACCGAGTATATACCGAGTACTCGGTACAGCTCTAAACCAAACCCAATTTTCTATACAAGTATATATATGATTTTTCTAAAAATGACTTTTGTACTTATTTTGTAATGTTTTCGCGCAACTGGCCGAGTAGGCCGAGTACCGAGTATATAACGTGTACTCGGTACAGCTCTAGTTTCTTTTTCTAGTAGCTCAACTTAGTAATAAAATGTGAAATTTCATTTTCAGTACAGTTGATACTTGAGACTAGCTGTTAACAGAAAAAAAAAAAAAAATTGGAGTACAATTTTGTAAAAGAAAATTAGAGAAAAAGTATCATTAGCAAAGCAAATTAGGCTCATTTGAAAAGTTATTTTCGCCCGAATCCTAAAGAAACACTATCAGGATAATAATTTGAAAAAACAAAAGATTTTTTCCACCTGAATCTGAAAAATCTTGCTTCATCTTCCAAAATAATTAGTAAATATATTTAATCTGTAAGAGTCTTCTTTTAACCCACAAACAGTGGAATGTAGCCTATCATAGCACAGCTTTTTTCCACTAACATTAAAAGCTCCACTTCGTTCTAGTTGTCCATTCTCAACGAACACAAGCCAGATCATGTATGTATAAAAAATGTTAATTTTCTATTAGAAAATAGTGAAGAAAGTTTTCGCCAGTACATAACAAAAGACGACGCGCCAATGGTGAAAATGTGACCCAAACTCCACTACTAATGCACTACTAAAAACAAAATTTTTTTTCTTGGAAACTGTAAAAGTGATATCGGATTTGATAAAAGTCATTTTTAGAAGAAATTAATATTGCGGTATCATTCCCATCGGAGTCAGAGCCAGTCCGATTACGAAAAATGAAAAAGAAGTTTCATTATGCAGTCAGCTGATAAATCAACAAGTGATGCTAAACATCATTTTAAGATTAATTTTTATATTTCTTTTCTTGATACAGCAATAAATTCGAATGATGAGAAGTTCAAACAGACCAAAAAGATAAATCATGTTTTCTGATGCCTTTCTAACGATTGTGAGTCGTAAAAAACACTTTAATAATTTAATAAAACATGTTTAAATTGAATATCAGAATATCAACAGCGGCGTAGGAATACAGTACCAGCAACAGTGTAAACAACTTTAGCGTCTACAGCGAGCACAGGATCCGGATGATATACGCATGTGCTGTTCAGACCATGGACGATGGTATAAATTCCTGTGCATGAGTGCTTTAAAATTTTTCGCTTTAATAAATTGTTAATTTATTATGAATGACGATGAAATAGAATATTTATAATTAAAAAATACTTCGTTTATTTTAAATATTATCTAAATACGTTTTTGACGAAATGGGAAATTTTAAAATTAAAAATATTTTCTTCATAAATATTTTATTGGCTGCATTCAGATTGAACCAACCAACCACAGTCTCAGAAAACCGAATGACGCCTGTTCTGAATTCAGAGAATAAGCAGTTCAAATCTATGCATCGCGGAGGAAAAATAGTTCGATTTTTAAGCTGAATTATTTAAGAAAAAAGAGTTTTTTGGGAAAAACGGGCGACGTCACGCGTCTCAGACAAAATAAATTATTATCATATATCAATTTCATAAAATTTCTTCGAGCCGTTTTCGAGAAAAAAAACTTACACGATAACACATTTTTCCTTTAAAGTCTTAAATTGCAACGCCAGATCTCAAAATATATACAATGTTGAAGTGTGAAACTTTCAGGATAGCATCAGGCAGAAGAAAAAAGGTTATTCTGAAAACATCAGATCACAATATCTCCTATTTACTGAGATATTAAATGTCGGCGTTTCCAAATCCCTTTGATGTAAAACTAGCTGTATAATAGAGTGTCGCTGCTAAGCTTTGTTTGAGCTTTGCTGCGTCACTCAAAAAACTGCCTTTTTTTATGATCTTATCATCAGGACTGTTGTGATTGGAGTAGCTATTTTTTTTTTTTTTTTTTTTTTTTTTGCCTGTTTTCAGAAATGTTCATGGACTAGAACCTGCCTGTATATTTACAAGTCAATTACCTCACACAAAAATATCAATGTTTCCATAACCATATGTATATTCCAATAGATGTATAAGGAAGTCGTGGTGTCCACGTCAGATTCTTCTTTTTTTTTTTAATGCTAGCTAAGCAAGCATACATGTATGGTACCGTGACCACTGCTATACAGATTTTCATGCAAAATTTGTAAGTGGTATCCAGTGATGTTTTTTTCTCTTTTGGTTTTAATGGTTGCAAAGTGAGTTCACATGCATGGAAGTGATCGCTACTATACAGATTTCTATGCATAGTGAAATAGCTCAATTTTAAATATTTGTTTTATTAATCTTAAAAATAGGCTTTCATATTAAGGAAGTATTAATAAAAAATAGGTACAACTGTATTAAAATATAGCTATAATTTATTAAAATGTATGTATGTGTAACATCGTTAAGGCAATTAATTCGTCATTTAATAAAGATTTTCTTTTTCAAGTTTAAATTATTAAAATAAATATGGCTGCAATATTGACAAGTAAGTTTTATACTAGGGTGCCTTGATAAAAAGAATGACAACATATGAAGGACTGTCATTGGCCAAAATTTCTATTTTAATAAATCTATGGGGGGAAAAATGATCAGGTGTACTTTGAAAATTAAGTGAATGACAGTAAATTTTACTCTTTAATTTTTTTTTTAATAGGAAAATGTATTATTTATTACTAAGTACAAAACTTTGAATAAACACCATAGAAGCAAACTCTCACAACAATTGTTTCAGGTAAAAAAAAAACAAATCCTTCATCAGGCAAAAAAAAAAATACACACGAGTGCTGTAAAAGAAGCGACAACACACTGTTGCAGGTTGCACTGTGTTGCCGCTTTGTTACAGCACTCGTGCCTACTTTATTCACTTGAGAAAGGGCTAGGTTTTGTTTTGACCCGAAACAACTGTTGGAAGTTCTTGCTTTTATGGTGTTTATTCAAAGTTTTGTAATTATTACTTTTAAACGCCAGTTCTAATGTACTAGCAGGCTTTGCCTGCTTCGCTGGTCATTATATTGAAATGAATTTTCAAAACACTATACCATTAATAATTTTAAAAAAACATTGCAATCAGTCAAAATCTAAGTTAAAGTTCTCGCTACCTTCGGTAAAGGTTTTTCCTCTTGCCACACTTCACAAAATCCCTTTATAGTACATGTTGCATGCACATACCTAACCAACACATTAAAAATCAGGATCCTGAGATTATTTGAAGCAGCACTATATTTTAAAACGTGTTTTACCCCCTCCCCGCTCTTAAATGTAAAAAGGAGGAGGGAATTTTGCTAAATAATTTTATATTATGAGTTCGATATATATAACTGACCCACACATCAAAAATCTCCTTCTTAAGATAATTTACTGCAGAGTTACGCATGAAGAGTTACTGCAGAGTTTTCCCCCACCCCTAAGGGGCGGTAGTGTGGAATTTCACAAAATCACTTTGTAGTGTGTGTGGAATATGCATAAGCAGTCCACACATAAAAAATTGCCATTCTAAGATTATTTGGAACAGAGTTACACATGCAAACATGTTTTTTAATCTCACCCCCCCCCCCAACCCTCAAGAGGGGAAATGGATCGGAATTTCAAATAATCTCTTTGTAGTTTGTGTGTGTTGAATACACATATCCAATCGACATATCAAAAATTCACTTTCATGAAATAATTTTATAGCTGCTGTTTTTAATCTTTTAAATCAAAATTCACATTGATATTTTCAAATGGAATATGTTATATATATTTTCGACGATTAGTATTACTGAAATCAGCTATAAAATTTTTCCAGTCTGAAGTCCCCACCAAAAACAGTAGACTTGCTATCTATGTAATTTGGAGCAGTTACACTTTAAAAGGTGCTTTTGCCCCCTACTCAACACCCTTAAAGGGAGGAAAGGGGAAATTTCACAAAATACCTTCATAGTGTGTGTTGGAAACTTATAACAAGCCCGCACATAAAAAATCACCTAAGATAGTTCGGAGCAAATTGCACTTGAAAATATGTTTTCTCCTCTCCAACCCCCAAGGGGGATAATGCGGAATTTTACAAAATCTCTTTATAGTACATATCTTGAGAATGCATAATCAATCGACATGTTAAAAAATCACTACCCTGAGATAATTTGGAGCGGAGTTACTCTTATAAACATATTTTTGCCTCCCTATCCACCTGAAAAGGAAGGAGGAAGAAATTGCGTAAAAATCCCTTTATAGTGCGTGTTGGGAAGGCATAAACAACCGACACATAAAATTAATCTTGCTGAGATAATTTGAAGCAACGTTATGATTGGAAACAGGTTTATTGCTCCCCCCCCCTCAATTGGGAACTTTCGCAAAATCCCGTTACAATAGGTGTCAGGCACACATAAATAAGCCACACACTAAAATTTGTAATTCTATATATTTCCCCGAACAAATTTAGTGCTAAAAGGGGGACTTGAATTTTCCCCCTCGTAACTCATCCCCAAAATCGAAAATTGCAGAAAACCAATAATGATTTTTTGGAAATATCCTCAAGTTGACTCTTAGTGGTTTTCTATATCTTTGTGCTATTATTGGTAGAGTTTAACCCTCGCTTTCCCAAGATGGGATCACTTTGACCCCATTTTGAAGTGAAATTTAGTTAAGCCCGCCTCATTCAAGAAGTGCACTAATTCGTCAGAGATAGCAAACATAACCAGTGGAATGTTGCAACTTCTAAATTGTACAAAAAGGTGCTGTGCTGGTGATTTTCGCCAAACATGCCAAGCGGCACCTGAAAGCGATTTTTCTGCAGTAACACCTTGATGTCGGGAAAGCGAGGCTTAATTAAAAAATGCTTATTTTCTAAATTTGCCTCCAAAAATCATTTTTACTCCCTTAAAAATCTGGAATTCCAAAATTGCAGAAAATATTTTTTTTTTTGTACTCAAGTCTAGTCTCTCCCTCTGAAATTTTTTCACCTTGAAGCAAGTTGGAGCAGAGTTATGTTTATAAAAATGTTTTTGCTCTCTGATTTTGCAAAATCCCGTTCCAGTGGTCATCAAGGTCCTAAAACCGACGTGCTCACCAAAATTTGCACCTGTATCTCCCATAGAATCGCCACGACTGTGTTGAGTCAGTAATCAGTGAGTGTTTTGGTGGATACATCTCAAATACTTATATCAACATTTTTATTAGAGTATATCAGGTATACTTCGAAAATTAAGTGGATATCCTTAATTACTGTAAATTTTACTTTTTAATTTCATGTTTTCAGATTGCAAATGTAGGCCTTTAGAAGTTATTTTGAGGAATCCATCTAAATTATCACAGATATCAATGTTTTTCTTACAGTGAATTATGATTAAGCTTTTAATGAATAACATATATTTCTAAATTAAATATATATTTATATATTTTTTATTTTGTAACATTTTCATTAAAAATATTCATTTCATCATTATCATGCGATTATCAGGGGGAAAATACTATGCACATAAAATGATGAGCAACTAGTGAGTAATGCCAACTTCTAGTGCTAATCTTTGTAATGACAACACCATATGTGCTGAGAAAATGGCTGTGATACTATTTAATCACTTGTATATTAACTATATCAAAGTATACTAAATTATATGACTAGTTGGCACAGTCTACTGCATCAACATAACTAAAAATTTCTTAATAATAAAAATTTAATTTTGAAATATAATTTTTTTTTTTTTTTTTTGTCCCGATTCAAGTTGTAACAATATAAAAGGCTACAAAAAAGGCCTCTGAATGGAGAATTGTTTGCATGAAATTTTAAAAATGAAATGTTATATATATATATGTATATTAAGATTATATAAATACTTTTAAATGTTTGGACATAGTTCATTTTTACTAAAGCAAGATTATTACTGAAATAAATTGAGTTAAAAATCATTTACATAAAAATAATTAGAAATTTCATTCAAAGGAAGAGATTATAATACATGCAATTAATCATATTATCAATGTAATCAATCTATACCTGCACAAACATTTGAATTAGTTCAATTTTTAGAAAGTGAGCCTTATTTATTTATTAATCTAAATAAGTAAATAGAAGAAAATCAATGTGTTGCTATTTTAAAAATTAATCGAGCTTAATAAATAAAACTGTGCATGCTATACTTAATTTCAGAGTTAGGCAAAGAAAAAAAAATCTGCATTAATCAAAATTAACATCACCTAACAAACATTTTACTTAATTACTTATGTTTGTAATTACTTAAGTTCATCATTACTTTACCAAGGATTACAATTATTTTTTCCCCTTAACGAAAATGAGACAGAAAGAAAGAATACTTCAGAAGAAATATGTAAAAGTATAAATTAATTTATTTGAATAAAAATAATTTGTACTGAATAAAGAAAAATATTGAATAATAAAGTTAATAAATTAGTGGAGAAATTTATTATGATACCTTTACATATTGATAAAAAATGTTATCTGTAATAAATTTGTATTTTTATTTAGCACATTTTAAACATAAAAGAAAAAAAGAATGTCTTCTGTAAAATAATCGCTTTTCATTCAATTAAATGTGAAGAAAATTATTTTTTTTTTTTTATTAAACAAAATGTTTTATTTTTATACTACGATACGAATGCAAGTACGGTGGATGTGAATCAATGATTCATTCATACTTGATTCATTCTGACAGGTTTGATTCAATCAATGATTAGTTTCCACATTTTCATATTTTTCCTTTAAAATATGTTTTGCGCCAAGAATTTTCTCGCCCAGGTTCTGAGGAGTAGGCATTTTCCAAATGGAACCTATTCTTCTGACGTCATGGTCACGTGACGTAGGGAAACCAAACAACGAATTTACCCACAGCTCCGGCATTGAGACGACATCATCATGCGTTCAAATAATGTTTATTTTTGATGGTTTATCGTATTTTGATATTCTAATTTATTATTTTATGTAATTGTGCTACATGTGGGTATAAGAATTACAGCTATCATAAAGGAATGGCTTTTTATTATTTTCCTTTAAAAATAATAAACCGAAGCCAGCATTGAAAAATTGGTTGTTACATATGAAACAGAAAAATTCATATTATATATAATATGCTTTATAACTTAGCTTTCATATGTTTCTCGGTGATATAATGAGTTACTACTTGTTTCCTACCGATTCATCAAATGTGGACTATATTTTTAAATTTTTATAAAAAGTAAACGTCTTCTATAATATGGGTGATATAAGAAAGATTAATATTTATGAACGGAGAACAATAATCGTTTTTAGTAAAAGATGTTGGAATATGGAATTTGATTTGCAACAGATGTGAGATTCATAATAATTGCTACATTTTATGTAATAAGATAATTCTGATTCTGATCAAGTAGACACAATTTAAAATAAAGTATTTTAACGTACAGAGCTAAACTTACAGTCTGATGTGATAGCTTTTGTTTACACTAAGGAAAATATATAAACACAGACAAAAGTTTCACCACTTTCAATATACTTGTTAAAGGCCTAGGAATTTTCAAGGAATTTTCAAGGAATAGATATGGGTTGTGAATTTTGAATTGACTATTGCTGTAATTTTAAAATCAACACAATAAAAAGTAAAGAACCCATATAAATATTAAATTTTAATGTTTTTAGGTAAGTTTTAACATGAAGAAGTTTGTCTCTTTCGACTGTTTGATTCTTATAATGCATTTATTTTGCAAAAATAACCTTTAATTTTTATTAATAATTTTTGCTTAGAATTTTTTTTCCATATTATTTAAATTTACTCTTTTTCATCGATGCTTTGATTTTTTTTTTTTTTTTTTTTTTTTTTTTAAAGTGCTAGGCAGAATAATTTGATTTATTAATTTTTTGATGACTTTGAACAGTCATTAATTAGAAACACATTATTACCCAAGTTATATAATTATTTAGTATATACATACAAATATTTATCTGAAAAACTTCATTTTCAGTTTTACAGAAACAAAATACTTATTTCAACTGAATAAATATTGCCTTATGTATGTGATTATTAATATGAAGTCATATACATAGGCATTATAGATTCAGATCAATTTTAAAACATCATTTCAAGAAAATGGCCACTTACATCTTATAAGGAAAAAAAAAAAAAAAAAAAAAAAAGATGGATAATTAAGAATGAAACTAGATGATCACTGTAGGCTTTAAATATGAGTTAAGGAAATATGCTGATATAGATATCTATTATTAACCCCTTGAACTGCAATTTATTTTCAGTCAGCACTGCTCGTGCAGACAATTTAATTTTCTTAGTTTTAAGAGGAGGGATTGAAACTTATGGTTTTGTTGCTCAAATATCTTGTTATTATTAAAAATAATATTTGTTTTACACATCACGGATGCAGCTCTTCATGATCAGTTTGCTCAAGAAAGTTCATGGCGAGCTAGACTCGTCATTTCAGTTCAAGGCGTTAAATAAGTATATCGCATTCTGACAAGAAAAGTGACACAACTGTACAAATTCACTGTTTAAGAAAAATCAAAGAATATGATAAAATTTTGATTAGCCTACAATAAAATTGCCACAACTGGTGAAAATTTGCAAGAAAGAGATGTGACACTTTTCATATACATTTTTAATTAACTTAGAATTGACTTTATTATTATTATTATTATTATTATTTATTATTATTATTTTTTTTTGCCATAATACAATATTTATTTATTATTAAAGCAATAAGTTGTTTCCTATCTATTGTACTACAATTTAGTGAAAAAACAATGCATCCAATATAAACATCACATACCAAATATCAAGGGGTCCAAAAAAAAAAAAAAAGAAAAAAAAAAGTGAAAATATAATAAAATACACATGGCATAATCATCACAGTAAAGTGAATGTTCAATAAGTGGAAAATATCTTAAACACCGCTCAGTTTATTGCAACTAGACTGGTGATATTCATTAGAAATTACGATTAGTATTAAAGGGCAAAACTGGGAAAATTCATAAGTGGCCAGTGGCCGGTACTGTCAGTTTCATTTGTAGCCACTTTTTTAAGTTAGTGGCCACTTTTCGCATGATAAGACTATTTCTTTCAGACTGCAAAAAGCATTGTCACCATTTTGCGGTATAATTACCACAAGAAAAATATGAAAATAAGAAATGCATATAATAATAAAATTAACACAGGAACACTGAAATTGTAATTTGTAATTACGCTCTTTTTAAAAATCCTAAATTTCACATCCTAAATTAAAATCTGCTTAGGTCTGTAATAATAACAGCAAAAGTTTTTATCTTTCAGATAATTCAGTAGTACTTTTTTTTTCAATTTACAATTTAAGTGAAATAATCTGTTATCATTCACAGTTTACATTGATATTTTCTAGTAAATGAATCAGCTGATTCATCATCATCACAACCTTTCACAAGGTTATGTGTAAATACAGTTAGCAGTTTTATTATTTTTTCTTATTTCTAAAGACACACTTTTTAAAATTATTTTATTTCAATAGAGTTAAAATATCTCCTCTTAAAAAGTATAGATATGGAAACTTAGCTGCTTCATTAAAAATAATTTACTCAGCTGCCAAATTTGTAGCTTTAAAAATAGGGAGATTTCTACTTTAAAATGGGAAGGAAAAAGGAAGATTTCTACTCAAAAGAAGGCAAATACAATTTTTTTTGAAAAATACACATTTAAGTCAAATCAAATTTTGATACACACATTCGTCAAATATCTTAAATGGGTTAAATATACATTAAATACTGTGGAGGTAATAATGGAAATAGATTGTGCTTTGCAGGACATTTGATCATTAACTGCTAGTTGAAATGGAGCGCACATGTATGTGGGGGGGGGGGATACATCTATATACTTCTTTTATAGGTTCTAGAATCTAATCAAGAAAGTTTAAAATGAATATTTACATTTATGTTATGGAGAGTGATTGTAAATCACAAGGTTTCAGTGGAGCACGTAATTGCCAATCGTTGGGGGGGGGGGGATTAAGAGAATTATGAGTAAGAGATATTAAACAATTCTACTTCTTTACAGATTCTAAAATCTAATAAAGTAAGTTTAAAATAGATATTTATATTTTTGCAGCAAATGGAGAATGATTAGAAATTATAAAGCTTTCTATAAGCTGTGTGATCACAGATCGTTAGGGGAAGGGAAAGGGGGGGGGGTCCAAAAAATTATATGAGTGAGATATATTAAACAATTCTACTTCTTTATAGGTTGTAGAATACAATAAAGCAAGTTGAAAATGAACTTTGACATGTATGCCATGGATGGAAAAAGATTGGAAATCACAAGGCTTCGATTGCCTATCGTTTCTCGATTTTTAGAATCTATTAATGATCACAAAATGTGGCGATTGATGCATAATTTTTAATCGCCATCTTTTTTAATTTAGTCGCCATGTGGCCGGTGGCGACCGTTAATTTTGCCCTTTAATTAGTATTACACCTTATTTATGAACATGCAAATATTTTTCATTTTTATCTAAATATATAAAGCTGGAAGTTTGTCATTATACCTGTTTGGATTATTAGATTCTATCAAAAATTGGTACACTTAGGGGTACATACAAATGAAACACTTCCGGTTGCAAAGCCGTTTGCAAGTGTTCGAAATGTATGACTACAGTCGGCAGCAAAAGTATCCGACCACTAGCAAAAATTCCTATATAAAAAAAGCACACTTAACACTGTTTTGTTAAATAAATCCTTGTCGAATCATGTTCTTAGACTGACTAAGAACAGGATTCGACAAGGATTTATTTAACAAAACTGCATTAAGTGTACTTTTTTTACATAGGAATTCCTGTTAATGCTCGGATACTTCTACTGCCGACTGAATTTGCAAAAAATTTGCAAAATTTACGTCATCGAAGTTGCAAGCGTTCCGTTTGCATGTAACCCTTATTATACAGGACAAAATCTATCTAACGCCGTATTTTTTAGTTCAATCCAGTAATTGGTTCAAAAGACATTAAATAAAATCCCTATTTTAACTTTAAAATGATTTTTTTCTTTTTTTTTAATGCCAAACGTCAAATACAATGTTAAGCAAGAAGCCTCCTGAGCTGTGTCAGGTTCGACCATTTCCAAAATAAAATTCTGGGCAGCGATTGTATTTTGATAAAATAAATATCATGTTATGTCAGGTTTTAATTCATTATGCAAAGTGCCGCATTCCACTGATCGTTACAAAAGTTGGTATACTTATATATCGAATCAAAATTTCTAACACCGAAATTTTTAGTTTAACGGGATAATTCAAAAGATATGAAATAAAAACAAAAACCCAATTTTAACATTGAAATTTTTAAAAAGAAAAAACAATGTTGCCGATAAAATAAAGTTTTTTTCCCCCATTTAAAAGTAAATAAATTTATTTTTATGTAAACCTGTATCATAAAAAAATTTGTGATAAAATTGATGTTATAATAGCTTAATTAAAAAAAAAAATTAATTTCAATGAATAAATAATAATACTTTTTTTTCTTTTTGATTTTGTGGTCCACAAAAGTAACGTTGACACACCTTAAACATAGGAACCCCCTTGGCAATTTTTATTACAGTTTATTTTCCCATTTTGGCGATGATTGATCCCAAGGTCTTTATTTATGCAATTTACAATAACCATTTAAATTAATTGCTAAAATAGCAAAAAATAAATAAATCACTAAGGCAGTTTTATATTAAAGTTGTACCAAAAATAGTCGCCAATAGAAATATATTTATTTAAACGTTTCAATTATAATAATAGCCTCATAATCGTCATAATAGCCTCATTTTTCATTTATTTATTTTTAAAGTATGAATTTAATCATATAGGCTTTTTCTGGGGGGGGGGGGGGGGGAGGCAGGCAAAAACCTGCTTCTGTACTAATAGAAGAGAGTAGTTATCTTTCTCTTTGCTTGCATGCAACATAGAGAGAGAGAGAAAAAAAAAAAAAAAACTATGGCACGTACAGCTTTAATTTTTTTTTCTAGATAAAGGAATATGGTTTGATTTGCAATATAATTTTAAATTTTCAATATTTCTGTAAGATTTTTTGTATTTTTCTTCTATATTTTTTTCAAACTGATGCCAATAATATAAAAATCTTACAACTTAACATAAAAAAAAAATAAAAAAAATACTTTACACATGAATGTTAAATTTAAAAATTATATCTGATAAAACTGACATCATAATAACTTTAACATTTTATTTAGATTTATTTATTTTTAAAATGTTAATTTTAATTAGTCAGATGGTTTTATGGGTTTTTATTCCTCGAATTTATCATCCGTAAGGTAAAGTAGGCACAGTTTTAGTATAGAACCCCCTTGGCGACTTTTATTATTTTTTGCCAGTTTAACGATGAATTAAAATATGTATAACAATTGCGTAAGAAAAGACCTTTCCAAATTTTGCCCGAGCTACTTTGGTGCCAATTTTCAAATTTCCTCCTAGGGGTTCTACACTAAAGCTGTTTCTTAATATGAATACATATATAGTTTTTTTTTTATAATTAACCATGTTTCAAATAAGCCTCAAATAAATGAATAACATTTATATTTCCTTAATGGCTGTATATCATGGTACTTGGCCATGGCTTCCATCTTAGGTGTCGTATACTAAACTGTACTGCCAGTGGAAGTATGAAAACTAGGTTGCCAATTTTATTTTGAAACTTTTCTTTGAATGATTTTGGTTTCACAATATTAATTTTTGCTTCTGATAAATTAAAATTCTAATTAGGTTGTGAAATTGGTGTAATGGTTGGTAGAACCGTGTATCTGTGGCAATTTAAAATAAAGTTATAGCCTTTTTTTATTTTTTATAATAATAATTAAAAAAAAAAATTCCTTTAGATATCTTTGTTTAGGCAACAAAATTTACTTTCTTTCGACATTTAGTCTGATGATGCTTCTCAGAGATGAAAATTATCTACATTCATCATGGAAAATGATTTTAGTAAATAATGTGTGTTGCATGAATTGATATAGGAAAATGTAGAGGTTTTGTAATGGCCACAACATACCACTTCATAATAATTTTTCATTAAAAAAGAAAATGTTTCTAAATGTAAATGATATTATATAAAAACAAGAAAAATCATAACATTGACACTTGAATATAAAAGTTAAAAAAAAAAAAAAAAAAAAAAAAGCATTTGCACTCCGGGAGTGCCAACAGAAGTGAAAACGTGAACAATTACGTGTGTATTTCTTGAATCGTCAGGAAATATTTTATTATGCAGGAAATACTTTTAAATGAAGTGTTTTTTTATTCATTAATATAAACTACTACTACAAAAATTATATTACAATTTCATTTAATGCGCTAACGGCAATAGAGACAGTGTCCAGAGATGAGAGAAGTCGTGTACAGCCGCACCAGATTGTAAAAACATGAGAAAAATGGCGGCTTTGGCCTTTCTCTCGGTTTTGTGAGGTCTAACTGCAATAGAGACAGTGCCCGGAGATGAGAGAAGTCGTGTAAAGCCACACCAGATTTTAAAACAATATACAGTATATAATTATTAACATTTCGCATTAGCAAGTTAATTGTATGATACATTATTTAAATCACACAAGGATAGAAAGCGTCAGCTGAGGATGAGGTGAGTTCAAAGATTTTTGTTCACCCAAATTTATCACTTCAAATGGAAAGCGTCAGCTGACGATGACCGGAGTTCAAAGATTTTTGTTGACCCAAAAGTGCTCAACGTGCCTAAAGAAGTTTTCACTTCAAAAATCAGCAGGATATTCAGTATTTGATCAAATACTTATTCGGTTTGCTGTATATTCTGTATTTGGCCAAATATTTAGTATTCTGTTGGTCAAATATTCAGTATTCGGCCAAAACCACTATTCAGTGTATCCCTACTATAGAGCTACCAAAAAGGCAATCACGTTATATTTTTCGTTATTTAATCTCCTTCCCTAGCTCTTTTTTGCTTCCACAAGAATGCAATAATTTTTGTCGCACATACCAGTAAAGAAAATATTGAAACTCAGTATTTTTCAAAAAATTATTACATTGTTAAAAGCGTAAAAGGGCTGTATTTACAATTCCGAGAACATTTTTGGTATCATTTTCCGTGGTGAGTAAATAACAGTTTTAAATTGCTGCTACTTTTCTGCTTTTATATTTTACCTTGTCGTGTTGCTGTTTATACCCCTTGTGTTGAAAAAGCAAAGGATACAAGATGAAAAATTAACTTTCAATTAAAGTTTTAAGCAACATTTTAATAATTAATTAATTTCAATTTTTGTATCATTGCATACGGATATTTGCACTCCTACCCTTCTTTTCAGTGTATGAATCTGGCTGCAGATTTTTGTAATTCAGCGATGTGCTGTTGCTGAGGTCATAATAGTATCGATAGACATCTTTTATTAGTAAATCAATACAAAAACTGGCATAATAACTAAGCGAAAAAGCTCACCCAGTGTTCTCCTAGTGTTAAGCATAAAATAACTGTATAAGTATAACAGGAAAGACATTAGAAAGGTTTTGTTTTTAACAAATGACATCCTTTTTATTAATTATCTACAAAAAAGTAACACATCGGCTTTTGAAGTCCACCCCCCCCCTCCTCCCACCATATCTCATTATCAACATGACGCTTTAACTAACTAAGCCTCTGAATGATGTAAAAATCCCTTACATTTACTTTAAGTTGAATCGCTTTGTTTTTTTAGCATGACATGAAGACGTGATGACAAAATCCAATTTCAAAAATAAGAAGATTTTAAAAAAATATTTATTTATGTATTTTTTACTTAAAACTTCTTATTTGGTGATTTTTTTTACTATCAAAAATATTTTGTGATTTTTAATAACTGAAAAAAAAAAAAAGTTTCTTAAAAATCTCCTCAAAAAATTCTTAGGATACTGTGTAAACAGCGAAAAATTTTCTTGTATCAAATGACACCTTTTCTACTAACCTGCAAAAATTAAACATGCCGGACCTTCCGGGGACCAAACTCTCGACCACCACGTTATTAACGTGATGCTCTAACCAACTCAACCAAGGAGCGATAAACAGAATGGTTTATATTTACTTTTAAAATGAAGGTGCCTTCTTTACTAGCGTGATACGAAGACACAATGACAAAGTCAATTTCATATAAAAAGCTTCTGAAAAATACATTAAGTCATAAGTAATTATGGGAAAAAAATTTCCCATAGAAAAACATTGGCCATGACTGTTGGTGAGACTAGCTATTATCTGCTTTTAAGACCTTGACGAGGAACCAGGTGTCCTATACCAAAGCTGTTGCTTATTTTCAGCAAATCAAAACCATGGTCAAGTACCGTGACATAAAGCTGTTAATGAAATATAAATGACATTTAATTATTTGAGTTTCATTACATTGATTCGAAACAATTAATTTAAAATAAATATGCATTAACATTAGGGAGCAGCTTTAGTATAGGACCTCCTTGTTGAAATTAAAAATTTGGCAATGAAGTAGATCAAATGATTTTTGCAAAGGTCTGTAATACTTATGCATTTGAGATAACTCCTCGACGAACTGGCAAAAAAAAAAAAAAAAAAAAAAAGTCGACAAAGCAGTCCTACACAAAGCTGTGCCCATATTATTTTACAAACAATAAAATCATGAATTTTTTTTTTTTTTTTTTTTTTTTTAAGGAGTATGCAATTAACTAAAATTAATATTTTAAAAATAAATAAATATAAATAAAAATTTTAAAGCTATTATGACATTAGCTTTATCAGATATTTTTGATGATACATGTTTTATGTCATTTTAACGATGAATTAAAATGACAATAAAGCTGCATAAGTAAAGACCTTGGCAAGTAATGTCAAACATACATTGGTGCCACACTAAAGCCTGTTCCTTAATGAGAATGCATATTTATTTTAAATTAACCATATTGATAATCAACATAATAAAATACAAATAATTTCATATACATTTCATTAACAGCTGTAAATCATTTCACAGTACTTGGCCACTGCTTTGATTTAATGAAAATTGTTGACAATGAAAATAAGTTTATTTAAACATTTCAATTATTTAATTAAAAAGAAAAAATATATATAGTGATCAGATAAGCAAGAAAAGCTTGCTAGTAAGTAATATAATTGATTCGCAAATTAAAACATATATATATTAAAATTTATATTAAAATTTTAATATATATATGTTAAAAACATATATATACATATACACGCACACATACATACACACTATACACTATGTAAGCTTTTAAAAGTAAGCATCTGTGAATTACCAAGTTTTGTACAAGAAAAATATGTCAATACAATTAATAATAGTTATTCATAACAGTAATGTACCAATTACTTCAGTTTAACTAAAGATTGGGTTGAATAATTTTAAAATACTCACCTTATTTATCGAATTAATCACTGTATTGCTACACTGCTATGCATAAATCTCGAAATGGATAAAATTACTTTCACTGTTATACATGTATAAATTCTTCGTGTACATGCAAACCCAAAGCATCAGTTATAAAAGTGTTACAAAACACTCGTTATAATAATAACATTGAAAAAATTCTCAACATACATAACATTCAAATACATTTTCTTTAAATAATATTTTTTTATTCAAATTATTCATTTAAAATTAGAATCAAAGTATATACAAAACAAAAATATTAGAAGATAATACTGTTATACTTACCAATCAGATTAGTTGAGCAAGGGCCCCTTAGAAAGACCTCTATGGAGAGCATTCCACCTCACGACCAGGTCTCCAGTGTAGATTTGAACCAACAAAGAACACCAACAAATTTAGCTAAGAAAGCTATCCCATTGCACATACCTTCCATTAAACAGAAGGGCTGCAACAACGGAACAACTCACATGGCATTAAATTGCATATATAAACACAAACAGATACTGCACTGGAATCTAAAAATGATAAACTTAAAAAGAATAACATATTACTGAAATTCATATTGAAATTTCAAATACACAGGTGCATGGAAACGTAAATGAAGCAAATGACATTCAAAAAACTAGATCATTAAAGAAAAATATTCAAATAATTATACCAAGACTGAAAACAAAGCATGTGATAAGTGTTTTTACAAAAATATAGAAAGTTTACTGAAATTAATATACATTGAGGCTATTTTAAATTGTTTGCCGTTCTTTGCTATTAAAATCATTTTCGGAAGGGATATTTACTTGCAATAAATGAAAAAAAAAAAAAAAAAATGGAAATAAGTAAACTTGCTTTAATTAAAAAAAAAAAAAATCCAGTTAATAATTAAAATTTCACAAAAGTAAATAAAGCCAAATCAATCCTAATATTTTAGCTACATTACTATTACATAAACATATCGATTTTAAATATTAATCATTAAAACATTAGTAACCACTTTTAAAAAAATTGTGCGATTACATGGACAATAAATACGTATAATTGCACTAGCTTGCTGTGACAACTAATAAAGCATTTGCTGTTTAATTATTTACTTACTCAAAAACTTAAGATGTTGCAGTAAAATATAAGTAGATAATAGTAAATTAAAGAGTAAGACATAAACTGAAATAATTTATATCGGTTTGTACATAATAGGGAATCAAAAATACAGTATGAAGATTTTAAGATTAAAAAATTTCAATTTTTATCTCAGCATTAGCACGATAACAACACACAAGTTTGTGTGTGCACTGAGATGGTATTATTCCATGGATACATTGGGATTTCTTTTTTAAACCATCATTTTTTAAAAGTTTGGTAAAATAACACTACTTTTAACCCTTTCATGGTCATGAACGTGTATACACGGTCAGAGTTTTTTACTTCTAAATCATTTATTCATTGCTACGAATTTGCTAAATAGAAAACAATCAGTTTCTCAGTATTTCTGATAAATTTGTAATATTATTAGTATTTAATGACTTAAAAATATATAAAACACATCCCACTAAAATGTCTTTGAAACGAAAAAATTAAAAATGGCGTGACCATGAATGGGTTAAAGGCAGTACAAGCATTAACTTAAGTAAACAATTCAGAGCAGTGGCGCCGACTATGTGGGGGCTCGGGGGCTCGAGCACCCCCAGAAATTTTTCTGTAGGGGCTCAGCCCCCCCCAGAAATTTCAAATACTGATTCTCTGTTAAACAAGAAATTCTTTCCTCTATTTCTTATTTAGTTTTTTACCAAACTCATAGCTGTAAAGTAAGGTTGTTGCAATTGAAAATGGACATAAATCGACTAAGAAGAAAAAAAAAGAAAGATAAAAAGAAAAATAAGAAAGGCTGAAGGTCTCTGTATGGGGCGTGGGGGGGGGGGAGTTCAGAGGAAGATAATTCCCTTTGCTGTGCTATGGGAATCTCAATCACTTATGGTTCGTGCATGAGGAGCAAAAGTTTTCAGAAACATCGATGCAGAGTAATATAACTATTTTCACAAAAGTTACTGCCATATTGTTATTACATTTTTTAATTTTTATTTTATTTTATTAATATTTTATACGCTTGATGCTACTCTCTTCCCTAAGTTTAAGTGAAAATAATTTTTATATAGGTTTCTGAGATGTTTAATTCGTCTTTTTAAAAAATTCTTTTATTTATATTTGTATTTTATTTATTTGGTTGCTTCTTTTTTCCCTTGGCATTTTTAAATAAAAATGAACTTTTTTCGATGTAAGTCATGAACTTATAAACAATAAAAGGTATATAATATTGCCCCCTTATTTTTATGAAACTTTTTATGTTAGGAAAATAAAACTTGATAATCTAGTGTGTCACTCACACGACTACCCTGAAATTTAATACTATAAATGCAGATTGGAGATTAAGGGGTAAGATATTGAGGACTGTTATGCAAACCTATGTTAAAACAATTCAAATTAAGCTTCGGAACAGCTTTATACGATAAGTAATTCTGTGTGAGGGGGGCTACCGTCCCCTCTCAACCCCCTGTTTCATTACTTTACCTACATTTTTATAGAATTCAAATCTGTTATTAAATTCAAAAGTTAATTTAAAATTATTCAGGCAACTTTCACACCAACATTCCTAAAAACATGATTTTTTGATTCAAGGAACCTCAAAACGTGTAAATATAACAAAAACTCAATTTAGAAAATTTGACCCAAAAACAATACTTTCTCTATCTTACGGGTAAGAAAAAGGTAATAAATCGATTCAGTATGAAAAATATGAACGTAGAGATATTACCTTCATTTGTCCTATTACCTTAATTAATTAAAGTTCCTTGCAGAAAATTTTGGAGCGTAAGGCTGATTCTTTTATACCAACTATGTGAAAAATACCAGAGCCAGGTATCGAATCTAGGCCTTCCGCTTTACGTGCGGATGCTCAAACCATTGAGCTACCATGGCTGATTACCAGCTAGACATTTCTCACGTAACATTCATTGGCAAAGTCACCGAGTCTGTACACACAGCTATATCAGGTGACATTAATAGTCATGGCACAACTCCAATAGACCTCGAAATTTTAATTTAATTTAGAAATTTATTCATCAACCCTGAAAGTTCATTTCAGAAAATTTTGCAGTGGAAGGTTGATTTTTTATGGCTGGGATTGCGGTGCCTCGCTCAACACTATCTTACGCACAAACTCTGTCTTAAGATGTAAACAAAACGCAAGTAGTATTGCAGTGCCTCACTATCTTACGACAACCTCAGAGCTATCTTAAGTCGAATCGTAACTGGATGCGCGCGCAATCACAACATTGCTCACTCTGCGTCTCCCATTGGCTGGCTGGCATTCTCTTACGAGGACACGCGGAGGACTTACGCTTGAGGCACCGCAATACCAAGTTAAGATCGTTCTTAACCCCGCCCACTCTACGACAGTTCGTAAGATTTAAGATCAGACTTAAGAACGAGGCACCGCAATCCCAGCCTATACCAACTATGTGAAAAATGCCAGAGCTGGTTATCGAACCCGGGCCTTCAGCTTTTAATTAAATATATTTAGATTTTTTTTTTTTTTTTTTAAATAGCTGTTAAAAAAAAATTAAATTAAATTTTATGACCTATTGGAGTTGTGCCATGTTCAAATTTGTCACTTGATATAGCTGCTCTAATGCAGACTGGGTGACCTTCCCAACATAAATTATGTGAGAAGTGCCGAGCTGGTTATCAGTCAGGGTAGCTCAGTGGTCAGAGCACCCGCGCGTTAAGCGGAATGGCCCGTGTTCGATTCCCGGCTCTGGTATTTTTCAAATACTTGGTAAAAAATCAGTCTTCTACTCCATTCTATCAAAATTTAATTAAAGATAGTTTATGAAATTTTAACATTTTAATTTGTAAAGTAAAATGTTCATTTTAAGTAAAAATGAAAAGTAAGAACAAATATTGTTTTTAAAACTTAAAGAGAAGATATAGCACAAATTATTTCGAGATTCTGCCTTTCCCCATCAATTTTAACTTACCCATAATCACAATATTGGTTTCAAATTGAAGTGGCCGATGGCCGTATTATCCCAGTGACCTCCCTGCTACTCTTAATTTTGTTTTATAAATTCGATTTACATAATTTTATAAACTAAATGGCAAGATTATGATGGCATTTTCAGGACCAGTTTTGGGGCCCTTTGCTACTCAGGGCTCCTGGCACATGCCCCTGTGTTAATCAGGCTGTTGTTTGTGTGTGCATATGTTCTTTTCCTTGGGTAAGCATGTGTACATTATTATACCATATTTGATGACCTTGTTTTAGAAATGTGATCCCCCCCCTCAAAAAATAATCCTGGCTACGGCCTTGGTTCGAGCCCCCCCAGAAAATTTTCAAAGTCGGCGCTGCTGATTCAGAGCAATGAAGGAATCATATATAAATATGAATAATTAAAATAAAGAGATTATCATAAAGGATTATTACATACTTTCATACTCTCCCTTTCTTAAACAAAATAATTAACAGATGAAGATAAAAGTTTTTTATCATCACTACAGCAGAGAGCGTTAACATAAACACGCCTGGAATTTCTCCCATAAGATGCAGGTGGATACTTTCTTTAAATGAAATCTTAAAGTTGTTGTTTTTACAATATCCGAATCGATAATACCTTTGTATGCACATTTTTAATAATCACATACATAAGGCAATATTAATTCAGTTGAAATAAATATTTCGATTTTGTAAAATAAAAAATGAAGTTTCTTTTCGTAGATAAACATAGATATGTGCAATAATAAATAATTATACACACCTAAAAATGAAATAAAAGTAATAAACTATAAAAATTTGAACAGAAAGCCTGTACAAGTAATACTTTCAAACATTAACAGCCATTAACAGTAGCACAAATAAAAGCTTTATATGCAGCAACTAATTACAGTATATTAAAATTTTGATAACACAAAAGAAAATTTCATCTCTTATTGCAAAAAAAAAAAAAAAACCAATGCTATGTTCATCCCAATTTATCTATTCAGAATACTTAAATCTGAAATAACGCTAAATTATTTTTAAAGCAATAACATATTCGTAACAAAACAAATGTATACTTACGACAACGTTAATTTTATAAAAGTAGCAAAAAATTTTTGAACATGTTATTTATATCAACAATGTTTTTCAGAAGGTAATGACATTGATATTCAATTATATAACTAATTCATATGTATAAATCTCGAATGCAGCAAAAAATTTTTGTTGTTTACTTTAGTTTTGCATTTACATTAAGCAGTAGATTCACTGATTGCATGTACGTTCGCGCGTGTTTTCGATGTTCTATGTAAGTAAAAAGAGTAAATTAAGAAATTTAATGTTTAAAAATAAGCTTACCAGGAAAAATAAGGGAAAATACCTTTTCTATCTAAATGCCGATTATTGAATACATGAAATATCTTCCTTCACCGAAGATCGAAGCAGTGTCAGTAATTTAAATTATATTTTTTACCAAAATGGCACCATCAGTTAATTTAAAACTTTATAGCATCAGAAAGTTACACATATATTTCACAAATACAACAAAATTTTCTTTTTATATATTTACTTAACATTTTAACTCTTCAGCAATTCCTAAATTTACTATATTTTCTTATGAATAAGACCCGGATTGTTTCCCTATCCAGCTGATATTCTTGTAGCCTCGAACCCAAAGCGGGAATATGCCCACACAACACACTTCATCCCGATTAGGTTGATATTACGTAATCGCGATCAAATATTACGTCCCATTACGTTGAAATTTCCTATCTGCTTTGGTTGATTTTTGGTTGAAATGTCACAAGCAAAGTTGTAACATGGCCCCAAATGAGACTTAGTTGGAACGTAATATCAACCAACTTGTTATGTAAGACAAAGACATCCAGAGTTTGTTCAATTCATGTAAAATCAACCAAATTTGGATGTAAATGCAACATTGTGTTTTCAGCCATTTCATGTAATATCAACTAGATTTGGATGTAAAATATACATCCAGATCTCATCTAAATCATGTAAAATCAACCAAAATTGAATATGGAATATACATCTAGATTTCATCCAGGTTTTATAGAAATTACGTAAAATCAACATAGCTGATGCATTTTTCTTTTCTTCTTTCTTTCTCTTTTAAAAATTTTAATGCACTTATTTTAAACAGGGGAACCAAAAGCATTGACCTTGTTTTTTATAATGCAGAGATTAATTTTAAACATAAATGTGATATTGATTTTCAACATCAGGATTTAAAAATATATGCTTAAAATCAATACCTGTATATTTTTGTCTAAAATTAATATTTGCATAATAAAAAGCAAGACCAATGCTTTTGGCTTCCCTGTTTAAAATAAGTGCATTAAAATGCTTAAAAGAGAAAGAAAAAAAAAGAAAAAGCATCAGTTATGCTGATTTTATGTAACTTCTATAAAACTTGGGGATGAAATCTAAATGTATATTCCACATCCAATTTTGGTAGATTTTAATGGAATTCATTACCCAGGCAGAAAATTTGGCAAGATAGCTTTTTTTTTTTTTTTTTATTTCAGATAAAACTTTGTATATCATCTTATTAGAATATGAGACATATTTTACTCATTGCAAAATACTGTTTTTTTTTTTTTTTTTTTTTTTTTTTTTTTTTTGTACAGGCGACAATTATTATTTTTTCAAACTCCTTGAAAATTTCTAGTTGGTTTCATAAAATTCTTCACCAATTTTTACTTTCTCATACAAAGTATAAGGAATTATAGTAATCCCGATTTGCGAAATGGATTTTGTATTTCACATTGCTCGAAAACGAATGATCGCTGAATGTTGCCAATTTATATGTGTGACTCTCATGATGTCTAGTTGTACACCTGCAAGTGTCGTCTTAACACGAGCTCTCGTTTTAGCGATATAAGCGACTTTACACGGTTTTTCGTGACGTCGTACGCATGTGTGTGTATGCCACATAACTCAAAAACGATTGGACGTAGAAAGTTGCGAATTGGTACATAGGTTTGTTATAACATCCAGTTGTGCACCTCCCTTTTTGGACTTCGTATGATTTTCCGTTTTGGAGATATTTAAGAAAATTAGGTTAATAATGACCGAAAATACAAAGGTTTTGGCCATAATGTAACAAAAAACTTTAACTCAAAAACTGTTTGGACAAATATTGCAATCGAATTTTAACTGACTTCCTGACTAGCTAGACATTTGAAATTTTCAGAAAAGCTCAGAACACGTTGACAATGCATTTTTTAAATATTTTTAGCCAACTGTCTCGGATACCTGCTGCCTTCAGCAGCTTTTATATGATTCAACAGAAAAATTATTTAACTACCCGACTAGCTAGACATTTGAAACTTTCAGAATAGTTCAGAACACAGTGAAAATGCATTTTTTTAAAATACTTTTAGCCAACTGCTTAAGATACCTGCTGCCTCAGGCAGCGTTACCTGTACAAATCTTGCAATCGATTTTTAACTAACTTCCCCACTAGTTAGACATTTGAAACTTTCAGGATAGCTCAGAACACAGTGACAATGCATTTTTTAAATATTTTTAGCAAATAGTTCCGGGTCACTGCTGCCCTCGGCAGCATTTGTATGGTTCCAACAGAAAATTTATTTAACTAACTTCTCGACTAGCTAGACATTTGAAACTTTCAGAATAGTTCAGAACAGTGCGAAAATGCATTTTTAAAGTACTTTTAGCCAATTGTTTCGGATCCGTGATGCCTTCAGCAGCGTTACCAGTACACATTTTGCAATGATTTTTAATTGACTTCGCGACTAGCTAGACATTTGAAGCTTTCAGAAAAGCCCAGAACCTGTTGAAAATGCATTTTTTAATTTTTATTTTTAGCCAACAAGCCAACTGTTTAGGATACCTGCTGCTTTCAGCAGCATTTACATGATTCAACAGAAATTTTTTTTAACTAACTTTTCAACCAGCTAGACATTTGAAACTTTCAGAATAGTTCAGAACACGGTGAAAATGCATTTAAAAAATACTTTTAGAGAACTGTTTTGGGTCCCTGCTGCCTTCGGCAGCGTTTATACGGTTTCAACAGAAAATTTATTTAACTAACTTATCGACTAGCTAGACATTTGAAACTTCCAGAATAGTTCAGAACATGGTGAAAATGCATTTTTTAAATACTTTTAGCCAATTGTTTTGGATCCCTGATGCCTTCAGCAGCGTTACCAGTACAGATCTTGCAAATGATTTTTAACTGACTTCCTGACTAGCTAAACATTTGAAACTTTCGGAAAAGCCCAGAACACATTCAAAATGCATTTTTTTATTATTTTCAGTCAACTGTTTCGGATACCTGCTGCCTTCAGCAGTGTTTATATGATTCAACAGAAAATTTATTCAACAGAAAATTATTCAACAGAAATTTATTCAACAGAAAATGCATTTAAAAAATACTTTTAGAGAACTGTTTTGGGTCCCTGCTGCCTTCGGCAGCGTTTATACGGTTTCAACAGAAAATTTATTTAACTAACTTTACAACCAGCTAGACATTTTAAACTTTCAGAATAGTTCAGAACATGGTGAAAATGCATTTTTTTAATACTTTTAGAGAACTGTTTCAGGTCCCTGTTGCCTTCAGCAGCGTTACAAGTACAGATCTTGCAATCAATTTTTAACTGACTTCTTGATTAGTTAGGCATTTGAAACTTTCAGAAAAGCTCAGAACACGTTGACAATGCATTTTTTAAATATTTTTAGCCAACTGTCTCGGGTCTAATGATAATGCTTTTTAACATTATGTATATATTTCTAAAGGTGTACAAGGAAGTCATGTGGTGTCCACATCAGTTTTTTTCTTTTGCAGAAGTACAAGATCAGTATTGGTGGAATAAAATCTGAAATTAATCTTGGGAACAGGAGATTGTATGCAAAGCCTAACAATCTATTTCTTGTTGACTTGTAATATCATGCACTTTTAAAATGACATATTTTCTGAAAATCTGTTGATATTTTTGAAGATTACCTGCTATGAAAATTAACAGCATTTATTCTTAATATTAAAAAAGTGAAGATATTACAAAATCAAATGTCGTAAAGCAATAACAGACGGTTTAATTGCAACATTAAATTTATAATTTTTTCTTTTTTGAAAAGAAAAGGAAAAAAATCTGATATAAGAGCAGGTTCTAGTAGCAAAAATAGTATAGCATAGCAGAGAGCTCTGCAGATTAATTTAAAAACACACACACACACAAAAAAAAAAAAAAAATGCCAGGCTTCAATAAAGTACTTAAATAATCTGGTGTATCACTCACACGACTTCCTCTTTCCCTGCATTTTAATATTATATAAGTAGATTGCATAAGTCTTGAGATAAATAGCGTAGGATAATAAAGTTCAATGTAATTCAAAAATAATTTAAAATTGGTTTAGGAATAGTTGTTTGACATATAATTGTATGTGAGAGGGATACCAACCCCTCAAGCCCCGCTCAACAGTAGTGCTTAGAGTTATTTAAAAAAAAAAAAAAAAGGGCTGTTATTAATTTGACTTCAAACTTACCTATTTTGATCAAACTTTTAAGTGGCAACTTAAAACGTACTTCAAAATATCAAATTCGAATTTCATGCAGTTACTTTTTTTTTACTTTCTCTTCCCACATAGGTAACGTATTGTTTATCAGTCAAAATTTTTGAAAGTGTGTTTTTATCATATTTACACATTTTGAGGTCCCCTGAATCCAAAAACCATGTTTTTAGCGGTTAGTCTGAGTGTGTATCTGTTATCAGCATATCTCAAGAACAAATAATAGTAGAAAGTCCAAACTTAGTATTCTATATGCGTATCATATAGGGATGTTACAGTAAACTTTTCGTTGAGACCAAGCAAATGGTTTGTGTACAGGAACATCCGAGTGAATTCAAATACATTGTCTAAGGGGAAATATCTGGCAAATACAGTGTAACATCTACAGGCTGACTTAACCAAAATGGAATATATATATATATATTAATTCTTAAAAGCACGTTTTGTGTAGATTGTGGTATGAAAATTATTCATCATTCATTTACATGGCCAATTAAAGTATTTGGATGGGGCTATACTTGGAGGAATAATAATTCCTTTTGCATTAAATGCTTTTCAAAGAAGACTAATTTTTAATATAAAGTATTCTTAATAGTGCATATTGATTATAGACAATATACAGGGATACTCAGAATTAAGCAAAATGTTCTTTTCTATTGAATCTAATTAACAGAAGTGGTTTGTATATTTTACTATGGTGCCCGACACTGCACAATTAATGTTTCGTATGCATACTGCAAATAAAGTAATTTTTTAAGTTTTATTTTCAACTTTGTTTTTTGTATTATATCATGTTTTGAAGTGGCCTGATTACGAAAGTCCAATTTTTAGCAGTTGATCTGTATGTGTGTCTGTTATCGCATAACTTAATAGTAAATAACTGCAGGAAATTCAAATTTAGCACTTTGAATTTCATATTAGGTTACCGGCAAAAAATTTATAAAGACTGGCAAGTTTGAAGGTAAATTATTAATAGCCTTTTTTTTTTTTTTTTTTTGTAATAATTCTATGCACAGAACTGCATATCAAATAAAATTGTTTTTAAAACTATTTTAGAATGTTCTAAAAGTATATTGAATTTTATTATCTTATGCTATTGAACTTAAAATTTAATATGCAATCAATCATTATAATATTGAAATGCAGGGTAAGAGAAAATGATGTGTGTGACACACTAGATATTTTAAGATATGGTAATATGAATACATACAGATTAATCACTAAAAATTGGACTTTTGTAATCAGGGTACCTCAAAACATGATATTATACAAGAAAAAACAAAGTTAAATTTCAAAAATTACTTTTTTTACAGTATGAATTTGAAACACTAATTTTTCTTTCTGAGCAGTGTTTGTCGACACAGTAACGTGCATCGAAGCACTCCCATCAATTACATTGAATATAAAAGAACATTTAGCTCAATTTTTGGTAGCTCTGTTGTCATATTGTCTATAAACAATATTGTGTACTTAAATTTAGTCCCAATCAAAAAACACCTACCAAAAAATGAATTACTATTCCAGCAATTTTCAAGTATAGCTAGGCTGTCCAGATCAAAATACCTTTATAATAGAGAAGCGTTAAAAATTGCTACAAATATCCAATTATGGGTGTATTTTTTCATTCCTAATAAATAAGGACTAAAAATAAAGTATTACTGATTAATAATTTACTTTCTACAATTATTTAAAACTTAGAAAAATGCTTTCAAAAAAAAAAAAAAAAAAAGGAAATCCCCATTTGTCCCCAGGAAATGGGGACGTTTGGTCAATATAAGTATAGCCCCAAATATCCAAATATTTTGGGTAGCCCTGTAAACAAAAGATTTCCATATCACAATATACACAAGACATGTTTTTATGCATTAAAAAAAAAAAAAAAAAAAAAAAAAAAAAGTTTAAGTCAGCTTAATGCTGTTACACTGTACTTACTCAAAATTTTTCCAAGGATAATACGTTTGAATTCTCTTGGATGCCCTTGTACACGAACTACTTGCTTGATCTCAAAGAAAAGTTTAGTGTAGCATCCCTATATGATGCACATTTTGTACATTACAGTTTGGACTTTCTGCTACTATTTGTTCTAGAGATATGTTGATAACAGACTAACTGCTAAAAACATGATTTTCAGATTCAGGGGACCTCAAAACATTTAAATTTAACAAAAACTCAATTTCAGCTATTTGATCCAAAAAAAAAAAAAACTTTCTCTATCAGGTATAGAGATAAGAAAAGTAATACAATTTACATCATGTCTCTAGATTACTGTTCTTTTGTACATTCTTTGTTTTCTTTTTATGTGCAGGTATTACTTAATTTATTAATTGCTAATAGCTTCATGTGATTTAAAACTTAGTTTAGCAGTTCTATACTGCAGTCTGCAAATCATTACAGAAAATTCTGTCTGTTGGGGAGTGAATCCCCCCCCCCCCCCGCCAACACACAAATATAAAAAAGTATCCCTGCAGTTTTAAATTCATAAAAAAGATAATCAGCCTTATCCCCTAGCAATAGCAATATTACTTATACTCTACAAATATGTAAAGAAAATATTGTAATAATGACAAAAATTTTACTTTGAGATTTTGGTATTTCGATAGACTTTGAGGTCTCAGAGTTCATTTTTGCTATTTTCATGGTACTATATGCATGTGTGTGTAGTATATATGTGTGAGTAAACATGATAGCATCTGAATGCATTGATGAATTTACCTGAATGTTGGTATATATGCTATAGGTCACCGTAACACAAGACCTATTGATTTTGGAGTATCTAGCGCTTAGTTATTTTATAGTGACACAATGTGAAATTTTTTAACATTATGATCTACAGGCTCAAATTCTTTAAAGTGCAATAATGTTAAAGAACACACTATATGGAGAAAATTACTCAAATGCCCTATTATAATTTTCTCTTCTCTTACTTTAATTTATCAGAAAGTCAAACAGAGTCACTCCAGATTTTTTAATATAAAATTAATTTAGCATACATGGATCACCCACTGAGCATAACCTAATCTAAAAGAATCACATCTTTAATAGTAAAATTTATGTCTATAAATAACATAGTGCTTTCTTTAATTAACAACTAATGAACATTAATTATTATTCACCTAATTCCTTGTAAATAATTTTGAGCAATTTTTTAAATAAAATTTTTTGAACCTTTCTCATGATTTTTGAATTGCTACAACTTTGTCTTAAAAGCTTATAATAAAAACATTACATTCTTCCAATTTACATTTAACTAATATGGATCACAAATATGTCAAATGGAGACACAGAATCCAAATTAGAAAAATGCATCAATTCCACATTTTACTATTACTAAAAAACATGAAACGTTTATACTGTAATTAAAGATAAAAGTTAATAGCTTTATTCAGAGCTTATATGTATAGCCTTCTTTCCAGATCCAGAACTTCCTCAGCACATGTTTTAGGTGATGTTGACAGTTGAAACTGATTTTTTGTCACTCTCCTTTTTTGATCTCAGTAAATGGCACCACTTTCAGTCTAGGACCAGAATTGGTTCATTATAAATGCAGCTATAAACCGGTTCTAGGCATAGACTGAATGCGACACCATCTACTGAGATCTGAAGTATTTTGGAGAACTTACCGAACCAAAAATTTTTTTCAGTCTCCAGAAATTAGAGCAAAAATCGGTTCAAATGTTGTGCAAAAAGTTTTTATGTAATAGCAGCATAAGTGTACTGTATATACAATTTTCAAATATTTTAAATATCACCATATAAATTTTATCTTTATGAACATGTTCATTCTCATTGTTCCAAGTAAGTTGCATCCCCTTTTGACGCTTAAAGGACTTGACTCTTGACTTTTTTTTTTTAGCAGCATTTCATACCACCTGGCATTCAACAAAGTTGGATCACATTAATTACAGGCAGTTAAATTCCTGATTACCTCCATGTTTTCTCATTGTGATGCATAATGGTGGTTGTGATGTAAAACTGTAGAGGTAATCACTAATTCAAATCACTGTAATTAATATGATCCAAATTTTTTGGACAACAGGTTGTATCAATGAAATGCAGCTAAAAAGAAAAAGCCAAGAATCAAGTCTCAGTGAACATCAATATTAGAAACAAAATTAAACTCAGTGCAATTATTAGATAAAATATAAAAACAAGAGAAAAAATTAGAAAGTACTTACGTAGCTTAACAACACACATATTTTTATCATAACTGATTTGCTTTTTTTTTTTTTTTTTTTTTTTTTTTAACACATATTTTTTTTTAAATACATATATACATACATATTTTCTATTTTATTAAACATATTAAGGCAAGATGCCATGAAGGACCGACTTCCAACCTACCTGTATTGGTTTGAGATTCAAATTTCAAAAAGAATCAAAAGAAACAATATGTATTTATGCACTTTTATTTAAAAAATTACATAAAATTTCTTTATTTGCATAGCGAAGCTAATTGAACATTACTAATCTAATTCAACATCTAATGTTTTTCTCTGTAATAGACAAGTTCTCGCAGCACCTGCAGAGAGAGAAAATAAAAAACATTTCAAAAGGAAAAATAAATAAATAAATAAAAACTGACAGTTATATCCTCCCATAAACCAAAAATTATATTCAATAACAATATGCAAGTTGTGGTATTTATAAGAAACAATTTTGTATGATTATTTAATTGAAACCAATCAGTTTTGAATTTTCTCATCTACAGTAAGTACTAGATTTTTCAATAATACAAGTAAATCTTCATATATAAAAAAGACGGTGTCTGGACGTATGTCTCCAGACAGCATAACACTAAAATGGTAATAAGGACAGTCATGTGATTCAACATGAAGATGCTTACTGAGATGTCCTAGAACATTATGAGGCCCGATTTTTCAAAATTTTCATCATTTTTAATTAATTGAAACATGATAATAATAACCTTATATTAACTTTAAGTAAGTTGACAAACATATTAAAATTACATGTGAATAATAATAATAATAATAGAACATCATTATAGCTTAAAAATTTTGAAACAATTATTGATAAACATTAATATATATACTTCATGATGCTAAAAACAAATAGCTATTAAAGGTTAGTTCTATTATAATTAATTTTTTCTAGTTATTTTTTATATTTTTGCTGTCAAATTGTAGATAATAAACTATCAATGATATCACATTTGACTGAATAGCACTCTAAACTCTACGAATCAAATTTTATTTTATAAGCTTTATTTATAGATCTTCCTAGGTGATTTTTTTTAACATGATTTATACAGATCACATAATGCAATTATCTCTGTCCAAATGTATGGAAAAAAATATAAATTATTTTAAAAGCTACTAAAAAACAGAAAAAGAAAGGCAGTTCTGCAGACTATGGAATATATTTTCCTTTACATTTATTGCCCAGAGGGGACAAGTTTTCACCATGGGTATCTTTCAAAAGATCTTATCAATACCTTTAGTGGGATAGTGCCACCACACGACTTTCTTCTGTATAATTTTAATTATACACCAAAATCATAAAATAGAAATTTATTAAATTATTTTCCATATAAATGTAGACGATTTTTATGTGACAGAGTTACATCACTACAGGAAACGAAGTTCTCAGATGCACATCCCCCCCCCCCTTATTTATTACTACACTATTATCAATAATTTATATTAATTTCACAATCACTGATTAACAATTAATTTTATAATTACATGGTTTAAAATAACTCATTTTGTATGAAATTTTGCTTTGTTCACGTTAAAAATTTAGAAAAAATGGGATTACAGCCCGACCTGCTGAACAATTGATCACCAAATCTAATCTGCATCAGTTTATGTCAGGTTTCAACAAAATTCCAAGTTTGGTTAAATTTCATTAATTGGTTAATGAGATGCAGTGTCTACTACATTAGTGATACACACACACACACAGAGAGAGAGAAAGACTGACTGACAGACAGACATTTTCTAAAATCAGTTCAATCGTGATCAGAACATCCTGAAACGTGTAAATCCATCAAAACTGGAGTTTGAAACTTTTTACTAATTCAATACTTTCTCTTTATATACATATGAAAAAGAAAAAAAATAAAATAATAACAAATGGCTGAACCACTGATCTGCGTTAATTTAAAACAACATTATAGATTTTTTCTTTCATGTTTGCCATAAAAAACTTAGCAAAAAAAAAAATCTTATTTTTACTGTCTTCTATATAAGAAGGAAGTATTGCGTGAAATTTTTTAAACAGTTTTTGATGTATTTACATGTTTTGAGATGTCCTGATCACAATTTGACTGCTTTTAGGAAATGTCTGTCTGTGTGTGTGTTACAAATTTTGTAGGTACTGTATCTCAAAACCATTGAACTAAATTTGACGTTTGGAATTGTTAATTTTCAATATGGGTATCTTCGAAAGAACTCGCCACCACCTTTAAAATGAATGATCAAACCGTAGATCAGTGATAATTTATACTAAGTTATTGATTTTTTCCATTTTTAATGAAAAAATAAATAAATGAAATAATGGGAAGAAAATTCATTTCTTCTCAACTGATTTTCTTTTGGCATTTAATATTAAACTACTTTCAGATAAAAATCATCTGCATTCATCATGGAAAATAATTTTAATAAATTATAATTTAACAAATAATTTATATTGTGTAAATTTGTACAGGATTATATAGAAGAAAGACTTGCGATGGCCACAGCATACTAGTTAATATGATAAAAACAATGTTTTAAGAATTTCTGAATAGTAGCAATATAAAATTATACAATGCAAATAAATATCCTAATACGTATTACTAAAATTATAAATACTTTAAAAAAGTTATATACTTTTAAAAAGTTACAACCAAAGTAAACAATGAAATTTATAATAAAGTTTTTGTGCTTAAATGAAAAGTAATTTCAAAGAATAAAAAAAAAAAAACGAATAAAAAAAAAAAAAACTATTTGTCTATACTACAAACAAGTAAAAAAAAAAAAAAAAAAAAACTAAAATCCATAAAATTTTCAGTCTCTGGTCCCAAGTGCTATGGATTTCTGGGAGTGGATTTCCTACTGTATACACATGTTAAAGCTAAAATTAATCAATTGAGGGAAACAAACATTTTTTTTTTTTTTTTTTTTTTTTTTTTTGTGTGTGTGTGAAAATTGCAGCAGGTAGCCAAACAGTGGACATTGTGGTGGCTACCCGCAGCAAATTTATTAGTGACTAATTCTTCAGTAGTAACTGACCATGCGGCCAGAGCTAATTTTGCCTTGTAAAGCTAATAATTAAAAACTTTGTAAGGAAACGCTATAAATTGAGAATCTTGCAACAGGGTTGTAGTGATTTAAATCACTTCTTTTATATATCAAAGTTAATGGCTTTAGTGGCATGAAACTGTACATCCAGCTTTTAAAAAATGTGGTTTTTAAATATTTCTTATAGAAATTTGTAAAATATAACAAAATATTATTAAACAAGCTAATATTTATTTGGATACCTTGACTTTAGATTCCGTCTCTACTAAGCAACATTGATAAATAAAAAAATATAAATTATACCTTAATTTTCATAATTATTTATACATTTTAATCATTTATTATATTTTCATTATTTATACAAGCACAGCCTTATGACTGATGTATGAATTATAAATATTTAGTTAGTGTAGAATTAATTGATTAACCCTCGCTTTCCCAAGATCATGGCATTACTGCAAAAAATTGCTTTCAGGTGCCGCTTGGCACACTTGGCGAAAATCACCAGTACCGCACCTTTTTATATCGTTTAGAAGTTGCAAAATTCCACTGGTTATGTTTATGTTTGCTATCTCTGGCGAATTAGCACACTTTTTGAATGAGGCGTGCTTAACTAGATTTCAACTTCAAAATGACCCCATCTTGGGAAAGCGAGGATTAATATATATATAATATGCTAGTTCGTCTCTGCCAGCCTTGCAGTTGATATTTATAAAAGAAAACATTGTCTTGCTTATTTACAGTTCTCATATCAGTTTATATCTTTTAATATTGGCACACATATTTTAAAAATAATGGCATATTTTACATTGCAGTGTTTAAAAAGCCCTGAAGCCTAGCGCCTGACTTATGGCAGAGCATTCAGGGCACATGCCTTGGGCCTTCAAGAAATTCCACCATACATTTAAAAAAATAGTTAGAATGAAAATTTTCTATGATGATCGATAATTTTCATTTTTTCGTCAACAAATGGAAATAGTATTGTGCTGTGTGCCTCTTATTTGTCCTACCACATTTGGAAAAAAAAAAAAAAATCAATACAAATAAAGTGATGTTAAAAGGGTAGGTATTTACAATCCTCTGGAATAAATTAAACTGTTGGCATGTTTGCAATGCTGTCTAATTTAGTGCATGAATCAGTTTACAGATAGTACATTGGCTTCATCATAAGTTACACTTTTTTGTTTATTGATTTTTTATTCTATAATATATAAAATACAATTTTTTTTTTTACTAATTTTGAATATTTCCATTGTGTGCGCTATGGAAATTGATCATTGTTTGTATTATTTCGAACAATAGATACTTCGGCGTAAAATGATAGTATGTTAAGTTATCAATTATTTAAATATACATAATCAGTGTTTAATCATTTGGTAAACTGTATAATCATGTGCAGAAAAAAATATTTACCTTTAAAATATTTTCTCTGTATAGATTAATAGAATAGAGGATTACAAATATTAAAGTTTCAGAAGAAAGGGCCCATTAAACATGAGTGCCCTAGGCCTCAGCAGGAATAAATCGGTCCCTGCTGAAGCCTCCAATTTTTTTTAAAAACTCCATAACCATTAAATTTAATTACATATAATCAGTTACATACAGTTCAAGGCAGCTGTCACTGCTTGTTTAATGAATTGTCCCGACTCAATATAGAAAAGTTAAAAGAATAAGTGAAAGTATTAAGATGGTAATGAAAATGTGAATTTTGTTAATGGGTATAGTGTGAAAAAATTTTCTTGATTCAAATTATATTAGTTTAGCTTAAATATAAGTTTTTTAGGATATCCTACTTTTTTTTTTCTTAACTCCTTATTCTCTTTATTTTGTTTGGGAAGTGTGAGTAAAAGTTTCCTCTTAATATGTTGTTTCAGTTATGATGTCATTTTCCCTAATAAATTACCCTTTTCCAAAATTATTTTATCCATTCCATAGCATGGATAAGATTTTAGGGTGGGCAAGGGTAATTCCTGATAAAAAAACAAAAACATCTAAATAACTCTAAAAATATCACATCACAATTGATGTTAACCAAATTTAGCATGGTTAAAGCTTTATCATGTGTTTATTCAATAAAATATAGACTTTGATTTTTTAAAAGTTTGTTTAATTGAAAAAATTCATTGATCAGTAATTGCCCCAGCAACCGGGTAAATATCAATCACACCCTGACCCCAGGGCAATTATGGATCAGGACATTTTTTGTTCAAATGATAGCTATATTGATTAATTTGGACTACAAATTATATCATTTTTAACACAAACCCAATTTTATTTATATATATGTTTTTTCTTTAAATAAGCATAGTTAATTTACTATTTTTATTTGTTTTGAAATTACATCCAAACTTATTGGCAAAACACTTCATAACATTCAAAAGCATAATGTATATAGCATTACTGTCCTAATTTTATTATATATTTTATTTCAACCATGCATTTTTATTCCATCCTTAATAAAAAAAAAACATTTATTATTATTACAGTTTATTTTTTACTATGAAATAAAGATAAAATACTACGTTTTTGATATGAACTTTTCTTTGATTTATAGTTAAATATTGCAATTACCAATTAAAAATATTTCAGTTTTATTATATATTTTAATTTAAACATTTTTTTTTTTTTTTTATGTCCTTAATAAATAAAACCATTTATTGTTATAACAGTTTATTTTTACTATGAAATAAAGATAAAATAGTTGGCTTTCATTTGAACTTTTCTTTGATTTAATGTATTGAAATTAACGCAGTTAAAAATAAATAACTTTTTATATAACTGTATAATTTAAATCACAAGTGTGTACAATAAAATACAATTTAATTTATTAGCATTCAGTACAATACTTAGTAATCTTGATCCTAATTAGTCATGCACTACAAAATTTTGAAATAGCTTGAAAGATTGTTTTGATTTTGATATGAAACCTATAACAAAACCGGTTTTAATTTTAAGCAAAATACACATTATGATTTTTTGATGTGCATTAATGAATATATATTATAGATGCACACTACATATGTGTACATTGATAAATATGTCTAAAATAATTTTAAACATATGTAAAAAAAGAATCTGTTGTATAAATCAATATAGTTGTATAACCAGTATACTGAATTACAGAAACATTATTAACGTAATTTAAAAGCTTATATTATGTATAGTTTTAAAATAACATTAAAAAAAAAAAAAAAAAAAAAAAATAGAAATGTTGTGCCACTAAGAATTTAAGTAAAATGTGTGATTTTCAGAAATAATCTTTTTTCAAGATGCTTTTGTAGCAGTTTAAAATATAGTTTTATTTATTAATTTTCAGCAAAGATTGTGACTTTTTTTTTTTTTTTTTTTTTGTACATTAAACTACAATGTTCATGCATTGTTAACAATACTTTTTAATTTTTGTAGGTGGGTGAACATTAATTAACCTAGAAACACATTGATCGAGAATTACCCCAGTCCACCAGACTTTCTTTATTTCAATACATTATTGTACTACAAAGTCTCAGGTTGAGTGGCTCGTACTACTGCATTTGTGACTGTTATAAGAATATTTCTTATATTATAATGATACTAATTTGAATAAAAATATTGGTAATAAATGCCTACATGGATTTTTTCTATCAGAATAGAATATTACTTATATTTTTACAATTTAAGTAAAATGATTGATAGTGTAAATATTTACATTAATATACATAAAAATACACAGAATAAAATACAAGTGTTGTACAATAATGTATGAAGTTTTAAAAAATCATTAAAATCAAATAAATCTTGATTAAAAAAAAAAAAAAAAAAAAAAACTGTCTTGCAATGATTGTTATAGTTCAAAATACGAGAATGATTATTTATCAGATTTAAAAAAAATGTAGGAAAGAGCACAGAAGGAAAGGTAGCAATGTACAAAAGTAAGGCTAATTATAATATTAAATAAATAAAACATTTTGATCTATCTCTACGTGAATGGCTAAAAACAATCTGTTATAGTAAAAAGCTCATTATCTGATTGAGTGTTGAAATTCATCAATAAAAGAAAAAAATGTTCAGTTATGTTATAATGTATTGTTATTAGCCACTAATATAAAGAGAACCCAAAATGTCATTTTTAAGACAACACTGAGAATCATGAATTAAAAAATAGTAGTAATAAAATAATTATGCAGGAAGTCTTACTTATTAATTTGCAAACTCAATTAAAGCTGAAGGGTTGGCTAGGAAACTGCAGGCGAAAGCTAGATTCCTTATATATTCTTCAGTAACGTCTGAAATAAATAATCTGGGAAGAAAAATACAAAAGGCAAAAAAAAAAAAAAAAAAAAAAAAACCACTTATAAATATTGTATACAGGAAGAACAAAAAAAAATCAGAGTTTACATTCCAACTGTAGGGGAAAAAAACATATCACGAGTAATATTTTATATTTAATAATTATCTCCAAGAAAAATCTAATTTTTAAAAACAAAAATTATGCCTAATCAAAAAATACCATCAACATGAAGTTACAATTTTCATAGTTTATATAATGTTAACTGTAATTTTAAACTTTATATAAATATACGTATACACATGTGCACAGGAAGAATTTTTTATCTAATATAAATATACGTATACACATGTGCACAGGAAGAATTTTTTATCTATCTACAATAAAACAAAATTCTGCAATCAGAGAATCTGAGATCAGTTCTGGTATAATAAAAAGAAATAATATGATTCATAAAATGTGCAAAATTTGCATTTACAAAGGAGAAAGTATAACTCTTTAGCTACGACATTGATTTATTAATATTAAGTATTGTATCTTGTGTGTTGGGGTCCACAAATAACGAATACGTAATTAATACACACATTTAATCACGATAAACTACACAAAATAAGCGTTATATACAGGAACACTTAAAGTTACCGTACGCTAGTACGTCAGAAAAACAACAACAACTAACATAGAGTTTATACGTAGAGTTCACATTGCACAACACAGAAACAGCGACCTCGTGCGGTCAGGCACGATCGGAACATGGAACAAAGTCTAATACATGACACTCCTTCCCCCTAGGAATAAACTATATAGTCAGTCAAATGTTTTGGCGAGGATCGGGAGCGTTCAGAACGCCTTAGAACAGGAAAGTTCGGCTCCTCGGCCACAGGACACACAGGAGAAGGCTCGGTTGGTGAATCTTGTTGAATAGGAACATCTTCCGGAGATGGCGAAGATGAAATCACAGGAGGCTGAGTTGATGTTTCCGCATCTTGTGACCGGCTGCGAACTTGATCAACATGACGTTTCTGGATTATTCCGTCTGCTAAATTTTGGGTCTTATAGGAGACTGGTCCTGTTGGCTCAATAACTCTAGCAGGAATCCACGCAGGACCTGAACTGTAATTACGAATGTACACTGGATCGTTCTCTTGAAACTGACGTAGGCGTTTAGTTTTGTTTTCCTCAGCTAGCTTTTCTTTTTTGAATTTCATCTCTTTATTCAGATCAGGATGTAACCTATCCAAGAGTGACGTCAACCGTCTATTCATCAAGAGTTCAGCAGGTGATTTACCGGTAGTAGTGCAGGGCAAAATATGCTGTGAAAATAGGAATCGAGCTAGCCGGGTTTTCCAATTGCCTTGAATTATGTGCTTTAAAGCCTGCTTGGTTGTAGCCACCATTCTTTCCGCCTGGCCATTGGATGAAGGATGATAGGGAGCTACGAAAATTTGACGAATCTGGTTTTTTGCTAAAAATTGTTGAAATTCAGCAGATTTAAATGTACGGCCATTATCAGAAGCTATTGAATCCGGAAGTCCATGAGTAGCAAAAATAGATCGAAGGTTATCGATGGCGGCTGTAGATGACATGGAGGAAGCTAGTATAACCTCCAACCACTTGGAATGAGAATCCACCACAATGAAGAATATTTTCCCTTGAAATGGCCCAGCGAAATCTATATGAAGGCGTGACCATGGCTTTTCTGTCCACTCCCAAGGATGTATGGGAGCCTTGTTTGGTGCTCTTTGATTCTCCTGGCACAGACTGCAAGTTTTTACTGTATTTTCAATGGCGCTGTCCATATTAGGCCACCACACATAGCTGCGTGCAAGACCTTTCATTCTCACGATGCCGGGATGTCCATTATGAAGGAGGATGAGTACCTCTTTTTGGAGAGCTGAAGGTATAAGTACCCTGCTACCCCACAGGACACAATTTTTATGAACACTCAAAGCGTCCCTACGTCTGAAATAAGGTTTGAAATTTTCATCAGTCAGTTTTGAAGGCCATCCGTTTAAAACCATTAGTGAAATTCTAGATAGCACAGGATCTTTTCTTGTCACTTCCGATATCAAACTAGCACTCAATTGAGTAAGCGGAGCATTTTCCAACAACAGAATGTCCGCCGGTTCCAGCGAGTTGGCTTCCGGAGAATGCAAAGGTAAGCGACTCAGAGCATCAGCGTTACTAATGTCTTTACCCTTCCTATACTCTAACTTATAATCGTAAGAGGATAACAATAAACTCCACCTAATAACACGGGGTGACATCATTTGGGGTAATGGTTTCTCTGGATTAAACAGTCCCAAAAGAGGTTTATGGTCAGTTATGATTTTGAATTCTCGCCCCTGGAGATATTGATTAAATTTCTTTACCGCTGAAACAATAGCCAGAGCTTCGCGGTCAGTCTGACTGTAATTTCTCTCGGGCTTCGTTAACGTTCTGGAATAATATGCTATCGGCGATTCAGTGCCATTCGGTAATACGTGACTCAAGACAGCTCCAACTCCATAGGAGGAGGCATCACATGTTAAAACTACGGGAAGCCTTTCATCGAAGTGTGCCAAAATTACGTCTTTCTTAAGCAATTCCTTAGCGGCCCTATACGCTCTATCATGGTTGGCCGTCCAACGCCAAACTCTGTCGTTTCGAAGCAACTGGTGCAAAGGCTCCAAAACATCTGAGCGGTTTTTCAGAAAGCAACCATAGAAATTTAACATTCCAAGAAAAGCTTGAAGTTCAGTTTTATCCCTTGGGCTAGGGGCTTCATGAATGGCTTTAATTTTATCGAAACTAGGCTGAATGCCCTTTTTATTTACTCGGAAACCTAACAATTCAATTTCTGGCACCGCGAACTGACATTTTTCACGTTTAAGCTGAATTCCGAATTTTTTTAAGCGTTCTAGCACTTGTTTTAATTTTTCATTATGATCCTGAGTATTTTTCCCTTGAATGAAAATGTCGTCTAAGTACGGCTGGACGCCCTCGATGCCTGCTAAGACCTCTTCCATTCGCTTTTGGAAAATAGCGACGGCTACTGAACGCCAAATGGAAGTCTGTTAACTTTGAAAAGTCCCTTAATTGTGTTTAAAGTAAGAATTTTAGAACTCGGCTCATCCACCGGAAGTTGCAGATAAGCCTCAGAAAGATCCAATTTAGAAAAAATGGTACCGCCAGTCATCGTAGTCAAAACTTCATTAACCGTAGGTAAGGGATATGTACAGTCGGTAACAAAAGTGTCCGAACACTAGCAAAAATTCCTATGTAAAAAAAGTGCACTTCATACTGTTTTGCTAAATAAATCCTTGTCGAATCCTATTCTTAGTCAGTGTAAGAACAGGATTCGATAAGGATTTATTTAACAAAACAGCATAAAGTGTACTTTTTTTACATAGGAATTTTTGCTAGTGTTCGGACACTTTTGTTACCGACTGTAAACGGTTTAACTGCTTGATTCACCGTACTACGGTAGTCGCCGCATAAACGAATTTTGCCATTTTTTTTTACTACTGGTACTACGGGTGTAGCCCAGTCAGAATAAGCAACAGGTTCTAGAATACCCTTCCTAACCATATTCTCTATTTCCTCTGTCACCTTACTGCGTAATGCTAGAGGAACATTCCTAGCCTTAAGAAATTTAGGAGTACTATTTTCATCTATTTTTATTGACACGGGCGGACCCGAAAATTTCCCTAGAGTCTCATTAAAAATATCCTGAAATTCTAATAAAATGGACTCGAGAGGTTGAACACAAATGGTATTGACAGAAGAATTATCTGTGCTTAACTTAATACCCAACGCATCAAACCAACTTCTACCTAACAATGATTTACCCTTACCCCCAATAACTAATAAAGGCAAAATAACATCATAAGATTTATAAGAAACATTTACATCAAAATAACCATGAACATCTAATTTTTCAGAGTTCCATGTTTGGAGACACTGATCAGAGATACGTTTTAAACTAGGGGGATTAATGGGCCACAATTTAACGAAAGTATCCGAACTAATTACAGAATGTAGGGACCCGGAATCTATTTCCATCTTATGTTTAATTCCATTTAAATTAATTAACACATCATGGGGTGGATAATTAAGCACTGTACTAACTGAATTTATAGTATTAATATAAGAATTATCTTCATAAATATCTGACTTACCTGTGTCAATATTTTGAAGTTTCGAATTATTTTTACCCCCAATTTTCTGGAATTTTTTAGAATTGCACATTTTTTGTATGTGCCCCACCTTCTTACATAAACGACAGACAGCTTTAAGAAATTTACATTCACCAAAGGGGTGATAATTCCCACACCGCTGACATGGCTTCTTGCCCTGAGGCGTACCCTTTGCATTGTTATCCAGTACTCTCTCGGGAGCTTTTTTCTTTGTTTTCAGAAGGTGGACAGCATTGGACCCACGAATTTCTACGGTTTGTTTAGCTGCTGCTTCGCCGGCTAAAGCTACATCCATAGCTGAAGTGAGAGTTAACTGTGTATCGGACAGAAGCTTCCTTTGTATGTCTTCATCTTGAATCCCACATACCAGGCGATCTCGTAGCATTGAATCTAACTGCGTACCGAAATTGCAGTTTTCCGACAGTTTCCTAAGCTCCGCCACAAATTCTGCAATAGATTCATTCGGGCGTTGATCTCGTTTATTAAATTTGAAACGAGATAGTATTTCTGACGGTTTTGGCGAAAAGTGGTCGTCTAGAATTTTTAACAGATTGGCAAAGTCAGTTTCATTTGGAGAAGCTGGCGTACATAATGATCTTATTAAAGAATACAGTGTAGGACCCGCAACACTCAGAAATATTGCTCGCTTTTTAACATCATCAGTAATACCATTGGCAGCAAAATAAAAATCCAGACGTTCTTTGTATTCAATCCATACAGATTTTCCGATGATGAATTCCTCAACTTTACCTAGAGACATTTCGAACAAAGGAATCGTAACTGTAATGCGTAGAAGAAAATTAATAAATACATCCCATCCTCGTCGCCAGTATTGTATCTTGTGTGTTGGGGTCCACAAATAACGAATACGTAATTAATACACACATTTAATCACGATAAACTACACAAAATAAGCATTATATACAGGAACACTTAAAGTTACCGTACGCTAGTACGTCAGAAGAACAACAACAACTAACATAGAGTTTATACGTAGAGTTCACATTGCACAACACAGAAACAGCGACCTCGTGCGGTCAGGCACGATCGGAACATGGAACAAAGTCTAATACATGACATTAAGCTTATCTCATTTATAAATTGTTAAATTAACCTGCAGTGTTAGCTGCACTGTTTTTGCTATTGTTATTAACACATAAATAGCAGAAGACTAAAAATACCAATTTAAAATCATTAAATAAAATGTGAGAGAAAGAGAAATTAATGGTTTGGCTTCTCTTCTAATTGTAAATTGCACACATATATTTAATATATATAAATATATAATATTTACAACATTTAGGGAAAAAATTACTCTTGAGAAAAACATAACTAAATTTAATAAATTAAAAAGTATAGATATTCTAGAAAAGAGATAAAAACAGAGAGAGCGAAAGAGAAATTAATGATTTGGCTTCTCTTCTAATTGTAAATTGCACATATATAATATTTAATATATATAAATTTTTAATATTTACAACATTTAGGAAAAATATTACTCTTGAGAAAAACATAACTAAATTTAATAAATTAAAGCGTATACATATTGTAGATAAGAGATTCAAAACAGAGAAAGAGAAATTAATGGTTTGGCTTCTAATTGTAAATTGCACATATATAAAATTTAATATATATAAATATATAATATTTACAATATTTAGGAAAATTACTCGTGAAAAACAAGTTAAAGAGTACACATATTCTAGATAAGAGAAACTAAACCAATACAAGCAGTTCATGAGAAATCTTTGTTTATTCTCATTTTCTATGGTTCGTTAGAAAATTTTACAGTTGTTATTCACATAAGTTAACTTCGGAATTACTGAATTTCTCATACTTAAATAACAACTTTCATTAATGAAATCAATCTTAAATTTTTTTATAATTTGAGAGAGCTAAATAAAACTACAAAAGTTTTAAAATAAATTTAAGCTTTCATGAACACATTTTTGCATTGTTTACTAAAGGTAATCAACTGATAAAGGCATGCTTGAATCATTAAAAAGCAATGGAAATTCCGATTAAGTTTACAATCAATACTATTATTACACTAATATAAGTCAAATATCAGAAATGAAAATAAAATTAAATGATTTTGGATACTTACATGATAATTATTTTCAAATCGTATTCAGGATGTAAAATCGTTGTCACAACACAGAACAGAAGTTTGGCAAATGTGACGATTTCGTCGAAACGAAATCTACAACGCAATTCTCATTTTCACATAATCAACATGGCGCCGAGAGAAAAGCGAAAGCGACGGACGAGGGAAAAGTGGAATGGTTGGTTGTTGCATGAATGCGCATGCCCAGTTGCTCGTCCCATTTTTGTAAAAAGTACGCTGCATGCTTGTTGAATTCAACGTAAAAGGACGCTTCATTGGGATGAATTCGCTCAATTGTGGAACACATTACGTCCAAGATATATTTTTCTAATAATGTATGTCCAAATTTGGTTACTCACGACACATACTTTCAACATGATGGTTGAATTTATGTGAGCATGTGACAAAAATGGGATGTCAGTTCTCTGGAGGGACGTGTTTTCAACGTACGAGACGAGAAATGAACAAAATTTGGACGTATGTGCTGTGTGGGTGGTGCATTTGCGTTCTCGATGAACGTGCACATTTGGCGAAAATGGCACTGTTTGACGGAAATTTATCAATTTGTCCTCTGCGTGCTAACATAATGGAATGGAGATACGCGGGCTTCCCGGGAAGTACTTTCGAATGCGCCCACGGATGAAAAGTTTGTACTAAATCTAAAGTGTTTTCTGAAAAGAGAAGACTGAACAGAACGCACATCTACGCAACCCTACAAAATGGAAAAGCCATACGTGTGTCAAATATTTTCTAAAGGATTTTCCGGAAAAGGAAATATGAAAAGACATCTACACATCCATAAAGAGGAAAAGCCATACGTATGTGAAGTATGTTCTAAAAAAGTTTCGCAAAAAGGATATCTAAATATTCACCAGAGTATCCATACAAAAGAAAAGCCATACATGTATGTGTGAAGTAAGTTCTAAAAGATTTTATGTAAAGACTAATCTGAACGATCATCTACGCACACATCCAATCACAGAGAATTTCTTGCAAGAAATTCTCTCCGATTGGATAAAATAAATCGCAGATTGCAGCTGGTAATAGGTTTTTTTTTACAGTGTAAGTACACAGAATTGACCCCTTGAAATAGTAAATATGCTCCCGGGAAGTACTTTCGAATGCGCCCACAGGGGAAAAGTATGTTGTAAAATCTAAAGGGTTTTCTGAAAAGAGAAGACTGAACGCACATCTACGTAACCCTACAAAATGGAAAAGCCATACGTATGTGAAGTATGTTCTAAAGGATTTTCTCAAAAGGAAGGTCTGAATAAGCACCAACGCATCCATACAAAAGAGAAGCCGTACGTGTGTGAAATATGTTCTAAAGGATTTTCCCAAAAAGGAAATATGAAAAGACATCTACGCTTCCATACAGAAGAAAAACCATATGTGTGTGAATTATGTTCCAAAGGATTTTCTGAAAAAGGAAATCTGAAGATACATCTGCGTACCCATACAAAAGAAAAGCCATACATGTGTGAAGTATGTTCTAAAAGGTTTTATGCAAAGTCTCATCTGACCGATCATCTACGCACACATACAAACGAAAAGCCATACGTGTGCAAATTATGTTCTAAAGGATTTTCTCAAAGGGGACATCTGAATGAGCACCAACGCACACATACAGACGAAAAGCCATACGTGTGTGAATTATGTTTGAAAGGATTTTACCGAAACGGACATCTCAGGGAACATCTACGCACTCATACAAAAGAAAAGCCATACGTGTGTGAAATTTGTTCTAAAGGTTTTTCTAAAAAGGGAGATCTAAATAGGCATCAACGCACCCATACAAAAGAAAACCCGTATGTGTGTGGAACATGTTCTAAAGGATTTACCCAAAAGGAAAATCTGAAAACACATCTGAGCATCCATACAGAGGAAAAACCACGCGTGTGTGAACTGTGTTCTAAAGGATTTTCTCTATCTGCAACTCTGAAAAATCATCGACGCACCCATGCAGGGGAAAAGCCATTTGTGTGAAGTATGTTTTAAAGGATTTTCTCAAAAGAGATTTCTGAAAACACATCTGCGTATCCATACAAAATAAAAGCCGCACATGTGTGAAGTGTGCTCTAAAAGATTTTCTTTAAAGAGTAATCTGAACCATTATTTACGAATTCATACAAAAGGAAAGTCAAGTATGTTCTAAAGGATTTTCCTGAAACCGACATCTAAATATGCATCTACGCACCTATACAGGTAAAAACCATAGTGTGCGAAATATGTTTCAAAAGATTTTATGTTAAAAGAAGTCTGAGGAAAAGTCTGCGCGTCCATACAGGAAAAAAGCCATATGTGTTTGAAGTATGTGCTCAACAGCGATCAGAACTTTTAGCTTTTTTTCTGTTTCTGATGTGCATTTATTGCGTAAGCTAATCTAATGAAACTTGATTGAATTATAAAACATGATCATTTGTTCGTAATTTATAAATAAAAAAAACATTTCTTATTTCATTTTGTCATTAAAATTCTAGTATTTCATTTCAATGTTTATGTGGTGTTTTAGCTAGTGTCTTCTTCTTTATCTCATTCGTGTCTTAAACATCTGAAAAGATCTCTGTAAACAGGTATCTACGTATCCATACAGAAGAGAAGCCATAGGATTTTTATACCAATATTTAAACGATGTTAAAGACACCATTGCAAAAATATATATATATATTGCAGTCTACAGTTCCAGTGGCGTAAAGCGTACCGTCATCAATGCAGAATGACGAAGTGGATTATTTCTCATATATAGGGAAGTGGATTATAAAGTGAGGGTAGGAGCTGTAAGCCAATAGGAATTTGGGATGTAGGAAGCCATGTCAAACTTGAGAATATTTCGATTTTATGTACACAGTCGCCGAAAGTCACCAACAGGGTCACTAAAAGTTACCGAAAAAAATAGGATATATTATTCAATAAGTATTGAGCATAGCACAATGCGATTTTCAGAGGAATGCACAGAAACAGATGGGATTTTGTTTAGGTAACATAAGATTTATTAGTAAATTAGTTTAAATTTTCTTCATCATGTAGAGCTTAAATTGTAAAATTACTTTTTTACAGTGGCACAGTGCACTCAATAACGTAACTACGCTTATAAATGCTCAGTGTGAGGACCATCATTCATTAGATTGACAAGCAGGTTTTGTGCATTGGAAATTCTCTTTAAAATATTTCAGTATTCGAAATATGGCGTCAATTGATCAGGCGTATCTGTTTAAAATGTCAAAGGATCACAGTGTATATATTTTCAACTTCAGCACGAAAAAATACATAGAATTTACTCACTGATGCCTTTTCATCCGCACCTCGTGAATTCAAAATATGAGTTTTAAAAGAAATGATATAATTTCAGTGACTCCTCAGTGTTACTGTAAAAGATTTATTTTTAGATGTCATCACAATTACTTTTGTTTTGTTGAATAAAGTTTATGTACATATAGAAGAAATAATGCTTTTAATTTTCAAATATACTGTCAAATAATCACACTTTCACTGAATTTACATTATAAATTGAAATTATCTAGTTCAATAAATTAATTTGTCTATTGCGTCAAACTATCCAAAACTGCAAGTAAAATTTCTGCAAATGTTTTCTTTGCATCACACAATCTCTTTGCACACATTTTCACTTAGTACTAAGATACAAAGTAACATTTACATAATTTTTACTTACACTTTTGGATTGCATGACGCAATAGACAAATCAATTCATTGAACTAGATAATTTTAATTTATAATGTAAACTCAGTGGAAGTGTGACTATTTGACAGTGGGTATATTTGAAGATTGTTTGTTTTATTGATAGCATATACATCAGATTGTACAGTCGGCTGCAAAATTATTCGAGCACTAGCAATAATCCTTGCCAAGAAAAAGTACACTTAATACAGCTTTGTTAAATAAATCCTTGTCGAGTCATGTTCTTAATCAGTCTAAGAACATGATTCGACAAGGATTTACTTAGCAAAACAGTCTTAAGTGTACTTTTTAAATATAGGAATTATTGGCTAGTGCTCGAATAATTTTGCAGCCGACTGTATGCTTGATTTATAGTCCGCTTGTATATCTTCGTCAGATAACGACAGATAGCACATGACAGAATTACAATACGAAGAATTGGAGAAAACACCCAGGGTCAGCGCAGGAATCGAACCCGCTCTCCTACGCTCGAAGGCGATTAGCAGTGTGGAGACACATCCACTCGGCCACGCAGGGCCCATTTGAAGATTAAAAGCATTACTTCAATGTGTAAATAATCTTTATTCAACAAAAAAAAGTAATTGTAGTGAAATTTAAAAATAAATCTTTTAAAGTAACACTGAGGAGCCACTGAAATTATATCATTTCTTTAATAACTCATATGTTGAATACACGAGGTGCTCATGAAAAGGCATCAGTGAGTAAATTCTATATATTTGTTTGTGCTGAAGTTGAAAAAATTATATATACACTGTGATGTAATAAAAGAAAAAAGCAAATGATGAAATAAGAAAATCTATGAATTATATTTAAATTAATAGCAAAGCGTCTCTCAAAATTTGATATCATTATTTTTAAGATCCATATTTCCAATTCATGAAATAAAATGCTGCGTCACAAAATTTTAACTCGTTAAGGGTTTTTGTTCTGATATCATTACAGTCGGTAACAAAAGTATCCGAAAACTAGCAAAAATCCCTATCTAAAAAAGTAGAGTAAATACTGTTCTTAGTCAGTCTAAGAACAGGATTCGACAAGGATTTATTTATCAAAACTGTATTAAGCGTATTTTTTTATATAGGAAATTTTGCTAGTGTTCGGACACTTTTGTTACCGACTGTACTTTTAGGGGTTAATGACCAACTGATCTAAAGATTAAAACAAGTCCTTCCAGCTCATACAAAGGCCAGGTTGATTTTTTTTTTCTATCAGGTACTGCCATTGAGAATTTCACAAAATAACACTTTTTTTTCTAAAGCCAATGGTCGCTTACAAAAATTGATTTTAGACAATATTAAGAAATCTTTTATTTAAAAAAAGATTTTTTCACCCATTTTTTAAATAAATACAACATAGCAGTATTATGAAAAATTAAAATTCAATTCTATTGATGGATTTTCAGCTTTTTTTGAAAAAAAAGTAAACAAATTCTTCGCAGATTTAATGTTTTGAAGGGCCTGTTCCTGTATACTCCCCGAAAAGTTCGAGTTACCCGCTAACTCCCCAAGCTGTTCACAAATCCCTTCCCAATCCACTCGACGAGAAACGGAAGGTGTTCACGTTAACTGACCGGGGAGTTCGCTTACTACCCAAACTCCCCAAGAAATTTCTTGGGGAACATAGATCACATGATAGTAACCTTAGCAACGTAGCAACAATCGAACCAAGGATTCCTATATAATACAGGCTATCCATTCGCTAATTTTCCCTTGTCCGCGAAGAATTGTTATAGATGGCGCTACCAGCCAGGTCTTTTAGGGATATTGTTTACATAATATCCCTATACTGACGATAAATATCCCTACGTTAGGGAAAATTGAAAAAAAGTGGAAAAATTAGCCTAATCCATGCATAATCATGTGAAATTTCTTACAAAACAACCACACAAAAGTCCCTAGGAAGTTAAAACCCGTTGCTACATCCTGAAAATATTGCTAAAAGTCCCTATGTCTAGGGACAAATTCTTATAGTTGGCAACACCGTAGGGATTTGTGAGTCTCTTTTTAAACGCAATTTATAGTTTATTTTATGTTTAAATCTTTCATTTTTTCTATAATTTCGAAAGATTAGTTCATTATTGGGCGAGGTAAACTTTTTTTTTTACGCAATACTTATGTAGAATTTAAAAAGCAGCTCTTACAAAATTGTCTACGCTACCATGTTATCCAATGGGCATTTAACACGTTCGCTGCCGATCCCGCGCCAGCGCGGGATGTGACGTATTGCTTTACAGGTGAAAGTTTACTTTAGGCTGCCGCTTGGCGAAATTTCGAAAATCGCCAAGACGGCGCCATTTCGCATCGTGTTCCGAATAGCAACCTTACAGCGGCGGCATGCGAAAGCGAGCTTTTCGGCGATCTAACCTAAAAATAAAACGCGTCTTGAAAATAAAAATCCGAATAATAATAATACATAGGACAAAAGGAAAATTTTCATAAAATAGAATTAAAAGAAAAAAAAAATAATTACGAATTTATAACTAATCACAAATGCAAAAATAAAACTTAGATTATACAATAACACCAAATGTCCCTGAAAAGTGTATTGCTTTAGTAATTGATGATAAGTGTTTAAATGATAGTTTTTTTATTTCCAATAATTTAACAGCTATAAGTACAGTCGGTAACAAAAGTGTCCGAAAACTAGCAAAAATTTCTATGTAAAAAAAGTACACTTCATAAGGTTTTGTTAAATAAATCCTTATCGAATCATGTTCTTACACTGACTAAGAACATGATTCGACAAGGATTTATTTAACAAAAAAGTATGAAATATACTTTTTTACTTAGGAATTTTAAATTTAAAAGTTTTCAAAAGTTGTATAAAGTAAATTATTTATCATTAATATTTTATTTATAGTCCTCATTCATTAGGAATGAAAAAATAAATCCGCAACTGGATAATTATAGCAAATTTTAACGATTCTCTATTATAATGGTACTCTGATCTGTTCACTATACCCCTATCGCAATATGCATGAAATTAAAAAGTATACAAAATTTTGTACTGTAGCAACCAGTATTGGCATGAAATTCAAAAATATGCCTCTAAAATTCAGGACCGTGGTTGCCCAGTCGGTAGAGCGCCGGGCTCGGAATTGGAAGATTGCGGGTTCGGTACTCGAGCCTGCCAAAAACCATTGTGTATACTAATGGTGGCTGGTGCTCATAAAATCTGTTGTGCCCGCAATGTTTTCCATGTTCCCATATTAATTATACCTCTGGGTGTCTACGAAGCGAGAGAGTCATCCCTTCCGTGGAGGATCAAAATTGTGATGGCATGTCCCTGGACAACTCTAAGGGTGAGACCCAGACCATCGCCAATTGTCCATTGCGCAGCGCTAGTGTGACGTAAAACACAATCAACAAACCAACTTCTTAAATTCAAAAGTACGTCTTAAATTCCAACTCTATTCAACCAGCCAAACAGTACTAACGCAAATATCACAAATATTTATATTTCAAAATAGATGGTTGGTTGGGTTTTACGTCACACTAGTGCTGCGCAATGGGCGATTGGTAACGATCGGGGACTCAGCCCTAGAAGTGGTCCGGAAACATGCGATCAAAAATTTGATCCTCCATGGAAGGGTATTTTAAAATAGAATAGTTTCTCTCTAATAAAACACGTATCATCAATATGCAACCGAAGTGATGGCGTCAGCGAGATATTTTATCTGCTCAAAACAAACGAAACTATTTGCTATGGAAATTTAACTTATTACTCATTAACTCCAGAGTTTGCTTGTAACGAGCAGATGAATTTTTACACGTTTGACGTAATACAGCGTATTGACGTAACACATGACGCAAACAAGCAAAGGTAAACGCAAAGCCTATAACATTTGGCGATGTAGCGCTCTTGTGCAACACGTCAAACATATTCGGCGGGTTAAAGGAAAAAAACGTCATTTCAAATTTTAGTCACGTGAAACCGGCAGCGAACGTGTTAAGTGCAATTGAAATATTTGATATTTAGATATATTTGAGTAAAATTAATTAAACTGTAATGCTAATTTAGTGAGTAAAACATAAAAATATTTTTCTTTTTTATTAACCGACTTCAAAAAAGAAGGAAGGTTCTCAATTCAAACCGTATGTTTTTTTTATGTTTGTTAGCTCATAACTTTTGAACGGATGCTCCGATTTTGATAATTTTTGTTTTGTTGAAAAGGTCTTGGTCTTAAATAGGTCCCATTGTAATATCTTTACGATCTAAAGAAAATACAGGGCGTCCCAAAAAATTAGTCCCAACTCTTTTAACTGCTAAACGGCTGCAGCTGTAGTGATAAAAATGGTATGTAAGTATAGCAAAGTAGCCATGCAGTACGAGGTTAAACCGCTTGTAGCGCCACCTGGTGGAAAATAGCTGAGTTAGTGTTCCTATCTTGAAACGGTTCTAGTGAAAAAAGTGAATTACAAAGTTGAAGAGTATCATCGATTTAGTACAAAAAGATAGTTTAGACATTCATGCTAGCGTTCCTATCTTGGAAACGGTTCAAGACAGGGGAAAAAAGTGAATTATAAAATTGCAGAGCATCATTGATTTAGTACGAAAAGATAGTTTAGACATTGATGCTAAAAATACAATGGTAAAAACGTGCATTTGTTTGTTCGCAATTTCTTACACTATGCACACTTGAGCTACATTGCACAAGTTGTAGCGCAGCTGGTGAGACATACACAATATAATTCAAAATACGGTTACTTGATACTTTTTGTTTTGTTGTAAAAATCTTGGTCTGAAGTAGGTCCCATTGTAATATCTTTACAATCTAAAGAAAATAAAACGCCAACGCAGCGGGTGGCACGTATTCACTGTAAAGTTCAATATGTATGCCTAACAGAATTTTTGGTTACGAATACAGCGTATCCGTTCTTTACATTTCTAAAGACTTTTTAACTTAACGTATGTTCATTCAATAGACAGTTTTTTGCTCATATCTGATAAAGGCAAGGAAAGTGACACAACTTAAAAATGCAGCATTTGAGAAAAATCAACTTAAATATAACTTGACTAGAATAAAACTGGCACAACTGTCTCTCGAGTGGATAACTTTCTATGGAGATGTAACTTTTTTGTTCACATTGGGTGCATTTCACGTATTTTTCAGTGACATAAACCATTTTTTGAGTTATATCACTGTTCTTGGAAGTTGTGATTTGTGAAGCTGCCGTCGAACGTCTTTTGATGTTTAGCTATATGAATAAGTTTTCACTGAAAAGAGAAAAATAAAATCTTTTTGTAAAAAAAAATAGAACCGACTCCAAAAAAAGCAACTACTATTCAAACAGCTAAAACAAAACATTGGTATGAAATGAAACTGTAAATTGCGCCTAAAAGTATAAAATAATTTCCTTCGCCAAATAACCTATAACATTACAATTAATCATAACTTTTGAAGTCGGCGCAAAATTAAATAAAAATTTATAACTTTATTCAATACAAAAATCAAATCCTATTAGTATACACATCTCACATTGACACCTGCAAAACGCAGCCGAAAACTACTTTGATTCAAGAAAACAAATAAGATTTCGTAAGCAGCAAAAGTTGGCGAAGATGCTGGTATCTGACGTCCTTGGTGAAAGAAAAACCGCCAAATTATCTGGCAAACAATTTTAATTTCTTTGGGATATCACGATTATTTCGATAAGGTATATCAAGAGAGTAATCAAGATTATGAAACAAGTCATCGTACAATATATATTATGAAAATATACATCTTGCGTGTATATTTTTGCATTACGTTTTGATCGCCAAATCCAAAAGCCACCAAGGATGATAGTTATCAAAGTTATATCGAATTTGCAAAGGAAATTCTAACTTCGTAGAAACACAAATGCAGCATTGTAAAGAATGTTCACTGTTCTATGTAGATGCTACTAATTGTATGGACCAATTGTATATAGTGATAAAATAATAAAGGAAACATGAAAATGGATCATTCATAGGCAACAGCATATCTTGCTACCGATATAAAAACAAACCTTTAAAAACTAATTAAATTTTATTTAATTTTGCGCCGACTTCAAAAGTTAGGATTAATTGTAGTGTTATAGGAAATTATTTTATACTTTTAGGCGCAATTTACAGTTTCATTTCATACCAATTTTTTGTTTTAGTTGTTTGAATAGTAGTTGCTTTTTGGAGTCGGTTCTATTTTTTTTACAAAAAGATTTTATTTATAAATTTATTTTTACTTAAATAATTGAAGTTAAAATTTATGTAGCCATTGCCTATTGAGATGATATAAATATTTAAATACTGATTTGAACTAATGTGATAAAATTCATTTGATTTTATTAAATTAAACGGGGATTTATTTTAATGATATTAGATCTTTGCTTTAAAAAAAAAAAAGAAAGTATATAAATGTTTGATTTACACTGTATATACTAATTTCAAGAAAATTATTTGTATATTTATATGAAAAGTACATTTCTTAATTTTTTACATAAATATATGAATAATATATTGCTTTCTAAAATATATTAAGCTTTAAAGTTGTCTAGATTTACTAAGCCCAAAATATTAAATGGAAGTATGCAATTGTTTAGAATTATTCAAAATTATTATAAAAAAAAAAAAAAAAGATTCACAACTACAGCTGACATTTTTATAATTTTAAAAGAAGAAAGTTTTTATATTATTCATTTTTTCTAATGTAGTAAATAAAACATAAAAATATTTTTCTCTTTTTATAAACACATTTTTATTTAAATATTTGAAGTTAAAACTTATAAAGTCATTGCCTATTGAGATGATAAAAAATATTTAATGAGTGTTTTATATTTATATCATAAAATTTGTTTGATTTTATTAAATTAAATGTGAATTGTTTTTAAATAATGTTTTTACTTTTTAACTCCCCCCCCCCCCTTCCAAAAAAAGAAGGAAAAGTATATAGAAGTTTGATTTAAGCTGTATATTAATTTCTAGAAAATTATTTGTAAATTTATATGAAAACATTACTCAATTTTTTATCTGTCGATATTTTTATCTGTTGATATTAACATTACTCAATTTTTTACATAAATGTATATGATGGATAATTCATTGCTTTTTAAAAAATATTAAGCTTTAAAATTGTTTAGAAGATTTACTATACCCAAAATATTAAATTAAATCATAAATTTAAATAATAAACTTTGAATCAAAAAATTAAATTATGTATGCAATCGTTTAGAGTCATTCAAAACAATTACTTAAATATATAAATATATATATATAATAATAATAAATAAATAAATAGGTTCTCAAATACTGTTGAAATTTTCATAATTTTAAAATAATAAAGTTTGTATTTTATTCCGTTTTCACTTTATTTAAATTTGGATATGTGTGGGAAAAAGTGATTAATTTTTGTTTACATTCTATGTATTTCAAGCTTTGCTAACATTTCTTTAACCAAGTTTCCTTATTTCATAAATCATAACTATTTCTTTAGAAAACAAACAAACAAAAAAAGAACGATTAAACACCTTTTATAATACCAAAAGGGCGCGCCATGTTGTAACGAATACAAGAGCCACTTAACGACAGCCTTAGAGCTCTCGAAAAATAACGAAGATAAATATCGCTAAAATTTCGATCGCAACAGCCCAGAATACCAAATTATCGTTATATTCCGAAGATCGTTGAATTCCGAAGGAATATAACGAAGAGAACAGGCCAGAATAGACCCACAGGAAGAGGAAGAAAGCGCACAGTTAACACATCAAGAAACCGGAAAGTTATCAAAAACCGAGTTCAACGAAATCCTAGGATTTCAATGAAGAAGGTTGCTAGAGAGATGAAGATCAACAGAGAAACCGCTCTTTTGATGACAAGAGTAGAGCTTGGTCTTCGCCCTTACAAAATGAAAGCGGCTCAAAAGCTAACAGCAGAGAACAAACGCACAAGACTTCAAAGGTGTAAAGAACTGTTAAAGTGGGCCGCAGATGATCGATGACAAACATTTGTCTTCACAGATGAGAAACTGTTCTCGATTCAACAAGCTCACAATAGCCATAATGATAGAGTTTGGTCAGCAGATAGACCTTCTTGCATTGTTGACCAAATGTGACCAAAATGTGTAATGACCAAAATGTGTAATGATTTGGGGTGGGATATGTGCTAGTGGGAAAACACCATTTGTTTTTGTTGATCAAGGGATAAAGATTAATCAACAAACATATCGCAAACTCATTTTGGAACATGTTGTCTTACCTTGGTCGCAAAAGTTTTTTGGAAACAAAAGATGGACCTTCCAACAGGATTCCGCACCTGCACACAGAGCTAAACGCACTCATGATTGGTGCAAGACAAATTTTCCTGACTTCATTGGAGCTCAAGAATGGCCACCGTATTCCCCAGATTTCTGTTTGTCCCAGATTATTCTGTTTGTCTATCTTGAAGCCAAGGGTGTGTGCTAAACCTCATAAAACTTTGGCATCCCTAAAAAAATCCATATGCAAGTAATGGGATAAAATATCAGTAAGTGAAATGCGGCCCGTAGCCGAAAATTTTGTGACGCGTTTAAAGCTCTGTATTAAGTCTAAAGGTAGCCACTTTGAAAATTTGTAAGTACATTAGACAAAATAATGTATTCATATTTATTTTGAAGTTTGGTCGTAATATTTTCATTAGCATTAAAGTTATAATTTATCATGTGAGACAAAGTTATTTCTTGTCACCCTGTAAATTATCAAGTCTCATCTTCGCGAGTAATAAGAACTATTATAATGTTTTTGATGAAAAATTAATAGTATTTCATAAGTACAAGTTTAGTAAAATAAGGTACCAATTTCTTTAAAAAAACAAAAAAAAAAAAAACAGAATATCTAAATTATAAGTAAGTCTAAAAAAAGATTATAAATAAGTGGTTTATGACAAATGAACATAGAATAATAGAAAGATTAACTCCTTACCCAAAACAATATGAGAATTTCTGATAAAACTTTTATTAAATTTTACTACTTACATTTGTTAGAATAATTTTATAGAACAATATAGGGATAAACTCGTTACCTCAAACTTAATGAGAGTTTTTGATAAAACTTTAATAATTTTTTATCCATATAGATTAAGTTTATTAAAAGATTTATAAAAAATTCTCAATTTAAGGGAAAAGAAAAAAATAATAATATAATAATAATGATAATAATAATGAAATAACATACATTTTTTCAAGATATTTTGTAAGATGTTAGATTTATTCAAATATTTTTTATTTAAAAAATATACATATACAGGGATTTTTTTAGGAATTTTTTACAATGAAAAAGAGAATGTGGGCAAAATTTTTGGTAAAAATTATTCGATGTGATAATTTAAACAAAATTTAATAATAATAACAGCAACAACAACAAAAAATCTCTCGAATGTCCCACTCGTCTTACCGGAAATTAAATAATTTATGGCTGTGGCATTTAAACACTATCGCATTTTAAATAATTTAAACCCATAAGCAACAATGATAAAGAATTTTTCTTTGTGTCCTTTTTAAATATATATAATAATTGCTATATAATCCAAAATTCATATACTTAGTATGAATTGCATAATTCAAAGTACTCCAAATGTATAATCCAATATCTCTAATATATCCAATTGTATATAACCAATTATATAATCCAATGACCTTAGTGTGATATGTATAATTCAAAATTCACACACGGAAAGCTATACACTTACAAGGAAGATCTCCTTAAAGCGCATACTCAGAATATTGGGAAAAAATGATACTACTTACAAGGTAATACAAGACCAATCAAATTTTTCGACGGAATACCACTAAAAAGTCTAAAAAAAAAAAAAAAAAAAAAAAACCCTTCGAATATTTGGCGCAAAAAGACAAAAAATGTACGCGATTTTGAGAGGAATATTCTTTCCCTCCAAATGCAAGTAATTTTAATGCGTTTAACGGCCCTCTTCACTTACCGTCTCCCGCCACCCTTCGGGCTTCGGTCGGCTATAAACCTTCGGGTTGGCCGTTGATTAGGGGCGTATCTTCACTTACCGTCGCCGGAAGCCCGAGCCAATGTAATTCTAAAGGGAAATTTTCTTTACGAATAATTTATTAACTAATACATATTTTTAATTCTGTTTTCACATTCAGAAAAATCCCAACTGTTAAATTAACGGACCTTTTTTAAAAATTTATTTTTTTTTTTTTTTTTAATAATTTATTTTGAAATTGCAAAATGAAAAAAAAATTCATATAGGGAAAATTCGTATTTTGCAGATTCAAAATAAAATATAAAAAAATTTAAAAAATATTTTTTTAAAAAAGGTCCGTCAATTTAACAGCTGGAAATTTTCAGAATGCGAAAACACAATTTAAAAATATGTATTAATTAATAAGTCATTTGTAAAGAAAAATTTTCCATAGAATAATATTAGCTTCTGCTTCCGGCGGCGGTGAGTAAACCCTTAAGGATTTCTTGCAAAAGAAATCTTTCTGGATATCATTATAGTAAATACAGTTTGAAAATACTCGATGAAAGAGTTACCTGTTTCTCGTATAGGCATGTATAGTATATGCAAATGGCCTTTTATTAAAAATATTTCATTTTAGCCATGGATGTATACACTATGGACCGCCGACGCTGCGTTATCAAAATGACCCCATTTTGGTTGCTTTTAGAAGATGGCGCTCGCATCGACTGCCTTTCCACTTCAGACTTGAAAGGGCGCTTTTTCGCAGAATTAAATGTAATATTTAGCGGTTTTAAAAGCACTGATACATGTATATATATATATATATATATATTTCTTTTTCGCATCATCCCCCACAAACACTAGAATACCACATGTTATTAAATAATCAAACATTCTGTATTATTATAGTAAATACAGTTTGAAAATTCTCGATGAAAGAGTTACCTGTTTCTCGTATAGGCTTGAATAGTATATGCATGTGGCCTTTTATTAAAAATATTTCATTTTAGCTTTATTTTTTTCTCAATCTTGCAAGTTGCAGATATTTAAACTGCATGTCAAATATTAGGTCGTTGCAAAAGTTCATGCGGGCGCGGATCATTTTATTGCCTCCAAAGACGAGAGCTTCTATCGCCGCGTGGTATACATTTGTTACCCGAAAAATGGGCAAAGGTTGTAGAAAGTAATGGAGAGAATTTTGATTAAAAATTGTCATTTGATTTGATGTATTTTTATGAAATGAAGCAATAAAAAACGCACGAACTTTTGCAACGACCTAATACAAGTTTAAGTAATACACATCTTTAGTTTTTTAATTGATAATTGAAAAAAACTTCTGTATTTTGCAAGTTGCAAATATTTATCTTCACTTTTATTTAGCATTTAAAATAAATTTTACATTTTTCAGTGTTGTTTGGATGCTGTATAAACAATACATGAAAAAAAAATATATATGTATATGTCATACAAAAATATTACAGAAGAAGAAATCACATTAAAAAACCGCATTGTTGAAATACTAAAAAAATATGAGTGTGATGTAAGTTAGGAAAAATTTGAAAGCATTTCTGGTGATGTATATCGTTTCTGTTTCTCTAATAAAATATCGTAACATTCCAATGAGAATGAGTATACTACCTAATTACCTCTTAAAGATTTGAAGTATCAACAGAATATATATATATATATATATATATAAATATACACACTAAGCGACAAAAAAAAAAAAAAAAAAGCCGCACTTGGATATTTTCCATTTTTCTTCCTGTAATCGCTAATTTTATTGTTTCAAAAGGAAATTTTTGAACAGATTTTATTACATTGTGTTCCGCGTGCAATTTAGGATTGGCCCAATTGTTAAAAGCAAGATGCAATTGTTCGGAAAATTGTAATTTCAGAAAGTATTTAAAAAATGGCAAGATTAAGGCAAATAACGATACCACAAAAAGTATAGATTTTAGAGCGAAAATAAAAAAAAAATATTTTCATACGTGGGATGTCAAAATTCTTAAATGTTAACAAAATATCAGTGATCTGGTTTTTAGCAAGATATAATATATTTTGGCTGTTTAAACTGCACATTTGTCTATAAGCGACCACTTTACTCATCCAGTCCAGACGACCGCAAGTTAACTCTTTCGTTCCCATTACGGCCGAAGCCGCCCGAAAGCTCTCAGTCCCATTCCGGCTCTAAAACGCCTGAGATAGTTCATCCCCCCTTTTCGCTCTTTTATCTTCGCGATGGTCATTTTTCCGCAGTTAGTTGTCAGTGCAGATGATAAGTGGGCGGGTTAACTTTACGGTGACAAGAAGGGATAGGGGAGGGAGTTTTGTTGTCCTAAATATTTTGAAGTGAGAGACAAAATTTTGTAATCGCAGTTTGTTAGCTGAGATCATCCTGTATGTTCTTATTTCTTTCTGTTTATTATGGCATTTTGACGTAGAAAAATAACACAATACGAAATTCATGCGATTTTATTTGCATCTACTGAAAATGAAATTAACAAATCGATTGATATCAGTGATAGTGATGAAAACTCAGAGGAAATAGAATCTTACCAAACACCGAAACTGTTAATGATTCCGGTGCGGATCTAGACGAAAATTATGGTAATTTTCATATTACATTTACGTGGACTTCCGACATAAAGAACTTTAATAATCAGGAGAAATTTTTCGGGATCTAAAGACTCAGTAGATAGTTTGAATCAAAAAGCAGAACCTTTAGATTATTTTAATAATAATAATAATAAAGAAAAAAGAAGAAGGGAAGAAACGAAAGGAAAAAAAAAAGTGTTTGCAAGATAATACAAGTTGAAAAAAAAAAATAACTTTCGCACAACAATTGTTTTGGGCTGAGAAACTGTATACATCGCTTCTGTAGGTAGAAATTAGATATAAGGGCTGCTTTCATCCTATGCTTGTGCCTAACATTTCTGTCTGATGAAAGGTTGGGCTATTATTTCAAATCGAAACTACTGTTGCAAATCTTTAATTTATTTTTATTAATTTATGGTGCTTGCTTACATTTTTTTTTTTTTTAAATTATTGCTTATTACTTTAGAACATTAGTCCTTCAGCGCATATTAATTAATAAATATTTACAATCAAAATTCTTATAAAAGGAGGTTTTCAATTGCTCTTATCAAATTTACTTAACTCTGACAAAGTGGGTGATTAAAATTAGTTAGAATGATAATTTAAGAAAGAGTTACACATTGTGCATTACACAATGTTCAAAAACTTTACACCAGTATTTTTTTCATTGTAGATAACTATTTCTTGAACTGTATAAATTAAGAATAAGATTATTGCAAAAATACAGTTAGTAAAAAAAGAAATAAAAATAAATAAAGAATGAGAAACCTTTACGACAATTGTTTTGGGTCGAAATAATAGCACACCCCTTCATGGACAAGTGCCTAGCTTTTTCCTCTGGTGAACCTTTGTGTTATTGCTTTGTATATCGACCCAAAAGAACTGCTAAGAATTTTTATTTTTTTATTTCTACTACACCATTAGTTAAAAAAAAAAAAAAAAAAAAAAAAAAAAGAAAGAAAGGAAAAAAAAAAACTGCATATCCCTTGAAATAAATAACTATGTTAAAAATAATTGGATTCATAATTTTAAAAAAGTGCTTCTCACACGATGACTTTAAAACGTTAAAAAACTATTTTCTTCGTTGTAGTTGACTATAATGTTGATATTTATATGTTTACATAAGAAAAAAAAAAAAACTTTGCAAAAAAATACCGTAAGTTGAAAAAATAAAAAATCCTTCTTCATAACAATTGTTTTGGGCAGAAAAACATTATATCGCTCTTTTAGGTATAAAGTAGATATAAGTACAGCTTTGATGTTGTGCTTGTGCCTATCATTTTCGTCTGATGAAGGGTTGTGCTATTATTTCGAATCGAATGAACTGCTGCGAATGGTGTTGGCTTACGTTTTATTATTATTATTATTATTATTATTATTATTATTTATTTATTTATAATAAAAATTTTCATAAAATGAGGTTTTCAATTGTACTTATGAAATTTACTTAACTCTGAAAAAATAGATATTTAAAAATAGTTAGACTGATAATTAAGAAAAAAAAAAAAAAAAAGTTGTTATTGCACAGAGATTTTCTAAAATTTTTGCATTATGTTTTCTTCTTCATATATAAATAAATAAATACATCGAATTTTAATTATCATTGTTATAGACAATATGGTAACTGCTTTATGGCATTTTATAAATACTACGTGAATTTAAATTCATATACTATTTATTATGTTTCGAAAGCAAAAGTATTATTTATGGTGATAGCACCAGGCATTTCGCGGAAAATATATTGCACACCCTCCACTCTGCAGTGAAACTGGACCAGACAATAATCCATTCTTCCCCTAATCTTAAGGCGTGTTTAAATGACACTCGCATGAATAGAAAAAGAAGCCGCTCTGTACTTCCGTGGGGGTGAAATCTCGGGCGTTTGTCCGGGATTCTGAGGTAGATAAAAATTTCATATCCATGGGACCGAAAGAGTTAAAAAGCCAGCGCTTAAAAAATCAGTTTGTATTACATTTAGAACATAGCAGGGATTCAGAAAAAGTGCTTAGTAACATAATTTATCTAAATACAGTGAGATAACAATTAAACAAAGCAAGTTTAATTGCCAGAAAATCTGAGAAAAATTCATTCTTAACGAAAATAATTAGAAAACCAGGACATTAAAAAGTTAAAAAAATTAAAAAATGATCAATTAATTATTGGGCTCAAGTTGTTCTCTCTGATGAGTAAAGTTTAACTTATTTCGAACAGACAGAAAGAAGCAGATCTGATCACGAAAATGTGACTTAATGAAAATCGCACTATTAAAATAAAATTTAAGTAAAAAATCATTTTTTAAAGTTAGAAGCTTTTTATTATGAAGCCCTAAAAAGCATAAAATAAAATTTATTCTGGCAAAGACTCTACAAAGAATGAAAGTTTCAACACTAAGAAAATTTTAGAGAAAAATATAGGTTACTTTCCTTTTGCAAGAGATGAAAATATTTTAATGTTCAAAATTTTTTAAAAAGCTTTCGAGACCAATATTCTTTCTTAATTATTAGTTTTTCTATAATCATTCGTTAGGCCAGAAATTTCAAATGTCTCGAAAGCTTTATAAAATATTTTGAACATTAAAATATTTTCATCTCTTGCAAAAGGAAAGTACCTATATATTTCTCTAAAATTTTCTTAGTGTTGAAACTTTCATTCTTTGTAGACTCTTTGCCAGAATAAATTTTATTTTATGCTTTTTAGGGCTTCATAATAAAAAGCTTCTAAGTTTAAAAAATGATTTTTTACTTAAATTTTATTTTGTGATTTTTAGTTACCAAAATGGAAAAAGCTTCTTAAAAAAGCTATTTAAAATTTCTTAGGATATTTTGTAGACAACGGTAGATTTTCTTTTATCAATTGACATTTTTTTTTTTTTTTATTATTTA